>JADMNG010000060.1:0-157500 GCA_016097075.2 Sporothrix phasma | reverse complement strand
AAAGAGAAAAGAAATAGTGAATGAGAAATCCACCTGCTCCGTCGTGTCTTTTCCAATCTGGGTTTTTTACCTAGTATCAGATGCAAGCGCCGGCATGGCACCGAATCTGATGCTAGGGTTCTTCGAGCCACTTCGCCGTACAGATCTGTGTGGATGCCAGGTAGGTCTGTAAGGCCTGCCTGCCAACCTTGGTACAGAAAATACCTGTAGGTTAAGTGGTAGCCCCTGTAGGGCCTTCTGAAGTCTTCTCCTCTCGGCTAGGTATCCCCTGCAGTGAAGGATTAAGTGTGAAGTGGTTTCTCTCCCACTATTACACTTCCGGCACTGGTCGTCTTCCGCGTGGCCTAGTAGCCTTTGGTGAACTTTGAGGTAGCCGATGCCCATCTTTACTTGCGTGAACGCAGCTTGGAACTTGCGCGCCGCTACTATTGTAGGTAGTTGCGGCCGAAAATTCAGACTGCCCTGGCAGATGCGCTGGTAGTGCGTCCCCAGAGCCTTTGCTCCTTTCTGGGCCTGGGATTCCCAAAAGGATTCCCATTCTCTCGGGGTTTGGGCCTTGATCTGCCGCCTAAGGTAGCCTATCGAGACACCCACTCCCACTCCCTGTGGCCGAGGCTGCTCTTCTTCTAAGAATTAAAATGCACCAAAACGCCATAGAAAACTCTTCCTTGTGGCCCTGCGATGCGTTCCCCTGGCTAGTGTGGGTCCCGATCAGAAGTCTTCGGTGGCATTCAGCCACCTCCTACTTCTACAAAAAACGCTTCTGACTAAGCCAGAGAGTACGACATCGAGGCTAGCTTCTCTTCACATGAAAAGAAGAAAAAAAAGAAAAACAGGTTGATACGTTATGATGTACATCGGCAATCACGGTAAAGCCACATAGAAAGAAGAACAATGATATACACGGCCAAAAAAAAACCATGACAAAAAAACGTACAGCAGCGGGTATTCGCTGGTCGTCACCGACCCAACTACTAATCCGCCGATTACAGGTTTGACTAGGGGAGAGCGGACGGGATCCCGTATTTTCCTGTATCTATGGCCGTACGTGGAAGATGATCGTCTCTTGCTGGATTATATTGTCTGTCCGCAATGAAGGTCATGAAAGGAAGAGATCCAAACGATTCGTTGTGCAGCTCTTCTTCCGCGATGCATCGTACCGCCCATGTGTGTACGTCTTGGCCAAATACCCTTGCTTTGGTTTCGGTCCCGACCAACAATCGACACGGGATGGAAACAGCCTCCAACTAGGGGGAAATGCCGCTGCGTGCCTGTGAATTTGCAGCGTACATGTATTGATTGTCCGTCAGTTTCATGAGTCCCCAGCTACATACTCTATAGTGTCTCATCACATGCTGAAAGACCATATCAGGTGGACGTCTCCCGTGTCCTGCCTTGTTGCCGTGCCTGTCCACGACAGAGAAACATACAGAAATACCTGCGTACTGTCGCGATCTGTCAGGTTGCCTCGTACATGGTATCGGTGCCTTCCACCTCGAGATCACGTTGTACGCCAGGTAGAGATTACCGCCGAAAAGATCCCGTATGCTCGCCCTGTTCTACGGGTATTGTTCCATGTGTTCAGTCATGTTCACGTGTTCACGTGCCGAGGTTTCCAAAGCGAGGCCTCGGGCACGAGTACACGACAGACACGACACAAGACACAAACACGAGATGCATATTTCCTTAAGGATGAGTATCGACAAGTCTGGCATGATTTACAATCAAGGAACAGTTTGTTACGGTATAGAATTAGATTGCTCGAACTTGTATTGAGTTTTTGCAACTCTAGAGAGGGTATCATGCTATGAAATCGCTAAGCTAATGTGTGTGGTAGAAGAAAAGAAAAGAAAACCCGATGTAGAGAGGAAACAGCAATAGATCTCGAAGGCCAGCGAGGCCATGTATATGCCCCGAATATGTTGCTATGCTCCGGACAGATAACAGATGAGAACAACAAAAGAAGCAAGAATATTAACTGGCATAGTAGGGTATAAGGTAATAAGATGCAGACAAGAAGCAATCATGGAAGAAGGGTATCGTGAGGTGGTAGTGTTGTGCAGTGATGACGAGTGTGAGTGTGAGAGGGTGATGGGAAGGCAAGGCCCTTGGGTGCAGCAGCCTCGGTAGAAGGGTTGGTTGTGATGTCGCGATTCGGCCAACTGGAGATGCTGTGTTTGCCTTGGGTGCAGAATGCGCCCGCTTGTGCGGGTAGAAACCGGGTCGGGTGTGGGGAGGCGGAGAAGACGCATGGTCAGTATTAGTGACTGAAAGCCAGCCCCCGCGCCCCGGTTGTTTTCGTATGCACGACCGATACTGATTGGCCAGACAAGGCCCTGTTCTTTTTCGCTCGCCGATTGAAGGGCGGACGTTCCAAAGGCGGTTAGGCGGCGCATCACAACGGAATCGGCCAACGGTACTTGTGTGTCCGTAGCATTCTCGTTCCGCCTGTCAAGCAACCCGTTTTCGGGTGTAAAGGGACGTTTAAACAGGGGAATGGAGGTCGCCAGAAAAACTGCAAGAACTGTTAGCGGCCGGAAAGGAAAAGGAAACGAAATAAGGACAAACAGCCGGGGAAAGCTTACCAAGTTGTTGTCAACTTGTGGGGTACCTGTCAGCTTAGGCGTCTTCGGTAATGGCAGCCAGCTTGGCGATTCTTGCGCGAGGAGGCAGACGGTGAGGCACCAGCAGCTGCTGCAGCAGCGCGGCGCTGGCGGCGAGCGGCCGAAGCAGCCATCTTGCGGCCCTCCTTCTCGAGCAGGACTGCGCGGACCAGCTCACGCTGCGAGGCAGAGCGCTCGCGCTGGATCTCGGCCAGCTCTTCTTCGGACGGGCCGGCGGTCTCAAAGTTGTTGTTCACCTCAGCCATGACGGCAAAAGGCTGCTGGCGTTGCGCCAGCCCGGGGCGGCGAGAGGCTGGAGGCGTTGCTGCTGCTGCGGCTGTAGGCACCACTGCTGGTGTAGCCACTGTCTTCGACGTCGTCCAAAAAGAGGTCTTCGTCACTCAGGAAGGAAGAGGACGAGGACGTGCCGGAGGCAGAGCCCAGGCAGGCCCGGTTGGGCCACGAGGGAAGGCACATGCTGCGGAAGAGTGGCCGCTGCCGATGTTGATGGGCGAGGAGATCTCTGCGGCGCTGCTCATGGAGCTGTATGAGCCGTACGAGCCGTACATGTTGGCGGTTGTGGGTGTTGTGTTGTGATGTGCAGATGCAGTGTTGTTTTGTGGTTTGCGGTTGTCGTGGTTCCGTATCAAGTCGTTGGTGTTGAGAGGAGCGCGCGATAACTATGTAGAGACATGTGTTGTTGTTTGTAAAGGGCGGATGTGAGCGTGAGACTACTCGTACAAGTCTTGGTGTCAAAAAGGAAGAAGTTGGGAGAAACTGGGAAGAGGAGACGGACAGGAAAAAAAGAGGAGACGCGATGAGGGTAGATATATTTCTCGTGAGTGGGAGAGACAAGAGACGAGAAGAGGAAGGGGCGCCCACCGACTCTCACAAAGGGGGAAGGAGAGGAAGAAGGGGGGCGTGTGCGATTTTCACGAGGCAGCAACGCGAGTTGAGAGCGGCAAGGGGTGGGTGTGAAGGGAAGACGAAGTAAAGGCGCGTGTGTCGGGGAGGGTGTGTCATTGCGGACCGCAGTGTCCGAGGAGCAATTTTGGCAGGGCCTGGACTTGGGGCGTGGGCGTGGGGAATGGTCTGGAAAACGGACAGAGGGCGTGAAAGCAAAGGGCCGGGAGGCGCCGTTTGCCTGTGCTGGCCCGTGCCAGTGTCGGGCCGTACGAAGTAGATACTTGGTACACGCCCCCAGCAGCCGTTTCAGCTCGTGAATGGTGGCCGAAACGGTGGCCACCCGCACTAGAGTGCTCCAGACCGCCTTTCCCTCCGTTTTGACCTCTCGCTCGTCCCGTTGCTCGTTTGCTTGTGCTTTGCTCGCGCTCCTCCCGCTTGAGCCTTTTCCGCCTGAGCGCTTTCCCGTCCGCGCCCTGTTATTTCCTTCTCTCTTACTGCGGTGTTGACCGCTTCTCCTGGTGTCCATCTGCGAGTACGAGTACTCGTATTTCTTGTCTTTTGCATCACATTCCTCCCTGCACCGAGGGCGTCATCGTTTTTGCCGAAAACAGGAAGTGCATTGAATTCGTGTGCACTTTGGTAGATGGGAGCAATCCGTCGGCACTGACGGGCCTGGACGTGTCTAGACGTTTGGCTTGATGTCTAGATGTCAGGACCAGGGCGGCCCGAGGTCCATTAGGGGCAAGCGTCCGAGTCAACTGTCTCTCTCCTCTCTCTCTCATCAAGTGTGTACACAGGAAACGCATACAAAGTAATCACCTTTGGGGAAATGCGGCCGGCGATGGAGATAGCAGAACACATTGCCCAGCCGACAGATAAAGGTGAACTAGACTCGATGTACTCCGTACTTTGTAAAGACTCGCCGTCGACACCATTCTAGAAACGAACTCGACTGCCGGAGCAATAAAAAGGGAACAACACAGACAGGCACGTTGCCGCATCTGGTATTCTGGCGATTGAAATTGGGACACGCAATCGCCAACAAAGACGATATGAAGCGATACGATACGGGTGTGGTAGCCTACAGTCTACAGTGTCCTTCACCGCCCTGCCTGCAGCTGCACGACGAGACGAGAGGAAGCGCCGCAGCCGTGGGATGTGTTGCATTGTACAAAGTAGTGGTGAGGGCAGGGGGGTGAAGAGAAGACGCGAAAAGGAGGTCAAGGACAAGACCGAACCTTGTTTGCGGCAGTCAGAGTCGTCCAGCTCGCCAACGGGAGGAAACCGTTATGAGAAAGCGGCCGGATCACACAGAAACAACCGGAAAAGACGACGAGACTGCTGGACCAACACAACGCTGGAGTGACGAGTGCTTAGAGGCAGAGGAGAGGGGCTGCACAGGGAAAAGGCCCGGAGTTGTGTTGGCGCTTGTTGTTGCCATGTCTTGTCAGTCTTTGTGTCACTGTTGTTGGTCGGGCGGCTTGTTGACGAAATAGGCACAAATAAGAGAGAAAGAGAAACAAAACGAGGCGTTGATTGTCGGGGCCGACTTCATAAGGCCGTAAGAAAATGCAGGGGCGACGACGAGTACCATCAATAGCGAAGGTGCCGCCAACGGCCTGTCTCCCTTGCTGGTCGTGTTGTACCCGTGTCGGGTGCAGAACAGCATCACAAGGTCCTATTTTTGGTCCATTCAGATGCGCATGCAGATAGGGCCCCGTCAGCCCTGCGCTCGTGTGGCATGGTCGTGCGCTCTCACGAACGGACCTTATTTCCCCAAGGCGGCATCTGGCCTTATTTCTTTCTATTCACTTGTATCTCGCCCTTTGCCTCTCCGGCCTCATTCCTGGATCCGTCTTGCTGGCGAGATAATCCTCACATTGACCCCTTTCGGTCTTTCTATCATTCAATGTCGTCTTTTATCGTCTTTCAAAATGTAGGCGAAAGGTCAATAAGCAGCTTTTGTCCATGTGCGGATTCGAGGTGAAGATTGGGCGTACTCGTACATTTGCTGTACGATAAGGCTCATTGTGCACTTGGTTTGTGTCCCGCCCAGGCTGTTCGTTGATCTCTTCTTGAAACTTCACTTCACATGCTCTAATGAGGGGGGGACGTGTCTATTTGTGTGTTGACTCAGCTCTCACAGAGAACCTTATCTCCCCAACATTTTGCGAAAGTGTGGTGACGCTGCTTTGGCCGTGTCGTTGTTCTGAACGGGAGTCTCTACTGAGTAATGTCTGCCTTGGCTTTGCTTTCAAGTCGCGGGGCAGAGTGAGTGAAGGGCTTACAACTTACGCCGTACAGCACACAGCATTTCGGCGCACAAGACACAGCCCTTGCTCTGTGTATTGTCCGTCTCTCGTCATCTCGCCATCTCGTCATCTCGTCATTCCACCGCACGCATCTTGTTTCTCTTTGTTCGTCTGGTGTCTGTGCCCTGTTTGTCAGCTCCACATCAGCGTCGGGCTTTCCCCAGGAACGAGGCGCTGTTGCCAGCCCTACAAGTGATCGTAATCGATGCCGCATTCCTGCGACACGCATGTATTTATTGGCTCAAAATCATGATGTTCGCTTCCCGCATTCCTTAGACTCTTCCGTTTGTCACCCGCCTCATTCGCATGGCCTCCGATATATACACCACCATTGTCGCGTCGTGTCATCACATACGTATCAGCACAACGAAATCCGTAGCGTGTTCTGTACCCGATCGTATCCTCTCAAACTCATGGACAATGCTTTCGCTTCGAGATGCTGGAACCATGGTTTTTGATGGGTCCAGCACGCTCACCGGTGTCTCCAACGTCGATTGGGCGCAAGGCCGTATCTCGTTGAAAGGAACGAGAATGGCTGCCAAACGAGTTACCGTCCGAGCATTCGTTTGTACCATTTCTCCTTCCTTTCTTATCTCGTTTCTCTTCCTCTCTGTGCTGTTTGTGGTACATGTACACCCTCCTCCCCATTTGACCGCTACAATTGTCTCGCTAACTGGCACCAACTTGCAACGAGGCCCAACCAGCATTGACAACGCATAGCCGCTGGCCTCGTTGTTCCTGGCCGTCTCTCTGCACGCGACGTCTAGACCTGCGTCAAGACTGTGCGAAGCTTGGAGGGTTCATTCGAAGCCTCGTTGCGTTCTTGCGGCGACTGCGGCGCTGCGGCGCTGGAAAGACGCCAAGGACCACAAACAAGACGCTAAAGGCTCCACTGGACGCATCGTCCCGTGTCCCTCTCCACATCAGAGCATGATGCATTTTTGACGATGCATTGTCGATGCACTTCGATGCACTGTCCATGTTCTTCGTATCTTTCCAAAAGGAAAAGCGGCGGTCAGATGGAGAATTCATCATACTCGCTCCTGTCATCCAGCGGTCTGGACCGCCGTGAACGGGAAGGCATACGGGGCGTTTGAAGGACAGCTGTGGCCAACGGCAGACAACTCGTTTGCTAGCAAAATGTCGTCTCTTTTCTCTCTGTTATGGGCATTATCGCCGATAAGCCAACCCGACGGCCAGCGGCCTGAGGACGAGGACCGAGTGTGATCAGAATAAAGATGGAAGACAGCACAGCAATCAGATCACTGGACGCGATGGTCCCGAGCTGACGAGACAAAACGGTTGCCGGAACCCTTGACACCGGCACACTGTCTGTCTTCTGTCTTCTGTCTTCTGTCTTCTGTCTTCTGTCTTCTGTCTTCTGTCTTCTCTGTCCTCTCTGGTATTTCCGTAGGATGATAAGAACGCGTTCTGGTTCTGCGGGTTTGTGTGCTCGGGCTCGAGCGCAAAAAACTGCATCTTGTGCTCGTGACCGCCTTTCCTAGATGCGCTGTGTCTGCGTAGTACGCCGCATGCAACGACTCTGTGCAAAGTTTGGTACGGGAGGGGCTCAATCTCCGTTCTGGCCCGCGCTGCCGCCATCCGCCTTCGTCAGAGTGTGTTGTTCACCGTAACCTTCGTTAGTCAACCCTGTCCGCGGAAAGGGGATAACGGGAGCACTACGAGTAAGCTCAGATGCCCACCCTATGCACACCCCTCCATCTGTCTCCATCTGTCCAAGACTTGCTCCTTGTGAGACATACAGAGAGGACACAGCTGTACCGGGCTCCATAGCCGAAGACCGCATTCCCGGGTAGGCAGGGCTCTTCCCCGGGAGGAGAAGGCAGTCAGACAAGAGGTGAGAGAGGATAAGAGAGACATTGGTTGATCTTAACGATCCCGGCCATTTAAGTCAAGCAGACGTCAACGATACGTACAAAGTTCATACGCAGTCGTTCTCACAGCCACGGCCAGGCTGGGCGAGTGCTGCCCAGACTGCTCGTGGCTTCGTTTCCTCGACGCGACGCGACGCTGGCAGAAATCGACCGACTTTGTCTACTCGTGGCCGGCATGGTGTCGGCTAGAGACTTTCTCACAAGATGTCGGTGGATTGTCGGTGGATTGTCGGCGAGGTCTGCTCGACATACTCGTAGTGCTGCTTCGTTTCGGGCAAACGGTAAGATAGTAGCGCTGTCCATCTGCTCGTAGACTCTAGCCTTTAGGCGCCCTCCTCGGGGCCAGTTTAGGACCTGTCATTGGCCATTTCGCCGCCTGTCAGCGCTGAATCGTTCCCCGGAGCCACGTCCAGTCGTCCGCAAATAGCAACAGCATATCACACTCTAGACCACCATCGACCACTATCGCGCGCAGCCTACTGCACTGGCCCACACTTTTCATTGTCCATCAATCTCGCGCTTCCACCGTCTGGACTCGCCATCAACCACAGCATTCCATTCCAGTCCAGTCTCGATGACTGTTGTGTCGAGGAGCGCCAGCGGCTATTGCATAGTCGTAGCATGAGTGCTCCCCGTCTACGTACCAGAAACGGTGAGAAACGGTCAAAGACACGCCAAAGCAAAATGGACAGTCGTCATTACCGTTTACCCCAGTTTTTGCCTTCTTTTTGTTTCTACACTGACGCATAGCCGGCCGGCCGGTAAAGCGATTGCGGCGAGCATATGGAGAAGAGAGTCATCGCCAGACAATAGCATATGATACTACGTCTTAGACACAGTGACTACAACGAGGCCAGAAACACATTCTCGGAATCCGTCGTCCGCCCCTGGAGCTCGGGCCTTTAGCCTTTGGCTCCGTGTGCTCAGATGTGCTCAGATGCGCTCAGACTTTTTCGTCAAAGAAGTAACAACGCGGCACCGATTCTGCTGCACTCCGACCACTGCAATGACAATGGGCAAAATACTCGTATGCCGTTCCAAAGATTGGGCCTTACGTCGTACACCTTGCCTTGTGTGGGGTTTAGTAGGGAAGAAGCAAGAGCGAGGTCCGAGAGGACGGGTAAAGGGCTGTGTTTCCGAGGAGAGTCCGTGGGTACGGTCTGAGGGGTTCGGCCCTTTGGCATTGGCCATCGTTGTGTGGTTTCATATGTTCGTGTTATGTTCATCCGGTGGTCCTCGAGACGCGGCGGCAACCGGCAACAAACAGCGGCAAAAAACAGCGCCGGCACAAATGCCAGTGTATTCCGGGGCATGGAATGCCACACAAAACGTAACATACACACGGAGTACTCCGCACAAAGCCGCACCCAAAGCCACCTCTTTGGCTGCCGCTTTGTTCGCCGTCTTCTCTTCCGTCCCACAACTCAACTGTCGTGACTCCAGACCCAAAAACAGGCACAAGGTGCCGCCCTGATTTGAAAGGCCCCACGAGATACTTTACCCCATGTGTGGTCTCATGGAAGGGCGGGTAAGGGACAGCACGGAACAGGATGTATCAAAGAGAGGCCCGGAAGCAAGACGCGGCAGAAACAATGCCGTGACAGACTGTATTGCGTAGGATCGCTCGGACCGTTGAGAGACAGATCGAAATACGTCGCGAGGCCGATGCAATACCAAAGGCGGAGACCGTTTTGCAGTTGCAACACAACACAGTTTCTGTCGGGTCCAGGTTCCGAGCCGATAGAAAGACCAAATGTCATTGTCTTCCCATGATGTTTGCCTTTACTCGTTTCGGCATGTGTTGACCGAGGTACGAGATGGAGAAACGGCACGTTGGTCAAGGCACATCTAGCCCAGCTTTGAAAACGGTGGCAGAAAAACAGTAACTAGAGTGGCAAACTCTGGCCCAGAGTCCTCCCGCAATACGAGTAGTCTCGGCGCAGCATGATTTACAGCCAAGTGGCACCCTTCTTAACCTATTTGCCATTCAGCGGGGCGCCGCGTGGGAAAATGGCAGTTTTGACGCTTCTGTTGCCACTATCCTGGGCTATCGATGAATATTGCCAAATGGGCCAAATGGCAAATGGCTCCGAAGCCTCTACCAAACTCCACAGTGTCTCCTCCTCTTGCCTCGTTCTGGCCTTCCCTCGAGGATGAAGGGAATGGTAAATTTGGACCCATATTCGAGCTCTCGTGGCTAGAAGCCAAACTATCGAAGACCGAAGCTGGGGCCAGGCATCAGAACGGAAGAAAAGCTAGGGGGTGTGTACGGAAGATATGAGAGTGTGCGGTAGAGCGAAAAAAATTCACATGAAGACAAAGACGGCGAACGAACGGCAGAATACGGTGATGGTGATGAGAGAGCCTGGTCAGAAGATGAAGGACCAGCTTTTATGACCAGGCCGACAAGTCAAAGGTAACAAATTTGCCATCGGGGACTGCCGAGCATTGTCAGTTGGCATCTCCTGCGGAGACGATCGTCTAGAAGGATTCGAAGAAAAAAAGAATATCCGAGTCCAACAGGAAAACAAGGAAAGAATTTGCAGGGACAATTTTTCGCAATGGTACCAACCGCAGCCTCTCCCTCTACCGCCAGACACATTCAAAGAGTTGAAATTTTCCATCTCTCATTCTGCAGAGTCTCGCAACCATCAGGAACAGACCCATGTCATTGTCGTCAGATCGTTTTTCCCAAGAACAAAAGGTTGCCTGCCGAAAGGCTGGAAAAGGTTCGTGGATCTTCTTTTGGGTGGAGGACTCTTGGCGTAAAGTACTTGAACTGCAAATTTACGGGTCTAGCATGGAACAGGAAAGAGCAAGCACCAAGGCCGCAACAAAATGGGTGAAGGTGTTGTGCGTGTTTTTGCCCGGTTTGCCGGCGCGAGGGGAAAGGTGGCAGAACGGTTCCGCAAAACGGACAGGCACAACGGAGGGCGGAGGGAAGACGAAAAGAGAGGACAGACGAGATCAGCGGAAAGTGCGCGCCGTTTGCCGAATACTTCCACCGCATTGGTGGAAGCCGACCTGCGAAACGGCAAACCCGAAAATGGAGAACCGCGCCGAAAAACGGAAACGGGAAAACGGCTGGCACGAGCACCAAAGTCACCAAAGCTTGCCACGATTCGCCAGGACCTTGCAGCCACAGTTCCGAAGCCTACCCGTTCACCGCATTTCCTGCCAGCCACAGCTTGACTTGTCCAGTCCAATGAGACCAAAGTTCGTCGAAAGCTCGTATTTTCCATTCTTACTCACACACTCAGCTACAGACACAACTGCCTCTCCAAAACCACCTTTGCCGCCCTGGTTTGGTGTCGTGATGGTGCCAGTGCGGCAATGGCTTCGTCTCCTGTTCTGTTGTCGCTCTCACTACGAGTACTCTGCTGGTTATTTCACACACCCTCCCCGGTCCGCTTGACCGTTGCAAGAACCCAGGATGGGCCGGAATACGGACGAGGCCGAAGATGTCTTTTTCACCCTGGCTCATCGACCCGTGTTCTCCTTCCGCCAAATACTCGTACGTGTATGTTTGCGTACACCGAGACGGGAGAGAGGGGAGAACGATGAAAGGGAAAGGACTGGCACAGGCATTAATTACCGCCACAGTGATGGGAAGAGGGCCTCCACTCTCTGGACCAGAACCGCTCCTTGGTCGCAGTCCAGCCTCGGCCAGCAGGGCGGTCGTCCCGCGAGCCTGCGCTTTGGGCTCGTGGGCCACCGAAAAAAGTGGCAAAATAACGCAGAAAGGGCCCTTTCCTTCTTCCGACCCATTTTTAGTTTCTTCTTGTCCTTCTAGCGTCCGTTTTCACGTTAACATGGGTCCCGCTCGGGTCGGGGACCTGTCTCGCTTACGATACTTTGTAATCGCTACTACCAGCCTCATCCCCTGTCCGTTCCCAGGTCCCTCCTGCCTCTCCTGTCTCACCGGGCAATGTTATTCCCAGCGAGAGTCCTCACACGCAAGGAGCCAGACGCCCGCATAAACGTTCTGGGCAGGGGCTTGCTGACAGTGGAGCAACCACACCACCACCGCCACCACCACGGAAAACACTGTCCATCTACCGCGATGGGACCGACAAGGCCCGACGAGACAGTTTCCCAGGATGGGCAAGTGAAAGTCTGACAGACAAAAAAGAGGAGACTCGGGAGAATTCTGCTGCCAGAGTGGAGGCTGTCCAGTACGACGGGTCGTCCCAAGCCAGCAAGACACCCTGCTTCGTACCACACAGGATCGGACAAGACCCCAAAGAAGAAGGCGAATGCGCCGAGGCTGGTAATTGGCAGTGGTTGGCAACAAACTTGTAAATGGATGGTCACAATGGTCCCAATGGTCGGCAGAAGGACAGGCCTCGGTATCGGAGAGGCCAGCATAAGGCCTGGCCCTCGGTGGTGCGAGAGATGCGATGCACATGCCTCGTGCTCATGCTTCGTGCTTCATGATGGTCGTCGGAACACGGATGGCTTGCGAATGCCTTGATCGCGGCTGGCCAGACGTGCGACGAGCTGAATGTCACGTCCCACTCACCATCCCTCCAATCCAGACTTTGAGATTACGCATTATGAATTTGCGCGACGCGACAATCGTTCGTCTCCTCTCTTTCCAGGCTGAACCGTTCCGACAATGAATCCGGCCCTCTCCATTCGTGTCAGCGTCTCGCCCGCCCATCTTGCAGGGCCGGTAAGATTGGAACAGCAAGGCCCAGTTCAAGTCCCAGTTCCCAGTTCAAGTCCGGCATATGATGCGGCATGGGTACGGAGTGCGAGTACTTCGTAGACGACTGGCCCGGCGCGCGTGCCTGGGGTTCGGGTGCATCTTGGCCAGGTTGTCCATTGTGTCCACCGTATGCAGGGAGCACACAGGAAAGAGCATTCGCAGCCGAGGCGCAAGAGAGAAAAAGAAAGTATCGTCAATCCAAGACAAGGTGCAGGCCCAAGGGGAAAGGGGAAAGGAAAAGGGTGCAAGTGGGCCTGTGGTAGATATGGAGACGACGCGGAGGCCGTCCGGGCCGCAGCGAGGGTGGTGAGTGCGCTAAAACGTGCTGATCCCTATCGAAGCGAGGGGGTTCATCACTGCGCATCGTCTGGTGTCTGTGCCCCGTAATTGTGATTGCTTTTTGTTATTACCTTTTTCTCTTCCTCCTTGCCACATCTCAGACAATCAGCTCCTTTTGTCACCGTAATCTCCTCTCGAACGTGACAGCTCGATAAAACAGTCGCAGCAGAATGGGCAGGCTGGCAAAATGAGAGCACGGCGGCGTACGTCGTACTCGGTAGATACGAAGTAATGGCTGGCCCGACGTGGGTGTCAGAGAACGGGAAAAGAGAGACGATGGGCAATATCTTGTTGAACAAGCTGGTCGGGACCGAGAACTTGCTCGCCCGGGAGAAAGACGAGAAAGCGTCTGGTGGCAGCACTTGGGCTGGAGGATCTCCCTCCCATTCGACGGCTTCAGGCCTGTTCGCATCCTCTGACAATCCAGTTGAGCCGTTGGATACTGCGCTGTCGACGTTGTCGAAAGACTGGGCCGGGGTGCGTTCTTCCTAGGGGTGCTCCCCAGTTTGTGGAAGGCTTGTGTCTGGGATCGTGCCTGCAACATGCCTCTTCTTCGTACGTGTCACGGCAGGCGGGCTGGCAACAGGTCTGTGACAGTACGAGTACGTTACGATAGGCGGGTATCGCTGCGATTGCGTCGCATGGAGCAGCCAGAACGACAGTGCGCCGTACGACAGTAGGAAAGAAAAGACACGAATCCCAGCCCGCCATTGCAAAGAGCTTCCCTCTGTGCGTCGCATGTCCAGTCGGTCGCTCCAGGCAAGCGAATGCAATCGCGAGAAAAGGAAAAAGAGAGGCGAGAAGCATGTCCGTGTCGGCTATTCTTGACCATTCGCATTGCATTCTCAGCGGCTGGCAGCATCCCGTCCATTCGGCTGGCACCCCTGTGGAACAGAACGAATGAAATAGAGAAGATGATAGTGTTGCAAGCCCCTATCCTCTGCGTCCGGCCATGACAACACCCAGCTGAACCGGCTGAGAAAGTCGAGACGTGAGAGGTGACAGAGGCAACGAGAGAAAATGACAGGAGGGAATCACAAAGCGAATACTGAGTAGAGAGCGCTGACCCCGGCCCATGATCCCCTTCGGTCTTGGGACGAGTCGATACGCGAAGAAGCGACGTGCAGCAAAGGGAGGCAAAGGGAGGAGACTTGACTTGAGGCACCGCCCGTCAATAAAACCCGCCGAGGAGGGGACGTCCTTGGGCTCAGACGCCTGCTTGCCGGGTCGATGTCTCCTCTCCAATGGCACGCCCTATTGCACTTGCGGTGCCTGTGCTTTCTTCTTCTCGTCCTGTTCTTTCTTTCTTGGTAGCCAGGGGCTTCCGCGCCAACTGCCTCGCTTCAGAAGACGACGGGGAGAGCTTCCGGCCGAAGGAGACTGCGAGAGCAAGTGGGTGCAGCTCTTGTATTGAAATACGTTAATGCGCTTGTGTACGAGTATGCGTGCCGGTGCGTGTTTGGGTCCTGCAGGCACCCAAGAGAACGGTCACAGTGGGCCAGAGAATGAAGCGAGAGGGCAGACGGGGAGCGAGAGGGCATGGACCTGGGCGAGAACATCGCGCTGTCCCCCACGTCGTGGGGCGTGGGAGGCACACGAGACGAGAGGCTGGGCATCTCCATCGCACAACTGTCTCGTTTTCTGTCCTCCCACCGAGCGCCCGACATATCACCGTTTCTCGGCGAGGGAGCGTTTGTCTCTGTTTCCTTTACATCCTGTGCTTGGATGGCCGCGCCTCGACAATCCTCCCGCCGTAGCGTAGACCAACGGCCAAGGAGGTGGGCACGAAGAGCTGTGGGCGACGGAGCAGACCGAATTATTCCTTTGACGTCCTGTCCGCCCTTCCCACCGCATCTCTCCTGGCCTCCCCACATATTAATCAGCAAATACTTACTTCACAATCACCCACGCTCCCACGTCCCCCTCTCCCCAGCCTCAATCCCTTGTCGGTGAAGGACGTGGGGAGACCTGGTCTACCCGTCTCTGTGTTTGCGAGAGTTCTCTTGGTAGCTGGTAGATTGGTAAACGGGGGCGGGGGGCACAGACGCAATATGCCGTTTTGTGACTGCTCATGAAAGCAAAACGGTTGGAGATACGTCGTAGTCCGTTGCGGCTGTCGAAAAGATGAGAAGAATGCGTATCGTGATCTGTCTTGGACGGACACGCCCCTCCCACGTCCTGCTTCACAGCTATGTGTTTCGTCCTTTGTCTTCCGCTTCGTGTAGTACAAGCAGAAACGGAAGAATACAGAGAGAAGGCCGCGGTGAAGGGCCGTGTCCTAGGGGTGGGCACTCGCATGGCCTCTTATTCCGTCCATTCGTGCTGCACCGTCTGGTTGCAGCACTCTATCCTGTATGACATGTTACACGCAGAGTGTATGACAGCCCATCTTTGACTGCCAGCGAAGAAGCCCAGACGTCCCAAGAAAGCCAACAAACCCAAGATTAGGACGAACCAGACGAGACCAAAACAGAAGCACTCGAGGCAGGTCTCCGAGTGTTTCGTTTGCGTGACAATAGGCAGTCAACACAGCAGCCAACAGGATATGTCAACACTGTAATCACGGCAATAGATCGGGAAGAAATTAAAGTGCAGAGAGAGCAATCCCGCATCGCTTACATAGGAACACAGGTGCCTGGCAGAATGAACGAGAAGGGGAACGTCGTGCGCACTATCACTCGCCCCCTTCTCTCTCCTCTATTACCCTGCGCAAGGACCTGCCGTACCAGAGGCCCTTTTGTATTGGCTGTAACGTTTCAAAACGACACGCATCCGTTGTCGTCACCATCGGTAGTCAACGGAGGTGGTGGCAAAGGTGATTACGGAGCACAAAACGACATGTCGCAGGGCTGCGCTGGTTGTCTGTGTTCTGGGACCGTGGTTGCAGTTCCGAAGAGGCAACTTTTTGTGGCAGAACACTCGAGAGTGATTGGAAGGGGACAAAACGGGACATGAGATGAGGCGATGGCCCAATGCCCAACAGCTGCGACGGCGTGTCTGCCTGGTGCAGCTGTTTGTCGACAGAGCCCAATCAACCGGAAACACAAAATCTGTTTGTCTCGTCGCCTTCCCATGACCACACCAAAAGCGAGACACGTCGCGCCCTCAGCTTGGCCGCTCCGTCACAAATGTGTCTCTCGAGCAGCTGCAAAGCCTCCAAGGAGGCTCTCTCGAGCGGCGTCTCGGGGCTACGGGGGCTGCAAAGGGCCCCTTCATGCGGGACCCGCTCGGAGGGCGAGGGGGCACAGCATACCGTATCTCGCTTGTCGGACTTGGGCTGTTGGGTGGAAGAGGGGCGTGGGATGCGCTCAGCAGTCGCATTAACTTGAAATGGCGGTGTCTGATTGCATCCTGTTTGTTTGCTTCCCTTACTTTGTAGTTTTGGCGCTGTTTCTTCACCAGTGGTTCGGTGATCGGACAGGCGATTGGAGGAAATCGGGCGTAAACACGATGGAGGGGTGGAGGGGATATGGGGATACGGGAGAAATTGGGCGACAGTCATGTATCCCTCAAGGAGGGGAACGAGAACAATGCGTGGGGGACCATTGGAGAGGGGATTGGACCTTTCACGCAAGAGGACAACGGCGAACGCCGACAAGATTCGTCGAGAAGAAGAGGATAGCAGAGGTGAGAGCTTGCCCAGAATTGCGAGGAGAAAAGAAAGCAACCACAGAAGCTGAGGTCGAGACCTTGAGGGGAAGCAACTGGCAAACAGATGAGATACCATTTTCCGTTTGCAATTTTGACAAAAAGCGTCAGAGAAGACAACACTGCGCCAACAGCCCAACAGCAACAGACACAGAATGTGTTTGGCATCATCGTGTAACTCGCAAACGAAACCCTACGAGGACCACGGCACAGAAGACCTGAACCCGCCTCCTTCTCTCACGGCGTGGTCCTCTGCGCCCCTCCAGACCAACGGTGCTCTGTCATTGTTGGCCGCTGTTGGCCTGGAAGAAAGGTGTTGGTTTAATTTAAATAAACGTTGGCACCGTTTCCACTGCCAACATAGGGAGGAAACAACAGAGCAACAGGTGGACCAAGGGCAAAAGGCAAAAGGCAAAGGGCAGAGGCAAAAGGCAAAGGGCAGAGGCAAAAGGCAAAGGGCAGAGGCAAAAGGCAAAGGGCAGAGGCAAAGTGTCTGCTCTCTCGCTTTGGCTCTTCAACGCATCGGGACCAAGCAGAGGCCGTTTGTCCGCATCGACACGTCACGGACATCTGGTCATCACAAACGCCTCCCGCGGCCATGGTGATTGCACGCGCCTCGCGCAATAGCAGGCAGACATCACACTTGCAACTTCCAGGCGCCAGACCTTGATCGCCACAAGAGTGTTCGCAGCATCCAAGCGTACTTTGCAAGTCATACACAGGCTCGGCTGGGCCAATGGAACGCGTAGACAGACTCGTGCTCGACAGTCGTCTCACGGGCAACGAAGCAGGACGTGCGTGGTGACTGCCTGCTATTGGATAAATACTGAGCACCATCTCTCGTTGTCCCCAGCCCCATCTTCAGCAGGTTACATTGTGTGATCTGCCCGTGATCCCCCAGCCACGCCCTCCCGCCCTGTCGCTTTATCACAAATCACAAATCACATGCACTGAGAGGAAGATGCGTCGAAGGTGACCATCCGGAAGGGGACGCGCGCTTGTTGGTTTGCTGCCCCCTTGGGGCAGGTCGGTGGTGTTCTCAGCGCGTCCCATGCACCCCACTGTTGGCTCTCCATGTATCGGCGCGGTTTTGGCAGATGCTCAACATGCCAAAGAGCGTGCCTTGATGGCGCGACGGAATCATTGAATTTGTTCTCGTCGTCTATTTCGTCTCTAGTAGAGAGGCCACGGCAAGTAGAGGGAAAGCACTCCGTATGACAAGGCCGTTACGAAGTGGCCTTCGTTTCGACATCGCATACCTCCCCAAGAGGATGTGGGAACGTTCGGCCCATGGACCAGGTGATGGACCGCCTGAGGGGCCGCCACGGGGACTAGGGAAGCGGGAGGGCGCGAAAGGCGGAAGGGCTCATCACGCGCCATGGCACGCGCGCACTCACCCCGTGTCCTGTCGCTGCTCCCACTTGCACATGCACTGATCACCCACAGGCCGCCGCTTTGTGATGAGAATACAAGTTCGGAATAAGGCAAGGGGGGCGACGTAAATGACTTGGAAGAAAGGGGACAGCTTGTTGTCAGTATCAACACGTTCTACGGACGACGTTGTCGGCCGAATATGATGGTGTGTGTATTATTTAGTCACAACAGATGAGAAAATACAACTTGATAAAGCAACAAGAACTTTCCTAGCACTCGAACTGGAAGAGTCTGAAAAAGACTTGGTATTATAACCCAGGCGAAGCATCATTAGAAACGTCAACTGACACAATGGCTTGTGGCGAACATGCCCGATACTGAGTGGGCGCCTCAAGCCACATGCTGGCTTGACTGGGAGTTGTGTGCCAGCGACTCGCAAGATGTCTAGCCAAACGAAGAGTTGGATCCACCTCCTACGGACAACGCCTAGTCGCGTACATGGTGCCTTGCCTTGTGCAAGTCTGGTGTGTGAACCGCGAGATGAACGCCTGGTGATGCTCTGTAACACACAAGGTCCCCACAAGCAGAATCAACTACTTCGTACAATGCAAGACAGTACTCGAAGCGAGTAGTCCATATGGCCGACACGACGAGACAACGAGGCTCCGTCGGCGTGCACATGCCGAGCAAAGGTGTTGATTATCTTTCTATATGATACGATCCAGCCCATGTCGATGCAGTGAGCAGTCAGGGGCCGTGAACAGACAGGTGTATATCAGTCTAAACGAGCACGCGAGCCAAGAAAGCAATGAAATGCAACGAGACCCAAACAAACGCCAAATAAACGCCGCGCGTTGCCAGCAGAGCCAGAAAATAACGTACGCAAACCAATCGACGACGAGGGCGCCCAGATGAGATACACATGCTGGCAAAAGGACGCGGCACAGATCGCTCAGCTCCGCAGAGACTCCAAGCGGTTGCGCATCTGCGCCATCATGGCCTCCGTGTCCTCCTCGTCCTCTTCGTCCTCGCCGCCGCTGGGGCCGCCCTCGACAATGGCCACCTTGTTCCGCGCAACCGGGACTGCAGGTTCGGCTGCCACCGGCACGGGTGTTGTTCCCACGGGCGTCGACGGGAGAGCCGCCGAGGCCATGCGGTCCTTCAGAATCTCGCCGAGCACACGGTCCACCTCGGTGTCGGCCTCTGCAATGTCCTCGTCCTCGAATTCCTCGGGCAACGTCTCGTTGACCATTTCCTCCACGATTCTGCCTTCATGAGCTCCACGCTGAGCGCCTGCATCGTACCCGCAAGCTCGGGCAGACGGATCAGCTGGTTGACGTCGTGCATGACACCGACACTGGCACGAATGGAGCCTTCAATCTTGCGCATCGCAAAGGCCTCGCTGACCTGCATCTGGACGCTGCTGAGCTGGGCGCGGCCGGTCACAAGGCGGGCCGAGGTGCGGCGGGCACGCACGAGTTCGCGGGCAAAGTCGCGGACCTCGCGCTGGGCCTGTTTGGCGCGGGACGGATCACGCTGGGCACGGCGGTCGGCCTGGATGATGAGGTTTTTGGTCGCAATCTCGGCACGCTTGGCGTTCGCAATGTCACGGTCGATCTTGCGGAGGTTTGCGCGTAGGAGCGTGTTGCATTTTCGCAGCTATCGTGGAAGGGACCCGCAATGTGAGCAGGAGATTGAGCAAAGAGATAAGACGGCATCGCAATGCCGTTGGGGCAGGACGGAACATGGATACGACATACCTGCGCCTGCGGATCGGGTTTCTGGAAGAGGGCCCGGAGATTGTCCATGGTCGCCGGGTGTGCTTGCGGTGTGTACCAACAGCCAAGCCTACGTTTGTGAGTTTGTGTCTATTTCGTTCCGCGTCGTCGTTGGTCTCCGTCCTGGTCGTCGTGATGATGTCCCCAGCCACCTCCTGAAAGAGTTCAAGGTGGACACAAATGTGTATCTGGAGGGCCAATCGAATCGGATTGGATATTGTGCGTCCTCCCGATTCCTTCAAGGTATTCGTCGACGGGGGGAGAGATTTCTCGGACGAAACCGGTGGCGTAGGGTTTCAGGGATGTGAAGAATCCAATCGTTCGGCGTCGCCGTGGAAGCGTCGATGGAGCTGCGATGTGACGGATTCTCAGCAGTATTCGCTCGTATCCAACGACTCTTCTGTTGTATCGTCAACGTTCTGGGGAAGCTGGGGAAAAGAAGTCGGGAGGGAGCAGTGCCTGTCGCCGCTTGTAATCGTGGTCGTGATCGTGGCTGGTTAGAGGACGTTGCCTTGTTTGGTGACGTTCCTTGACGGGGCGCCATTTTGCGCCGCCTCCGAATGCCTTACCCGCTGTGCACGTGTCGATAACGATACGGACGAGACTACTGCGGACTTTGTACACAGAACAGAGCGAGGCGGGTCAGTGGTCCAATTAGTGGCCGAAGGCGGGGAAAAGGTGCTAAAGTGCAGCCCAGAATATCCACTGAACCTCACGTCGTATGGACACTGGGCGGTATTCGAGGTCACCCTGTCCTGTGAGATGCTTCGTAAGTTTATAGCAGGCTGCGGAAGTGATGGTTTTGCTTCTTCTCATTTGCCACGCTGTCCGCTCATATGCCTTGTGCTCATCTCCGCCTTGGATCACCAACATAGATGCGCTCCCTCTGACAATTCTCCAACGATGGGACAGATCTGACTGTTCACTCACATATCGCAGCCTGTTCCTGGCTACGTCAATTGCCCGAGACTGGCTGCCTCTACAAAGTATTGCCTGCCAATGCCAGCCTCACGTCACACTGCTTGCTTGCTCTTATTGCTTGCTGCTTGCTGCGGCCCTTTTGACGGAGCAGCTGCCTATCGGTCGTGGGCTCGGTAGCGGGGCGGCCTAGGCAGCTTCGCGCACTGTGAGGATTGCTGCTTCGCCTGCGCTTTTGGCTCCCCTTCCCTGCTGGAGCCTGGCCGTCTCCACATTACGGCTCTGCTTGCCCTGACCGTAAGCAGCAGGTTTGGGTGGAAAACACTGGGTGGCCCTGGCTGTGGGCCTGGCCAGAGCTTCAGTTAGTGGAGAAGACACCGCAGTCCTGTGGCACTGTGCTGGAGACAGTGTCACTCTTCCTCCTGCTTCTTTGGATCTCCTTGCTCCAGTCCAGCTGAATCTTTGTGGTTCCGTGCACTTCCACCAACATCCCCCCCTTCCCCTCCTTCTCTCGCCCGCCACAACGCACCCACTCAACCACTCACCAACGCCAACAACGACCGTCTGCGGCTCCACCATAGCAAACACTGCAAAAATCGTAATCCAGAGGCCATCATCGACTACCGCTGACTTTGCTTCTTTTTTGCAACAGACACCCAAACTTGATTGCATTCTTCTTCTTCCACCAGCCAAGCTTCACCAACCAACGACACCGCATCGCCAGCAGTCGTTCCCCAAGCCTGCCCTGCTTCATCTACTTCCTCTCGCATAGCTTCGCACCTTCGCAGCTTCGCATTTCAGCTCTCGCAGCTTCTCTTTTTTCCCGCATCACGACGACCTCTCTCTTTGCGGTCGACGCCATTCTCACAAAGCGTTGAGCTCTTCATCCTACCGCCTCGCTTCATCATGTCTACCGAAACATACACCCCGAGGGTAAGCTCTCCCACTGAATCTCCGGACCCAGACCCGTTGGAACCTCCCAATCGTCCGGACGGCTGTTGGCGCACGAAAGAGGCAGTCGAGAGACGAACATGACGACATCACCGCCGTCCCTCCTGATACGCACCAACGGCTGCTCGCGATGGCGCATTGGATTGGCCTTGAAGCCACTTGCCTCGTTAGCTCACATGATACTGACCGTGCTGGCCGCCTTTTGCAGTCCTCTGGGCCCAGCGCTCCTCCGCCGAGGACGCCGAGAAGAACTTTATCTACCTGACCATTGTCGTCCCGATGCCGACCCCTCCCAAGCTGAGATCTCCCTCAAGCCCACCAGCGTCTCCTTCAAGGGCTTCTCCAAGACCCTGAAGCGCACCTACCAGGTCACCCTCGACCTCTACGCCGAGATCGACGAGACCGCCAGCAAGGTCAACCACACCTCTCGCTCCGTCGAGCTCAAGCTGATCAAGAAGGAGCTCAAGGAGGAGTACTGGCCGCGCCTGCTCAAGGACGCCAAGAAGGTCCACTTCCTCAAGACCGACTTTGACAAGTGGGTCGACGAGGACGAGCAGGACGAGCCCCCGCAGACGACTTCTCCCAGTTTGGCGGTATGGGCGGCGGCATGGGCGGCGGCATGGGCGGCGGCATGGGTGGCATGCCCGGCATGGGTGGTAAGTCTACGCCTTGCTCTTGATTCGTGACTCTTTGGTCCACACGTTTGTCTGCACGAACACGGCTAACTCTTTTAACTAGGCGACTTTGGCGGCATCGACTTTTCCAAGCTCGGTGGTGCCGGTGGCTTCGGCGCCGAGGGTGACGACGAGGACGAGGGCGAGGAGGGTGAGGGCGATGATGAGATGCCCGCTCTGGAGGGCGACGAGGCTGCTGCTGAGCCAGCAAAGGCGGCCTAAATGGGTTGAGTGGACAGTCTAGACAAGATCCCTGTAAGGTTCGTGGAACAGTTAAAGGATTTCATGGACATGCCATGACATAGTTGTCAAAGAAAAGGAAAGCCGGTACTCCAATTTTGTGCTATTTCGCCTGTTTATTTAAATTCTTCAGCGTCCGGTGTTAGGATACGGGGAAAGGGTGAACGATTGACGGGCGGGAGGGTAGTCAACGCAAAGGGAACAATGGCTGGCAACGAAAATGAATAAAAATAAAAATCCATATCAATCTGAATCTGAATCCTCTTGTCTGCCAGAACGTAGTCATATTCCCACCTTGCGTGTCAAGATCCCCGAGCCAAGACTGGAGACTCGGCAATAGATGCCAATTGAGATGTCAGTTATGACGCACAAATCATCGCTCATGATGCCTGCAACGATCAAGGAAACAGAGCATGTCTTTATGATTCCTCGGCTTATCATTCACAATCATAATAGCAGCGAAGTTGGTGCTCATCCTCGGTAGCATTCTATGTAAGGAGCAGACTGAGTGACACCAGAAAGATAAATACATTTAATCCGCAAAAAGAAAAGGGGACCTGACCAAAAAGAAAAAGAGAAAACCCGTCCCTCGCGTCCGTAAAAAAATGTGTTGCAAAGGCCAAATTAAAGATTGTGTTGTGCTGTCCATCCCCCCATGCCCACTTCCCGGTTTCCAGTTCGAAAATAAATCCCCGCTTGACCGGTTCGTACCAGAACCGCATCCATAAATGCCGCTTATATTCCTCTTTACATAATCTCGTCGTCCATCGGAGCGTCGGCGGGAGCTGCAGCAGGGGCGGCAGCGGCAGCGACAGGGGCGGCGGCTGGGGCAGCAGCACCGTTGGTGGCCGCGCCGCTGCTAACGAAGTAGTCGGCCATCTCTGAGTCGAGCTCCTCGGCAGTCTTCTTGGCCGGGCGCGCGCTGCGGCTACGACGGCCTGAACGGGCTTCTTGTTGCCATTGGCCTGGTTGTTGCCTTTCTGGTCTTTGCCACCCTTGGCAGCGTTACCAGCACGTTTGTCAGTGGCGGCAGACTTGGGCTGGGACTTGGGCTGCGTGATGCGCTGGCCCAGAGTCTTTGGCTGGGGGATGAGCTCAGCCTTGGCCACGACAACCTCGACCTGTTATCACAGTTAGCTATCAGTCAATGAATGTTGTCCAGGGTGTGGGTAATATCTTCTTACCTTTACGGCGCGGTTGTCGATAAGCAGACCGTTCAGCTCAGTGAAGGCCTTGCTGGCACCGTCGGCGTGGTGGAAGACGACCGTGGCAATACCACGGCTGACACCGCCAGGGCCATACGAGAGCTCAACTCTCTTGACCTGACCAACAGCCTGGCCGAAGTAGTCCTGTTCGCGAAGGGTTAATTCATTGTTCGGGATATGACATAATAGGCAAGCCAAAATCTTGCACCATATCCGTAATCGTCGTTCCGAATGATCGTTGTCAACCGGGTCCGGGTCATGCTGGTTGTAGCCAGCTGTAGCATAAAACGCAATCGAGCAGAGGGGCCTTCCGGCATCTGGTATCGATAGGGTCCGTCAAAAGGGCGCAAAAGGTGCCATCCGTAACAAGGGCAGAGCAAAGCATAGTAGTAAACACAAAAGCGCGAAAACAGCCGACATTCCTCCCACAGAACAAGCGAAACAAATGCTTCTCAGCAAAACCGTACCCAGCGAGCCGATGGAAACTTTCGAATTCGACGGAGCTGGAGCGTCCCGGCCGTTTGTGCCAGCCACTGGATCCTCATGTCGTCACAACAACTCAGCAACTTCTCACAGAACAACTTGCCGGCCATATCTCAGGAGCAAAGAAGTAATGGTGACAAAAAGGCCGCCACAAACCGCAATTCCTCTCAGCCGCTGTCAAGCTAGCTATCGTTGAGGACTGTAGCCAGAGATGAACGTGCACCTTCCGCTATTGGCCGTGCTTCCCTGCCACGGTGCCAGGTTGCTGTTCGTCTCCCAGTTGACATGTTGCTCTAGGAGGATCCGGAGGTGCCAAAGCCGGGGGCAAGACACATGGAATGTATCAAGAAATAAAAGCAAAGACGAAGGAAATGATCTCGGAGCCCTCGATGATGCCACTACATTTGCTTGCCAGAAAAAGTCAAGATCGATCTACTGGTGACCAGCCAGAACAAGGATCGTCTTGGTTCGCACTGCCGAAGAGAAGGTAGTGTCATCGAGGATATGCTTGAAAGCATGTCAACGGCCAAAGATTCCACATATTGCCATCGCCGAAACAACTGTGTGCATGGGAGCTTGCCAGGCCGCCACATGACAGTGTTCGATACTTGCGAGGCAGGGATAATCTCATTGCTCAAACTTCCCATGCAAGTAACGGTCGCACACAAGGCGAAACCGTCATGGAGGAAGGAGACTGACGTGGCGTCTCGACGACCCGACTTTGGGACTTATGTGGATTTGCGAGATGGGCGCGCCAGGCGCTTTAGACATCTCTGAAACAGTTCGGACTGATGTCGGAACATGGAACCCCAACATCGGACAGGGGACGGATACAACGACGACGATGTCGGTTGACGATGCGATGGAAGATGGTGTCGAAAATTCCAAAGGCGGAAAACGGCCTCAGCGGAAACATACCTTGATCTGGGCCTCAGACACATCCTTGGGCTGGGTGAAAGTTAGCCAAGTGCTTTGATGAAGCTGGGGACATGTGAAGTGACATACCAGGTTGCTGACCACAATCTTGCTCTCGCCGACAGCACCCTGCGGCTTGGAAGGGGCAGACTTGTTGTTGCCACGGGCGGGCTTGGTGTTCTTTTGAACACCGCCGGCAGGAGCCGGCTTGGCTGGGCCAGTCGAGCGGCGGTTGGGACGACGGCGGTTGTTGCCAGCAGTCTTGCGCTGGTTCGACAGAATGTCGTCAAGAGACTGGTCAAGCTTGCTAGACATCTTGAAGTATGGTTGGTGGGCGGCGGTAGAAGTTTGAGAAGAGTAATGGCGGAAGGAGTGGCACTTTGCAAGCGAAAAAGCGTTTGCAAAAAGATGGAGACGACGTTTAGGTCGATAGATGTTGAGAAGTTGGTAGAAAAGCGCGACGTAAAGCGATGGATAAAGTGGTTCTTTACGAGCGAATAGAGTTTGCGCGTATGGCAGAAACGGTCTTGTTTGGCAGGGAAGAGGGGAAAAGGTCAAGAAGAACAAAGAGGCAGGAAGCAGGAAGAATAAGAGACTGTCGAAGTTGGGTGCAGTCGTGGGTGAGAAAAAAGGTGATGTTGTTTGCACGTTGGGTTGGTGGATGAAAGAGAGAGAAGAGAGAGATGGAGGAAGAGAGAAAATGGTGAATGTGGGCAAAGGGGGACCAGTCATGCGGTTTTGGCCTCAGGCGTGTTCTTAGGCAAAAGGCAGGCGTGTCGCGCGAAAAGGGGTGAGCGCCTTCCCTTGCAGGGGGCGACACTTATGGGGCTACGCTTTCAAGGCTAACCGGATTTGTACTGATCCAGCATCTGGGATCTGCTGAGGCTGGACACGAGACAGCCAATCGCAGTCGCTAGCGTAGTACCACCTGATCGAGGTGAGGCCTCGTTGATAGAGCATTCTACAAAGTATTGACGATTGACGAAATCGGGAACAATGAACCAACGGGTAGGTTTCTGACTCAATTAGCATCGGCAAACAAACCATTTGATGACGTTGAGTGGTGTACTTTGTAGACTAGACAAATCGAGTCGAACTCGGTGTTTGGCAAGCTCGCCGCTGATTTATGGCTTGTCAAAGAGAAGAGTAATGGAGAATCCAATTGAAGACGCTGTGCAGACTTATTTACAAAAAAAAACGAAAAAAGAAATGACACAGGCGTGAACGTAGATAGCGAATAACTTCCAGCTGCTACGCATTCTTTCGCTTTATTTCGCTTCGTTTTGACATACATTTACCTCACTTACGTCTGCTTTCGGATAGTTCGCTTTGTTGGCTGCCGTTGCGCCTCTATCTCTACTTGACTTTTACTCCCTTAGATGCGTAGCAGTCCAAATCAGCCAACCCGCCACAGACGGCCGTAGGTCGGCTGGCGCCATGCTAGTAAATAGATCCAGTACCTACATCCTTCCCACTCCACCGTGAAAGTGTATTTCTGCCGTCGGTTTTGGTTGATAAGGTTGACAATCGTCTGGACCGTGACTCCTTCGGCCACTTCGAGACTCAAGGACCAAATAGCGTTGCTCGTGCACTGGTAAGGCTTTAGAAGAAATATCAAGCTTCCCCTCTGTCCACTGCTGCCATAACCAGGAGCCATATCCAATCTGACGGGACCCCGCTAAGAAGCTCTAGGAAAACAGCCCAGTGATTGGCTCTAAAGTAGAACAAAACGCGTAAAAAGATTGATATCAGACTGCCAAGATAGTTGGACCCTAAAACGATCGTGCGCTTATGGAGAATCCGACCTCTCCCTCTCTATGACTTCCGATGCCGACGCAAACCCTTCTGCTTTCATATTAAACCGCCGCGCCACCGGAAAGCGTGTAAATCTGGACATCGTTCGCAATATACGAGCGTCCTGGTCATACAATCCTCCTGCAACCCAGCAGAGCAATTTCCACCTCATGCACACCCACCGATCCCAGCCTTGCGGAATTCTGAAATAGTGCATAGCAGCGTATTCAAAACACCGAGGATACCAGCCGGCATAGTCCCAGTTGATAAGCCAGAGCTTGCCAGACGGATGAAGGATAATGTTTCGAGGCGCAAGGTCACGGTGCGTAAACGCCAACGCGTGGATTGGTGAGAGGTGTTGTTTTGGGAGTTTACGATGCTCAGCTTCGCTCTTTTTTATCTCGCTGCGTAAGGAAATGAATTCCATCCAAAAGCTAATAAACGCATGAATGTTGCTTATGGTTGCTCTCGGCGGTAGATGGAAGCGATCTTTCAGCCAAAATGACCGGCATAGGCCAGTAGCGAGCGAACCAGCTGTAAGGGACGTAACAGACCGCAGTTTCTGAACGAAGACACGAAGCTGAAAGGCTAGGGTGATGGTTTGCAGCCAGCTTATAGAGGCCAAAGTTTTTCCAAAGTTTGGCCCTTGATGCGATCCATAATGCACCAGCTGAGATGACCGACAACGACAGTCCGCCGCCCCGAGGGGTCCGGACGCCGATACTGCCGGCAAGCTCCATCGCAGCGATGGCATCCTGGTCAGAGAGTTCAGAGTACCGTTTTGCGAGGTAGGAGTCGGACAATAAAATAATACCACTGTGGCCTTGTAGGGATGCGAGTCTCCTCTAAACATCTGACACTGCATGGGCCTCGTATGTACTCTGCAACAGCCTTTTTTTCGTGTCGCAGCGTTAAAGGCGGTGAGTAAAGTATGGACCCCGTCTGTCCCTCCCACATGGCCTTTTCTCAGTCATTGATTTACGCTGGGCCGGTTGGCTCGTAAATCTCAGAGAAATAAGTCGCCGACCGGCGGAGTTAGATCTGTTCATGGCACCTCTCACCCTATCATGGCGCCATCTAAAACACGGAACTACAACGACGACGGGAGACCTTCACTATCTCGAGGTGAGACTTGGGGCTGGCTGTATCGACTTCGGATCCGGCGGTGGCTGCCCTCTGCTGCGTTTAGAACCGTGTCCGGGAAGCAACTCCTCGTCATTGTTCGTAGGACGCTTTCTTTTGTTTGCTCCCGGGTTGCGGACCTGGGCCTGTTCGGAGTCAACGACCTTGGTTGCACGTGATGAGAAGCCCCATCCGTGATCTGACGAAACGATGGATGCGGATCTTGAGCGAGGCGGTGACGGAGGTCGCGGCTCTGCTTCGTTGGCACCGTTGAGCCACGCGCTGATGCCGTTTGTCTTTGGTGACCCGCTGCTGCCCAGGGATAAGCCTCATCCTGCTCGAGCAGCCTTATTCTCCATAGCTCGCCCGGTCCAAATTTGTGCTTCACCTTCCCAGCCTGAACTTCTTCTATCTTCCTTTCCAGCTCCGCCTTCTTTTTTCCCCAATACGCAATGCTGTCAAAGTCCGGCAGCGGCCTGCCACTGTCGCCGTAGTAGTAAAGCCCATCCGACTCCCCTCTCAGAATCGTATGCCTCTGCGGGTCGTCTTCGTCTTTGTGTCGGTCTTTAATATCATATCCAGGAACATAGAGCTCACAATTATGGAGAAGCCATTTCCCGGCAAGCCCACAATCCCAGAGATGACACAACAACGACTGGACTATGAGCTTCGCCTCAAGTAGCCTCATTGCCGCAGCCTGGGACTCGGCGTTTCCTGCACAGGGGATTCTCCTTTCGATCTTGCGCAATTTCTGCAAAAAGGTGATCTTGGCCTTCCAGTGACTCTAATACTTCCAGCTGCTCTGGGGTGAACTCCGGCTGCACAAGCCCGTGCTCAACTTGATGTAGCTTGCCCTCAAGATCTTTGGCTTTGTTGATCCAATAGTCGTCGTCCGCGAAGTCGGGCTGCGGCCCTTCGCCATCCCAAAAGAGCTCATAGCGGATAGGGATCTCGCCGTTCCTGGCCCAATAGTGTATGTTCCCATCGTAGACAGAGTCGTGAATGACGATGCTTTTCCCGGCTTCTCGAGTCTGGGGCGCGCATCGATAATAGGATGATAAAGGTCTTCTTTGTGTAAGATCCACTGGCCAGGACGCCCGCGCCCTGCAAGTCCAAATAAGTAGTTGAAAACTGCGTGATGGCAACTTTCCGCGTTCCGTCTTCTGTCGCTCAGGACCGTACTGTAAAAGTGGCGTTTTTGCTGTTCCAACGACTCGAGCACGCGCAGCTCCTCTGGCGTGAAACGAGGCTGCACGCGCTTGTTCTCGACATCATCCATCTTTTCTTTGAGCTCCTTAAGCTTGCCCTCCCAGAACGCGACGTCTTGGAAGTCGGGCACCAGCCCTTCGCCAGCCCAGATCAAGCCCTCGTCGTCGATAGGGATCCCATTGTATGTAAGACCGCGAATAGGGACTTCTTTGTCGGGATTTCGAGAACGCGGTCGCGTATCCAGCTCGGGATCATAAATGTCGTAGCAGTGCAGGATTCACTGGCCAGCACGGCCGATGCGCTGACCATCACGCCCAAGGCCCGCAAGCTTGCAAAGCCGGGTGCAGACGTTGCTCACCGCGCGTTGCAATCTTCGTCGATGCTGCTCTTGAGGAGACACGCGTTTTCTTGCACGATGTATTGATTGCGTTTGAGCGGTAGACTCCGTTGAACCGTTCATCGTCATGCGCGACGCTGGAAGTTGGAAGAAGAGGAAGGAGATGTCGGTTCACGTCGGCTGGAGTGGTCGGCTGGTGGATGAAAACAGCGTGGAAATGGAAGAATTTGTCGTGTTGCAATGAGTAGTGAAAGGTAGTGAAAAGCAGAGCGCGCTCGAATGAATGGCGTTTAGACCACGGCACGCCTGCTCCTAACCACACTGTGCCTTTTACCCTACGGATCACTACAGACCATCAGCCGGAAAATGCACACCTCGGCTTCGTGATTGGCGGAGACAAAAAGGTGTGCGACATCTTGCTCAACGACGAACGAATCAGTGAAAAGCATCTGGCTGTACAGCTGAACTTGGACTACAATACCGTCCTCTTGATGAACCATTCTCAGCACGGCACTCAGGTCACCTTTCACAGGCTGAAGAAGTCAATCCGGTTGAAGAAGACACGAGTCCTCCTCGAGCACGAAAAAGCAGACGTTTCGTTCGGCGACCATCTGGAGATTAAACTCAACGCTTCGGCATCCCATGAATTAGGCCGACTTCTGTGCCGAGCAAAGAGAGCGGGCGGACTTGCCCGCCTTGGACCGGCTGGACCTGGCCCCAACATCGAGACGACCAATGCATCTAAACGGCCCCCAGTTTACATTCAAGATCGCCGGCTCGGTACAGGAGCGTCGGGCGCAGGTGTTCCGGGTAGTCGAAGAATATACGGGGAACGTGTACGCCATGAAGCTGTACGACAAGCCTCACTTAGCACGCTGGCAGGAAGCAGAGACGCTGGAAAGTCTCAAACATGTAAGCCCGGCGGCGTTTTTACCCTTGAATGGACAAGTTCCCCGCTGATTTCAACTCCTCTAGAAACACGTCGTGAGATACGTGGCCTACAACCGCCCGGCGGGCGGCCAACGGAGCTCATCATGGAATATGTCGAGGGGCCAAATCTCGAAGAGGTCCTAGATCCAAGCAACCGGGACCAGCCACTCGACATCCTCGAGGCACGGGATGTGATACATTAGCTTCTTCAGGCAGTGTCCCATCTCCACAGCAGAGGAGTCGTCCACAGAGACATCAAGCCTGAAAACGTCATCGTCGCAAGGCGCAGCCCGGTTCTACCTCCATGGCCGACCGGCAGCGGCACGAGCATGAGATACACGACATGCACGGCGGGCCGCAGAGGGTGCCCTGCCCACCGACTTGCAAGCGCCACTCCGAGGGATTCGCGCGCTCGGAGAATTTGGACATGCACCTGCTCCGCGTCCATAAAGGTGATGCCATACCACGACCGGCAACCAAATGAAGGTGCTTAGGGTCCTCGGACAGGATGTTGTCCAGATCTTAGGACGATAGGAAGGATTAGGAAGGTAGATAAGATAAGGGCCCTTTTTCTTTCTTGTCTTTTATTAGGCATTTTAGTACCTCCAGCCCCTTATGGTATGTATGTATGTATGAAGGTTATGGGTTGGTTTGTGTTGTGATCGTGGTGGTTTGCGTTAGGTATGATGGAACTTATTCTCCCCAAGGCAACTGTTATGCTACGTGCCCCGATCTACTTGGCTAACATCCTACTAGGCAAACGGGCTGGCAATTTGAAGCTGATCATGGCCTTGCCCGTGTGTACACGGCCAATGCGGGCTTGGCCCAAGTCACTAATTATAAGTGCCCCTGCACCGCCCAAAACATACTGCGAGACTTGAATGGTCATATCGCCGACTTGTTTCCGTGGTGACGGTTTGGTGGTCTCGCTCTCTTCAATGGTGGACAGAATGGACTCGTCCGCCAAGGCGATTAAAAGGTTGTCCGCGTGAAGGTCTATCATCGTAAATTTATTTAATAGGTCTGTCTCTTTTTTATATAGAGTAAGTTGTAAAAAAGGTAAGTGTATACTCACCGGTATGAATCACGTCGGCGCTATGGAGAAGGGCCAGACCTAAGAGGGCTTGACTAAGCGCCTGGGTGACGAGAATTGGCGGAAAGACGGAAAGACGCCCGTGCTTTGCCTCGTCTGCATCGTAGCTAAGCTCATGCCCAGAGGAACCATGACAAACACGGCATACTGGCCGTGCGGGCCATTGAGTATGAAAAAGTCTTCGAGCTGGCGAACATGGTCCGGGCCCGGATGGCTGTCCTTGTCGTCAATTTCCTGCTGAATTGGCTTTTTGAGGTGCTTATATACAGACAGTTCATGATGGTACGCGGCGTTTCGCGTATGAACCTTGAGAGCCCGGTACAGCCGTTCTTTGCTGTGTGAGTGTAGGAAGTTAATGCCTAGTCATTCGAATTCACAAAATAAGCAGGAAAAATTCATACTTGAGATCCCTTGCCTGCCAAACAGTGGATGTGGCGCCATAGCCAAGCTTGGCTACCACTGATAATGGCCATCCACAATATCACCAATGCGCATCGGGTAGTAATTGGTGCGGTCGTACGTTGGGAGCTTCTCTTCTTCCACCAGAAGGCTGGGCTCGATGACCTCAAAGCCACCTGTGGGGAACAGGCGTGGCGAGCGTCCTATCCTAGACTTTTGATGGGCGGTGACGGACCTGGCGGTGATGAAGCGGAAGCCATTGCGCGACGAGGTACGTAAATTTGAGGGAAATGAAAAGACCGAGACCGAGTCACGAGAAGTGAGCGTCGAGTGAGCGATCTTGCTGTAAACATGTTCGAAGGGAAGGATAAAGGTGTAAGAAAAGAAAGAATCGGGAACGTGGTTGGTTTAAGTTGTGTAAGTCTGACCATACGGCTAGTGTTGATGCTAGAAGGGCATACAGGAGACCATGTAGCTTCTTATTGGTCAGATAGATAATAAATGGGGCACTCGCTCCATAGGGTCCAGTGAAGCGGGGTCGAGGCACGGCCGAACGTTTTAACAACAAAAAAGAACAACTTAAGACTTTAACTAAAACTTCCTTTACACTCTGTGTTTTAAAGTGCCTCTTATATAAGTAAAAAGGTGTGACGGTTACCGAGTATTGGCACCTTGGTGATCGGAAGCGCCTGGCTGAGGGGCTTCGTAGCAAGTAAGAAAGTTGTAGGAATATACAATCCTTCATTCCCCCATCATCGTCAGTAGCTTTTGTCCGGCAGACGTTCTGTAGTCGATGCCTTCGCTTCGGGCTATGTTGTCGGAGCTGCCGTCTATCATCTGCACCGCTTGCCCGGGGTCCGCCTGCCCACGCCCTCGTTCCGGACCGTGATACTAGGCCCCACTCTCATTTCGACCCCCCTCTCTAAGGGCACAATAGTCTCTCGCACCTTCGCGGAGGGCTTCACGGCGCGATTCAGTCGTCGTGGCGCCCGGGAGTCGCGCGTCTCCGTCGCGTCCTTACCGCGATGGGCGTTTTGGGCTACCGGAGCCGCCACGCAGCATCGTGGGAGGTGCGTGATGGGGTTGATTGGTGCCGCCCGGCTTTAAGATCCCGTGAGGGCTTGTCCGTGTCGAAAAGATTAAAGCTTGTCGTCGGGTTGTCGAAACGTCCGTTCCGTTCCCTGTCTAGCATCAGTCTCGGTTAGTAAGCCGCCGGCCACGCCGTGCCTAGAAGCGCCCGAAGAGCCGTTCAAAGGCAGCGCGAGCCAGTCGTAGGCGGTAGGCAAACGTACAGCCAACGAGCAAGGGGCATCGAATTTTAGTACTCGGGCGGCGTGACTCTTTGGAGCAGTTTTCTTCTTTAGTTCTTTCTTTCTAGTCATTTGCTGTCCTCTCTTCTCATCTACGAGCTAGTACTGTATGTATACGAATAAGATAAGTGGTTGTATGTCTATTAAAACTAACAATTTAATCCACTGGCCCTGCGAACCTGACAGCTGGCGTCGTATCCCGACAACTGGCGCTGCACACCTTTTCGGGTACACTCTGACTCTTTAAACAATTCACTTTAAAAATAATAATAAGAAGCTATATAGGTGACTATGGAACATTGACATTCGCTACGAAAGATTACAGTATGGCCTTCTATTCTGAACCTCGACGGAGACCTTTTCCGGCTTGTTGTCATGGCGATGATTAGGAGCCTCTCCGCCGTCTTCGCAAGCTCGAAGCCACTTTCCAAGTCTGACAGGCGGTCCCGGCATTTTTGGGTGGGTGTCGTGGTACTCTTGGAGTAACTGAGGGCATCCCTTGAAATTCTGAGCGCAATACCAATTGTCATCATCTTCCTAATCCTCCCAATCAACCTGGTACTGGAGCTCTCCCTTATGAATCCGTGACGCCAGGATCTGTTGGACACTCCACTTATCCTGATCATCAACTTCGTAGCAGGAAACATTCTTCGTAGCTCAGTCCTTCGCAGGTTTCCGTTTAACAGACGGTGGCGGTATGTATCGCTGGCTTCTAGAGGCATCATTTTCAGGTTGTGATTTGTACAAAGCAATTCGCTTAAATCTTCACTCCACTCGAACTGGTATATCACTCTATTCTCCTCGTGTCGGAGCCTTGCGAAGAAGAAGGGCTAGCGATTGGGCGGCCACAAGGGTGTGTTCTCTTTTACAACAAACAAAATATCAACTCCTTTTCCTTATTTTCGAAGCTGTCCCGTTTGTTTCCGATTCAAACAACAAGTAATACTCCGTTGTAGCTGTGATGTGGCAGGGTTGGCAGGCCAGGCGCTCGGCAGGACCTTCAAGTGTGTCGCCATGCCTATGTCGATGTGGCTGCCACTGGCGTATTGCTGGTCTTGAACCACCGTCCCTTCTCTGGCCATTTGAAATAGCTCCTGTTGGCCACTCATCCATTCAACATCGCCCTGTTCATCTCGACGCCTTGTTTGCTGCTTGTGTTTGTGCGCCGACCTTGACATGCTGCGTTGGCGCCTCCTCCACGGCGTTGACCTCGAGGAAATGGTAGACGACAATCAGAATCATGGCCGCAACGCCCAAGAAGACGGCAAGGTTGTAGAGTTGGTCGTCGGTGATCATCGTGGCGGTATTGGAGATTAAAGATTACGTCGGTGGATTCGTAGCACGTAAGAAGAAAGGGGCAGCTTCGATAAAGTGTAGCACGAGATGCTATGGACGAGGACTTCAGTTAGTATCAGGGAGTTGCAAACTAATCGCATTGGTCTGGAGTGAAGGGCAAACATACTGACTGGCTCAGTTGGCAACGTTGAGGAAAATGGGGATTGAGAAGGTGGTGATGCGAGGCGCAGCTTCATCAAAGTGGCAGCTTCCCGTGTCGTAGGGAAGGACAGCTTTCAATGGCGCATTGGGTCCACGTGTTGGGAGAGAGATAAGCACGTGATGTTTATTAGTCATCTCTGGATATGGCAAATTTTGGTGTGGGCTGCCCTTCCGTCATTTTTGCAATTGCCCGCCAAGACTTACTGCCCGCAAAAAACCCCACGCTTGCCTCTGAGGTGCATTTTTCCAGGCGAGGGTCGCTCCAGAATAAAAATTTAACGCCCCAGAGCCCCTCCGAAGCACAACGCTGACAACATCGAAACAACGACAGACATATCGGACGACAAAGGAACAAGGACCGACCTTTTATTTTTTGGAACCGGCAGCGACATCAAACTGACTGGTGGAACGGTCCTCGGCACCGACAACCCTTTCCCCTGCATTTCCGCGCCTTTTTTACGCCTCTATCCTCACGAAACCGACGAGATGCCGCCAAGCGCAATGAGAAGGGTGGCGGCAAGGTCAAGCCGGCCACGACCAAGTTGGTGGACGACAAGACGTTCGGCATGAAGAACAAGAGGGGTGGAGCGGCACAGAAGCAGATTGCGCAGTTGACGTCGCAGATGAAGAGCAGCGGCAACCCAGAGCAGAAGCGCAAAGAGGCCGAGAAACTGGCACGCGAGCGCGAAAAGAAGGCGGCCGAGGACGCACGGCGCGAAGCGGAGCTGCTGACGAAGACGGTGCAGATCCAAAAGGTTCCGTTCGGCGTGGATCCCAAGACGGTGGTGTGCATCTTCTTCAAGAAGGGCAACTGCGACAAGGGCAAGAGGTGCAAGTTCTCGCACGACCTGGAGGTGGAGCGCAAGACGGCGAAGCGCAGTCTGTACACGGACACGCGTGCAGAGGACGAGGTTGAGGTCGAGGAGAAGAAGAAGGAGACGTCGGCGGACTGGGACGAGGAGAAGCTGCGGTCCGTGGTTATGTCAAAGAAGGGCAACCAGCGGACGTCGACGGACAAGGTGTGCAAATTTTTCATCGAGGCCATCGAGGACGGCAAGTACGGCTGGTTCTGGATTTGCCCCAACGGCGGCGACAAGTGCATGTATAAGCACGCTCTACCACCAGGGTATGTGGTCCTCTCCCTCCCCTCCCGCTCTTTTGCCGGAGACTTTCTATTCATCCTTGTTTTGCGCCCCGTCTGACAAGTATAGGTTCGTGCTCAAGACCAAGGAACAGCGTGCTGCCGAAAAGGCCCTGCTCGACAAGTCCCCCTCAAGACCCTCACCCTCGAAGAGTTCCTGGAATCCGAGCGCCACAAGCTTGTCGGCCCATCTACGCCTGTCACACCGAGACATTTGCCAAGTGGAAGAAGGATCGCCTCGACAAGAAGGCGGCGAGGAGCAGGCCCGCAAGGCCAAGGAGGCGACTGGCCGTGCACTGTTCGAGAGCGGCAACTGGCGGATGGAGGAGGAGGAGGAGGAATCGTCCTCCGACGAGGACGACAACACAAACAACGACGCGTGGAACCTGGAGAAGTTGCGGCAAGAGACCGAGGCGTTGCGGCAAAAGGAGGAGGACGAGCGGGTGGCAACCATGGCCGGCGTGCCTGTTGCGCCCGTTGCTGCCGAGGCCAACACATGAACGAACCTTTTTTTGGGTGCTTTTTACGGCGACGCCATGGCTCCCTCCTTACCAACGGACGGGCAGCTGGGCAATCCTACGAGACGGGGCCGTGGCTTGGTTGGCGTCGATCTTTGGATCTTCTTTGTGCCAGTCCTTCTCGGAGGGCTACCGGCCATTGCCCATGCCTGGTGTCCCGCCGACGGCCGTCCGATAGGGCCAACACAAACATTAATCGCCGAGTCGACTGAGTAAGACGATGGCGGACTGCAGCGTTTTTGAAGGGTGCATGTTGTGGCAGCAGTGATAGGATCACCAGGCTGGGCTGCACAACCCCTTGCGGGTGTGGGAAAAGTATCATATCATGGCATGCTGTGTTTGTGGACCAAGAAGCAAGTCCAATTCGCGGTGCCGGGGCGTTTATACCGTGTCTTTTTTTTGGGGGGGGGGGTTTTGCATATTTTCACGTCATTTTACATGGATGTGTTGAGACACGAGGAGGCAGTGTTTTATATGGCATAGTCGCGTCTAGATGTCCCTACAACGCTCACGTGGCATCTTGACAATGTCGGGATGCCACCACTTGCTTTTTGTGTTTGAGAAATTGAATTACCGCAACCCATCACTTTTCACGGGTACACTGAAAAATTGAGATGATATATGATGTGAATGGCATTGTACATATTATTTCTGACGCGACCAAATAAAAATGGCATGCTCCGAGTTACAAATGTCCAAAGAGGCCCGCCTCTTAAAACTTCTCCACGTATGGGCGAAGAGTAATCTCCTGCATGAAGCCAGACCGGCGCTGTGTGTGCAGGTGCCAGTACTCGTCGGCAATCTATCCTGTTAGCGATGCTGTTCACGCCCAGTGCACATTGTCGGCCTTTCTCTCCCGTAAAACGTACCGCATCCGGCTCAGCTTGCCGTCAGGTGCACCGCCATTGACGCTGTAAGCTTTGGTCTGTGGGATATCGATGACAGCATCAATGATGGCGTGTGCCACATGGACGCCCTGCGGGTGGAATTCGCGAGCCAGCGACTGGGCCAGACCGCGCTTGGCGAACTTGCCGACGGCGAAGCCCGAGAAGAAGGCACCACCACGCGTCGACGCCGTGGCGCCCGTCACGATCAGGGTGGGCGGGTGCGGCGCGTCGGGCACGGACTTGAGGAGCAGAGGAAGTGTGCTCTTGGCAAAGAGGTAGAGACCACGACTACAGCTGTTAGTTTCCCGGACCGTGGCAATGCCGGATTTTGGGGCACGCTCACGGGTTCGCTGCAAGAGATACATCCAGATTGTCAATGGACGTCTCGAGGAACGGCTGGCGGCCGACGAAGCCACCGCTGACGTTGTAGATGGCAGCCGCAAGACCGGCACCAGTGAACCCGTTTGTCTTCTGGATCTCAGCAAATGCGTTCTCAACCGACGACTGATCCGTCACGTCCGCTGTGATACCGATAGCCTTGCCGCCAGCCTCGTTGATCTCCTTGACAATGTCCTGGTAGCTCTCGGGTTTGCGGGCAAGCAGGGCCACAGGATAGGCCTTGGCGAATTTGAGGGCGACAGAACGGCCTGTTCCCGGGCCGACGCCGGCAACAGCTGCGTAAAAGGTCTTGGTAGCCATGGTTCCGGTTGAGTCGTGGTGGTGAGTGAGGCGATTGTGGCTCACGGCGCGTGTAGAGGGACTGCAGAATTATACTAGAAGAGCGGAGGCGTGATTTTAATTGAGATGGAGGCTGGATCAAGGTGCTTATATCTGGCCAAGTGGGATCGAATGATGATATATAAAGGTGAAGATGAGGAGAAATGAGAACAAAGCTCGTCGTCTCTGACAACGGGTCACTTCTTCTCTTATAGTTGTTCACATCCTATGTTACTAATGGGAAATGCCATTCATGGTCAGTCGGGTACACCTTTACGCCGTCTATCGACTGCACACAAAGCTCTTTGAGAATGCGCCGTAGTGCCAGTAATGTGCCCATTCGACACCATTGCTTTGCGTAATGTCGAGCTCCAGGAAGCTTGGTCGAGCTCTGAAATGGTGACAGATTCTCCCGAACTGACAAATGCGACAGTGGGGCAATTGCAGTACAGTACTTCATAGGCAATGCTCTGTACGCCAATGGGAGAGGACGACTGTCAGCACTGGTGCTAGGCCGAATCAGTCACTGGACTGTGCGCTAACTTGGCCTTTCTTACGGTTGGCCTTTGTGGGTGGGATAGACGCGACTTTCGGCCATCTATCTGTCTGTGAAGCGCAAAAGCCGCGAATAAACGCCAGCCAACGCGTTGCGAGCCCATTTGCGACGTGTGCTTCGCACCCCAAGGCGCATCGATCGCGTCCCGATCACATGAAAGGTAACGAGGCCCGCTGTGAGTGCCTACTGCTGCAGACCGACCCAGCCTTGCTGACGCATGAAAGTAGACGTCGAGCGGTAGAGGGTCCAGCCATATCGAGAGACCACGGAGCTTGAGATGCATAGTGCGCCGAAATCACGGCCTAACGCCGCCACCTGCTCCCAAATAACGTCCTTGATGGTTGCGACACACTCCCCAGAGAGCACATATGCCTCTTGAACAGGCGGGCCCGCCGGCCAGGACGGGCCCCGGAAGTCGGTTATCAATGCATGGTTGCGCTTCCATGCACCGAAGCACGCCCAGACCCCCGTTCCAATACCAGCCCCGAGACCGACACCGCCCATCTCTGCAGGGTACCACCCCCTATACCGGCTGCGCGAATGGTGGAAAGTTCTTCGCCGGGGAAGAACTATGGCGGCGGCAATGGCGTCGACCAGGACGAAGCTTCCCGACAGCTGCTGGGCCACCATTACACATCGGTATCCGCTCCCACATCACAGGCAGGTCTTGGACGGGACGGCGAGAGTGCGGGTAAGGGCCATAAGGGGCCACCGGCACACAGTGCACCTCGTCTGCGACCAAGCAGGCCCCGAGTGCTTCGCTCTCTTCGTCTGCGCGTCCACAACCGACACTACAAAACCGACCACCCCGAATGCGACAGCTCGGCGCGGCCAGGTCGTCGGCCATGGACATCGACGAGCTAGCCAACACCGACGAGGAAGGAGGGGATCTGGACGTGCCGCCGCCCGTTATGTCAGACCTTGACCCTCGATACACGAAGAAGGCGCCCGCACCAACGAACCCACCACCGCAGTCCTCTCAGCCTCCACATGCGCCGGGCCTTGGCATACGACAGCCTCAAACAGCATACAAGTCCAGCGGCGCCAGCCAAGCGTCTTCTACGACACTTTGCGTCAGCCGGTAGTCCGCATACCCCGTGCTGCACCGACCTCCTCCGCACGTCATACACAACCTCACACGCCGGGCCAAAACACCGCCAGGGCGGTGTCAGTAACTCTGCCATCACTCTATACACCCAAGATTGGCGGAAGCACCAGCGGTAACGCTACAGCAGCAGCAGAAGCAGCGCCGCCAACGCCAGAGGCAGCATCGGCTTTGACGAAACCCAAGTCGCCCGTCGTCGCAGTGGGACGGCGCTCCAACGCCATGCTTGACATGCGCGCCAAAGGCCGGCCCAAGGGCAGGAAGCCTGGCATGACCTACCGAGAAGCGGCTCTACGAAATGCCGGCAGCGACCCATCTCCACACCAGAAACAGCTCTGCCACAGCGCGCCCGCAAAACAACAGGCCGACCACCAGGGCGGCCACGGCCAAGCCCAGTCAGACCGCCTTTGGCTTCAAGCGTGTCGGCCGGCCGTCTGTCCAGCCCGTGGAGGCGGTCCAGCGGTCCATTTTCTGCAGCGGCCAGGCGCACTTTGCGCCCTTTATGTGCGAGTGGGCAGGGTGTCGGGCTGAGCTGCACAACATGGCCACGCTGCGCAAGCATGTTGCTGTTGTGCATGGACGGCCCACGGGAGGCGCCCAGACATGCCAGTGGCAACGATGCGCAACCCGCCAGGGCATGGCCGTGGAGGGCAAGAATGGTGCCGGCACCGATGCCGGCGGACGGACATTGCTGGAGCACATTGAGTACCAGCACCTGGCGCCATTGGAGTGGCACCGAGGTGACGGGTTTGTCAATAACGGCCACACCGGGCCTCCACAACCGCCGGCTGCGGCGGCGCTGTTGGCCAAGGCGAGGGCAAGGGACCTTTCCAAGAGAAGGAAGGTACCTGACGCCGGACCTGCTGCCTTGCCATCGGCCGCACTCGTGGCCGATCGCCGCCCGACGAACACTGCACCCGAAGTGGGCCTCGATGGCTTGTCCCGGAGGACCTGCCGCGCTACCTCTTGGACGACAAGGGCAAGCAGGTGACGCCGCTGCTCCGTGACAGTCTCCTGGAATCGTCGCCCTCTTTTGGACGCCGGAGGAACGGGGTCAGCGTCTCATAGAGCTGTACCGGCAGCACCAGAAAAACCTCAACAAGCGGCCAGACCGGGCCGGGGCCGGGGCCTTGGCCTCTTGGTATGACGAGAACGGGAGCGACTTGCGGGGAGACGATCCATCTTCAGGTCTCTGTGTATTATGACTACAGCGTACGGCAGAAACTAGGCGGCGACTCGGGCGGCATTATGAAAGCAGAGTGTCACTTTACTAAAATCTGAAAGAGGCGGCATATCAGATGCAGATGTACCACTAGATCCTGTGACAGGAAGAAGCCTCACCAATTGCGGCGATTCTGTTCAAAGACAGGCCAGGGTGCCGCGATTCTGGCCCCGATGGGTCACAATGCAAATACGAGTACTCGTAGGAAAAACAGAATTTACGAATGAGAGTACTGGTTGCTTCATAGTCGCTTGGTATGATGTATTAATTTCTTGGCTTTCTATTTGTTGCTCTGTCCACCGTGAGTCGACACCCTGTTCTGGAGCCTTCTTCCCTCCACACTGATCGACACAGGGGGCTTTTCTCGGTCGGCGTGAGCAACGCGAAATCGTCTACTTCGTACAACAGAGTTGCCAAATCCGACAGCCGTCGTGGTAAACAGGGTCCGGCCGGGAAGAAGAAACGTTTAGTTGTAAAAGCGCTCGGAGCAGGCCCTGGCCTGGCGAGCGGTTTCTTTTACGAGTACTTTGTACGTTGCGCAGCAAGTTGACGTCATATGGAGACGGATGGGCCGAGACGGTGGTGAAAGGTGGGTGGTGGAAGAAACTTGAAAAGAATAGACTCTTTCGAAGCAATAAACGGTGCAATAAAAATAGACACATACCGTGGGACACTGTGGACTGTGGGAATCTGTGGGAACCTGTGGGAACCTGTGGGATGCCGGCGTTTCCTGCTTTCCTCACCTGCACGGCGTCTTCATAGGCTGCACACAGTCGCAAGGCTCGCCTGTTCCAACTGTCCGTGCCGGGTCTTCGGATGCCACGGTAAGACACGCGGGCAATCCACAATTCGCTCAAGGTCGAGTGACGGAAAGGAAAGGGATAAGAGCCCGTTCCTCTGCTTGTGCTGACAAACCCCGTGTTGGAAATGCCGCCTATTTCTGTACAAAGTCTGCCTGTATCATGTCTCGCACATGCCCGCGTGCGACGGCCAGCAGCGAAAGCGCGGGGATGGTATGGACGACAATTGTGCGTCTCGCGACGTCGTTTGCATTGAACAACGCGATGCCGCGAGATTGAGTGATTCGCGATTTTGATCTGAATGAGGCTAGAGGGTTGTCTTTGAGAGATGCATTGTCCATTTGTCAGCCTGGCCCGGCCGGGCAAGGCCTGGTAGTATCGCCTTTGCATCGCACGCAGCGCCTGTTCCGCGTGTGAGAATCGTGCGAGGTGGCAGACCGTTCCACGACCAGGTGGGAGTGCAATCATGACGAGAACGTGAGGCCCTTTTCGAAGAAGAGCAAAGGCCAAGATGCATGGCCTAATGGGCCGCTTGTGGGGGGAAAAGGAGGCACAGCACGTTGCTAGCGGCTTGGGTGGATGGGCTCTTGCAGGAACTTGGGGCGAACCAGACTCGCCAGGGAATGGGCAAATCGGGATGTCTGCGCTTAAGGTTCTGGTTCTACGACGTACGAGTACGAAGTACGTCGAGATCTTGACTTGCACGGGGCCGGAGCATTTCACAGGTACGGCGGCGGGCAGATACACCTGTCGTAAAAAGGCAAAGGAACATTGGCGAGGAGCAGGGTTGAGGTAATCGACAGTGCGAGATAGACTATGAGTAGACTGTTATCTGTTTGAAAGGTGCGCTTTGTGCGCGGGAAGTGTCAAAACGTGGGAGCAAGGGATCTCGAATAGCCTATCACGGAGGGCTTTCTCTGGAAGTGTGATGTCGGGAAGCACGACACGACCTGGCGTCTGGTCATCCATGTCTGCACGAGGCGTGGTGCCCCTTCTCTGCTCTTTACAAAGGCACGCAACTTGAGTAGACGGACCTCTCCGCACATCGGCTCACCACAGTCTTGTGTGTGTCGCGACCGTTGACGCCATCCCTATCACTCTGTCACCCAGTGAACTTTGAACAGACACACTATCACCTCCTCTACTGCCCCGCTAGAGCTGGGCCGACCTAGACTGGGTTAACGCGCCGTCAAGCCCCTGGAAGGCTTCTTTCCCCTTTCCCGTCTCTTTCCTGTACCCCCCCTCCCATTGTCCGCGAACGGGTACGTCTTTATCTCTACGAGAAGAAAGGGGCATCTAATCCGAACTAGCGGTTCTGACGATTTGGATAGTCTGCCCAAGTCAGGAGCCTGGAGCGCGCCGATTTCCCGCCGTTGGTAAGCCGAATGAGGCGGAAGAAACGAGAGACAACGGCAATGAGACAGCCGGCAACGACTGCAATGCAAAACAAACGACAGTCCAGTCAGCTTCGAAATGGAGCAGCCCTGAGAAACGCGCTTCGGAGCTCGGACGAACTCTGACTTGAACAGCTGTGCGGCGCCACGGCAGTCTTCTCAACACCATGCCTGGCCGTTGATCGAGTGTCTTGGAATGTCGCTGGCGTCCGTAAAGGGAGATATTCCGTACGGAGTATAAAAACCTCGTCAAGACCTCGTATTCCTACCTTTCGTCTTGTCTATCTCGTCAGCGTACTTGAGAGTACTGTTCTTCAGCCCCCTCATCAACAAAAGACGCCTGTCGCCCCTTTGAACTCGTAAGACCAGAGCCAGGATCCCAAAAAGTCGCTCTAGCCTGACCAGCCCGGCCATCTCCAGTCCCATCTAGACTTTGGAGAGGCACGCTAGCGGCTCCTTTTTCGTCCTGGCCCTGCCGCAACAGCGACCCTATCGTGCAACCGGTGAGTACATCAGTACATGTACAGTGCATTCATCATTCATTGCTACAGGACGAGTCAATTGCTCCACAGCGCACTGTGAAGAAAGGCGTGTTCTGCTCTATCAGTGCCTGGAACAACCGCCCCTACAAAGTACTCGACTGTCGCTCCACCAAAGGCCCCCGCCCCGTAATACTGACACGCTCCACCCACAGCGATGTTGCTCGTCTTTCGCCGCACAAAGTGGGCCTTGATGCCTGCAAAGTCGCCTAATCGCCCACCATGGGCAGGCCTGGCACGACACTGTGGCATGACACTGGCCGGCCAGTATCGCTGCTGCTACTCAGTAGTCCCACTGGACGGCACCCACGCCAGCGCCGATGCCAAAGCCAGCCGCCTATTCCAACCACTGGGCTAGTGGCTACAGGCTACGGCAGTCTGCCAACGGGACTCCCTAAGGCCATATCACTTGACACTGCCCAACGCCGCCTCCTCTGCCGGTGCTATCGCCAATACCAACAGCGGCTTACCCTGCCTTCCGCCCCTTCTCATTTCCTCACCCTCACGTCGTCCTCTCTCCTCTCGGCCTCCTCTCTCTCCTCCCTTCTCGTCTTCTCCCCACCACGGTCTGCTCCAACCACTCCCACCACAGTCGCACCGATTGTCTCGCCCGTCGGCCCTGCGTCATTGCCCGACTTCTTTTGCTGCCTCCTTGTTCGTCGCAAGTTCGCTCCTTTGACGCATCGTCAGGGCGTCGGCGTCTGATTCTGTCATCGACTGCCTCCTGGGCTCGGATCTTCCACTCTCCTCGCAGAACGATCGGCATCCGCCAATCGCTCGACCTGCCGCCGCCTCGCGTCTCCCTTTCTCGTCCTCATCCCCCCGTCCTTTTCTCCCGCAGCGAAACTGGCGCGCACGACATGGCCCAGGCGTTATGAGACCGGCGCCTCTCCTACAATGCCGTCCCTAAACGCCAAGTCCGTCATTGGCGGCATCACGAACCACAGTAACAGTAACAGCAACAGCAACAGCAATAGCAACAATAACGGCAACGTCGGCAGCAACAGCAGCAGCAACCACAACAATAGCAATACCAACAGCAATAGCAGCGGGAACGGCAATAGCCACTTTCCCAGAAACTCAAAAACTTCTTCCGCATCAACACTCCGCAGACGGCAACCACAGCGGTGGTGGCCACAGCAGCGACAAGACCGAAAAGCGGGACTCCTCTCGCTCCGCACCGACAATGCTGGCAGCAGCAACGGTGCCGGCAAAACTGGATTCCGCCAGTCCAAGTTCTTCTCCGTCGGCCGCCATCGGTCCCAGACCGTCGCCAGCGAAGGCAACATTCTCGAGGAGGCCCTGAGCCCGACCGCCCTCGCCAACCCCTACTTTGCCCACCAGGGCCAGCCCGGCATCCGCCACCACAATGAAGGATCCCAGCCGCCAAGCCCACCAGACACGCCGAGCTTAAAGGTGCTCGCCGCAAACGGTGCCGGCAGCCCAGGCGCTGGCTCGGCTGCCGCGGCTGCCACCGCTGCAGCCAACGGCGAGCGCACGACCACCGCCTCCAAGGAAGAGCTTGCTCGCAAGCTGCGTCGCGTTGCCAGTGCCCCAATGCCCAGGGCCTGTTTACCAAGGGCGCGGCTGCAGCCAATGCTGTCGCCAACGGCGGTCCCATCCCTACGTCGGGCCTAGCCAACAATGGCTTCATTGTGGGCGGCAAGGACAGCGACGAGCGCCCCCAGACGGCCGAGCTGGGAAAGGAGCCTGTTGTCATGATGAAGGACTCGAGCGGCCTGAGCCTCGTCGACACCAAAAAGGCCGGCTCGGGTATGGTCGGCGTCCATGTGCTCTCCAGTAGCCCGGCGCTGGTCCAGGACGCCGCCAATGTCGATGCAGACGAGCTGGGTGCGCTGCCTCCACCGGGCCGCTCGCCGCTGGCTTTTAGAAGAACCTACAGCTCCAACTCCATCAAAGTCCGCAACGTCGAGGTCGGTCCGCAGAGTTTCGACAAGATCAAGCTTATTGGCAAGGGCGACGTTGGAAAGGTCTACCTTGTGCGCGAAAAGAAGAGCAGCCGCCTCTACGCCATGAAGGGTGCGTTTTCCCCATCACATTCTGTGACCTGAGCAGCCCCAGGTCCCACACGTTCATACTAACCCTCTTTACCTTTACCCTGAGCTAGTCCTGAGCAAAAAGGAGATGATCAAGCGGAACAAGATTAAGCGCGCCCTCGCCGAGCAGGAGATTCTAGCGACCAGCAACCACCCGTTCATTGTCACGCTCTACCACTCGTTCCAGTCTGAGGACTATCTCTACCTTTGCATGGAATACTGCAGCGGTGGCGAGTTCTTCCGCGCACTACAGACCCGCCCGGGCAAATGCATTCCCGAGGACGACGCACGATTCTACGCCGCCGAGGTCACTGCGGCCCTGGAGTATCTCCATCTGATGGGCTTCATCTACCGCGATCTGAAGCCAGAGAGTATGTCCCTCGTTGATCCCAGGATACAGCATACGCTCTCTTCCTTCTCTTCTCTCGCACTGTTTGCATACTAACAATGCGCTGTAGACATTCTCCTGCACCAATCTGGTCACATTATGCTTTCTGATTTCGATCTCTCCAAACAGTCCGACACTGGCGGCAAGCCCACCATGATTGTCGGCAAGAACGGCCGCCAGCACCTCGTCGCTCCCCACCATTGACACCAAGTCGTGTATCGCAAACTTCCGCACCAACTCGTTTGTCGGGACTGAGGAATACATTGCGCCCGAGGTTATCAAGGGCAGCGGACACACCAGCGCTGTGGACTGGTGGACCCTGGGCATTCTCATCTACGAAATGCTCTACGGCACGACGCCCTTCAAGGGTAAGAACCGGAACGCGACGTTCGCCAACATCCTGCGGGAAGAAATTCCCTTTCCCGACCACGCAGGCGCTCCGCAGATTTCCAAGTACGTTGCACGCTCCCTCTGCTCTCTCTGCTCCCTCTGCTCCCTCTGCTCCCACCTGCTCCACGGGTGGCTACAAAAAGGCGCCATACTGACTACTGACTGCATGTCCAGCCTCTGCAAGTCTTTGATTCGGAAGCTGCTGATCAAGGACGAGAACCGGCGCCTGGGCGCCCGTGCCGGCGCGTCCGACATCAAGGTGCACCCTTTTTCCGCACCACGCAGTGGGCTCTGATCCGTCACATGAAGCCGCCCATTGTCCCCAACCAGGGCAAGGCCATCGACACCCTCAACTTCCGCAACGTCAAGGAGAGCGAGAGCGTCGACATTAGCGGCTCGCGGCCATGAAGCTGAAGGGTGTGCCTCTTGACAGCAGTCTTGCTACACCGGGCAACGAGGTCATTGACCCTTTTGAGGAGTTCAACAGCGTCACACTGCATCACGATGGTGACGACGACAACGGCTACGGCAGGTGACGCAACAGTGAGGGGATGAAGAGGATGTAAATGCGACAAGGGAGGTGGGCTTGGCGAGACGGGCGCGGCTCGCGATGTGTTGTGAGGTTGCACTTTTTTTGGCATATACGGCATCTCCACCCGACTTTTTTTTCCTTTTTGCGCTCTATTGTGTTTTACCTTGGTTCGTGCCTGCGCCATACATTTGATTCTTTGCTCATGCTTGCGGGAAAGACTTTTTGCTTCTTTATGGCTTTGGACGGTTGATGCGTCTGTATTTTATGTCTTGCTTTTCGGCATCCTTTATTCTGCATTCTTTTTTCAAATCGGACGTCCCTCCTTTGCAGGAGGTATTTTTCAGGTATTTTCCAGCCTTGTTTTTCTCGATCCTACTTTCAGTGCGTTGGTGATGCGAGGAAGCTGTCTTCCGTGGGGAGCCATAGATGAGAAGAGACAAACGGTCTGCGTGCGTTTTGCTTTGCTCTTGACATGCAATTCCACCTTTGAGCCTTCGATGCGAGCTTGGGACGTTGGGAGAGGTAGTTGGGAGGCAATACAATCTCCATCTATCATGTTTCTTGCACGGGTCACGCTATCGGCAACGATGATGGCTGTTCCAAACACAACGAGTCGATTGCCAATCCATTGATGGGACGTTATGCGATACGGCCGGTCCTTTATGCATGTCACGGTGTGCCTCGTGTCTTGCCATCTCGTGCCGGTCGTGATTTTCTGTTTCCCGCGGCCTCCAGGGCGATAAACAAGGAGCAGGCAGATTCGGGTCATCTCTTGCACGAGCAACATTGCTCGTTCCCATCCGAGTAGTCGCAGATATGCCTCGGAAGACGCGTGGCCCGATGGACGTCCGAGATGATCACAGCTTCTCGGTATATCTCACACGTTACGTGCACTTCTTTACGTTTCCCGTCTGTCGCCGTCACGGCCAATCTTCTGCGGAAGGTGCGTTGGGGCTGCATGAGAGAGTTTGACACACTCTCTTTCCGCTTCGAGGCGTTTGATTGCTCCTTCTGCTCCTGGCTACAAGCTACGGTCGCTCTTTCTTGTCATCGCACGCAACTCTGAGATACCCCTTTTCAAAGTCCATTTCCGCCCTCCCCTCATCTCCCTTCCTCTCTCTTCCAGATAGCAGACAGCGTCGTTACGATACAACGTTTACGCCGCCTTCTCCATGTACCTTTGATCGAGTGCTCTAGCCAAGGTATGCTAATCTTCAACAGACGTGCCCCGACTCGTGACTGGATTCCTCTTACAACGCATCCTCATAGTTACAGACATTCATTGGCCAGCCAATCGAAGCCAGCGCACCGCACTTACGACCAAGCCGGCCAAGGAGGTAGAGGGCAGCGTGGTCATGCCAGCAGCTGATTTTGCGCCGATGCGCAAGGAGCAGTCGACTTGGACAGCTGGAGAGTCTCCAGGCAACGCTGGCCCTTTGGGAAGCGAGCGCCGTCCGCAGCAACGAGCGGACAGCGCCTCCCACCCAGAGCCGCAGCATAATGCTGCAAACGTGCCAGCATCGAGCCAGCCGCTGTCTGCTGCGTACGACAGCGACCAGAGCACCGACATGGATAGGCATGCTGTGCTGCCCGACTCAAGCCCTGCGGCCTATACTCTCAAGTGGATGCAGCATCAGCCTTGTGTACGTACGCCCTGGACATTGGCGGCGTGCTGCTCAACAGTGTCACGGCTTCATCCAGCCGCGTGGCGGGCAAAGACTCCTCGCGTGTGAGCTTTCTCCGCCGTGCGTGGCAGTGTGACCACGAAGCGGGGGCGCCGTCTCCGGTTCCGGCATGTTTGCTGACCGTCCGGACTCCTCGTCTCATAAGCTCTACGTCCTGCGTGACACTGGCGACGAGGACACCAATCGTCTCCTCTGCACCACCTTTGGTGTCGACCCGGCCTTTATGACTGCCCACATCGCCGGAGAGCGATACCGCCCAGCACATCGACCGTGGCGTGGTGGAATGAGCAGCAGGACCCCCTTTTCGGCACGCTCGTACGTCTACCCGCAGACGCTCACCCTCACCGTGAGCACGCCACCCCGGCGGACTCTTCGCAAGACAGTGAGTGTAACGGCCGACTGGACGGAGCGGGCGTGAATGCACAGACATCTGCACCCCGGCTGGCCCCAAGGCGGCCAACAGCAGGAGAATCGCAAAGACAAGTCTACTACTTTGGCCGAATCAAAGGCCGCAGGCCAAGAGCCTATGCACTCTGGATCTACGATCCAAGGGCGAAGAAGACTGGCAATCAGGTGGTTGTGTTTTGCCGGGCGAGTTTCTGGACGAGCCCACGTGCCAACGTTCTCCTACTCGACCGCAGCCCCTCTTCGACGTCTCTTGAAGATGCCCTGCTAGAAGCCTTGGACAGTTCCGCAGGGCCTGAAGCGCCTGCAGCGCCGGGGGCCGGCCAGGGCAGCAACGACACACGGCTAGCAACAGCGGCCGGGACTCTCGAGAGTGCGCTCTCTGGGCTCATCTACGATCAGTGGCTCGACCTGGTTGACAAGCTCGGTGTCAACCGTGGAGCAAGCAACGGAAGAATCAACAGAATGCTCATTTGGAAAATGTCACAGTACCTGGAGCAAAACCTGGCCACGGCGCACACTTGTGAGAAGAAGATGCACACAAAATCACAGCAGCGCTTTCAAATGGCACAGCAGAAAGACCAGGTCTCCCTTGAAAACCGCTCGCCGCTCTACTATGATGGGCAGCAATTTGCGGGCTCGGACGACTGGAAGGAGCTCCTCTCTCGTCTGAAGCGACTTGTGGCATTGCTTTCCTTGCAAAGTGGCAGCCCATTGATCGCTGTCAAGGAGGCACCAAGACCCGGTTCACGGCTTCGAACACGTCGTATACGGTCCATCGCATTCCCTTTGGCGAAAGGCAGGACGTGGTCATCAACAGCACGCCGGAGCTTGGCCTGGGTAGCGGCACGCCCGCCCAAAAGGGCCCCCTGCGGGAGGGATCATTGACCCGCATCGGCAGTCTTTCTGCATGACGGCAGAGGGGCGGGTTGCGCTCAGCAGAATCTCGTACATGGGAGGAGTTCTGCTGCCGTTCTCCATCATCGCCGGCGTGCTCTCCATGCCAGAGCCATTTGGACCCGGCCATCGACGTTTCTGGGTCTTCTGGGTCATTACGCTCCCCATATTATGCTTCACTCTGACCATCATCTATGCGGACGACATTCGAAAGGCATACGTCTGGAAGCCCATGAGCCACAAAAACCTCCAAGAGGCCATTGACAAGGGCGAAGCCGTCACTGCGGATGTGGCGGCTTGTCTTGCGCAAGCGGCCGAGACAGTGATCACCAAGTATTCTTCCGACGAAGACGCGGAGATTGAGACGCAGCCCGTGTCGTCAGCAGTTCGCCTCGTCGATTCCCACGACAGCGAAGGACGTCGGACTAAAGTCCGCGTCAAGACCAAGCCAGGCCCCGGAGGACCGACGTTCTACCGGCTTCCCAGTCTGCCTGAGCATGAGGAAAGCCGCGAGTGTTTTCCGTATTGGCACAACAGCCCTTCTTTCAGGGCCGGCATCCGTGGAGCCGGAGAAGCCCGGCATCCCGATCCCAGCCACCACCCAGCAACCCGGATCCGACGCCGCCACGCCGTTCTTGATCCCTGCGGTGTGTCTTATCCGGGAGGAGCAGAGCTGACCCGCCAGCGCCCTCCTCGTCGTCGCCCAATGTTGGTCCCGCTCGGTTTCCAGACGATCTTGAGCCAGGTCTGCCGTCAGGTGAGACGGTGGTTATCGACGTTGCCAGGCCCAATGTGGACAGTGGCACTGCTAAGATGTTCAACCGGCCGGTGTCGGGCCTCAATCTGGCCGCCCCGGCTGTCCGACAATTTACCTCGTGCAGCGCGGCGACGACTTGCAGCCTGATGCATGGCGCCGGCAGCAACTTGGCTGGGTAGGGGCATTCAAGAAGATCCTTCGCATCGAGCAACCGCAGGACGCCTAGAAGGAGTCCCTCGAAGTGGTGCGGCTAGAGGTCGGAGGACGTTTTGATGAGGCGACGAGATGGCTGCATCCTTTGATCTGCGTGGAAAAGAGGCTATGTATTCTGGTGGAAACGAATGAGTACGACGACGAACGAGGTAAGTAATGGCACGAAGCCCGTTTCAGTGGCAGTTGGGAGAAAAAGAGGGGCGGCGACCTGTACATGTACGAGTACTGGTAGTGTATTTTTAGTGGCTAAATCGTAGCATACGAGTAGACGAAAACCCCTCTACGCGTACGCGCAGACGCGTCAATAAGGGACAATTCATCATCCCCGCAGGTCGTGCAGCCACATTTTCGAACGTGCGTTTTGGTGACGTCGCTACAAGCTCTTCATCTCCCCGTTCTCGATTCCTCCCCACCGACCGGCAAGTACCATGGACGGCGACACAACCGAAATCTTCTCCGCGCCGTCAGCGCAGGCCGGCGCCCCCACAGGCGGCCTGCCCTCCCACGAAGACCTCACGCCCAAAGAACAGGCCGTGCTCGAAGAGTACGAGCGCCTGGCCGAAAACATGAAGAAGGTACCGGGCATCCCCTCGTGTTTCGATGCGTATCCGCGTCCTATGCGCCGCTGACGGTGTAGCTTGCTGCTCTCCTTGGCGACCTGGCCGGCCGGCCGGCGACAGAGACACTCGACGGGCTGCGTGAGCTGGAGCGCAGACGAGTCTCGTGTTTACCCTGTTGAAAGCGAGCGTGTACAGCATCGTACTGCAGCACCAGATTGACGGCGGCGAGCCGTAAACGAAGAGGGCGGCACGATCCTGTACCGAAACGGCCGGCAAAGCCGCAACGACGATACCCTCTCGCGCGTCGTTGGACAAGGGCCACAGAGGCGGTGACGGGGCCATGGAATGGATGCACGGTCGGGCATGTCAGGGATGCGGTTTTGCCGTACTTTGATTAAGCCTTTTGCTTTGCTTTTCCTTTCTATGCCTGGGTCGATATACAAGATACAATGGGGTGATTTGAACAAGAAATGACATGAGTACGCTGCCGTTTTTCTCTCTTCTCTCTTCTCTCCTCTCTCTTCTCTCTTCTCTCTGCCCACCCGCATCCGGCTTCCTCTATGCCTATTCTCTCTCTAGTATACAGCACCGCCGTAGTAGACCTTGCGTACGTCAACCAGCTTCTTGCCGCGGCCCATAGCAATCTGCTCCGGGTCGCGCTGCTTCATGAGGGCACCGTAGGTGGCCTTGACGACGTTCATGGGTTGCGCGAGCGGGGATCTTGGCAGCCAGATCGTGGATGCCGGCGGCACGGGCCATCTCAAAGATGTGGTGGGGAACACGCAGACCGAAGCCTACATGTGTCGTTAGCAAACAAGACTAGAGGGGAGGGGACACCAATCCAGAGCAAAACGGCCAAAAAGCAAAAAGGCGTACCTGGAGGACGCGAAAAGAGCTGGACGACGGTGCCGGAAATCTTTCCTCGCTGTTGCCGTAGATGGTGCGGTTCTCGAAACGCGGAATGGTCTTCATGTTGCGGATGGCGGCCTCCTTGGCTTTGGCCCGCGCCGTGGTCATCTCGGCCGACTTGAAGGTGCCAGGCCCAGCTGTCCGTTGCCATTGCCGGCAATGGCCAGGACAGAGAAGCGGCGGATCTTGCCCAGGCGCGTCTGGTTGCTCACCATGCGCACGGCCAGCTCCCTGGTGGTCAGCGCAAAGATCTCGGACACCTTGAGGCCCGTGCGCTCCACCAGTTCGCGGTAGTGGCCCGCCTCGTCCATGCCCTCGTCGTCCGGGTCCCTCAAGCTGTTGTTGCGCGACGCCTCGGAGCTGATACCAGGCACGGTGTAGGGCAGGCCCAGCGCCAAGCTGGAGTTGCCCGTCTCCTCGGGCTTGAGGCGCGTCGTTCCGTCGGCGTGCGCGAGCGCGTGGCGCTCGTGCAGGTACTTGTAAATGTCCATGTCCGAGGGACCTCCTTTTCGGCCAGCGCCACGCGCTCGGCAATCGTCATGCCCTTCCAGTTGATGCTCTTGTCCTTGACGTACGCCTCGAGCCACTCCTCCAGGTCGCGGGCGAACCGATCGTCGTCCATCACCGTAAAGTCCCGGGCGACATGGCGAGCGGCCTTGGGGTCCTTGACGCGGCGGTCGATGACGGGCTGGATCTTGCTAAAGTCGTCGTAGTAGTTGATGCGGCCGTGCGGGCGGCCTCGGACGTGCGCAGACGGCCTGCAGCGTCAGGTCGCGGGATCGACGGCCTTCTCACCCGCCTCGACGGCGGCCAGCTGGGCGGGTGTATACTTTTCCTGCAGAAGCTCCTTTTCCTTGGGCGAGTACTCTGGAAAGTGCTGCTTGGTAAACGTTTCGATGGAGGCGTCGTCGACAAGGCCCAGCTTCTCGGCCGGGATGCTGCTGAAGCGGGGGCGGCGGCGGGCCGCGCGCGGTGCCGATGTGTGGAAGTTGCTGGCCTGGACGTAAAAGGGCGCAGAGCGAGAGGACGGAGAGGAGGCGGAGGCGGAGGCGGAGGCGCAGGACTGGGCGCTGCTTGTGGTGATTGTGCCGGCAATGGTAATGGCTGTGTCGTTGCTGCCGCCGCCCCTGTGCACCGCCGCGCCTCCGGGCCACCTGCCAGACGGCGCAGCACGCCGCCAGCCGATGTGCGTGCAAAGCTCATGGCTCGAGAGAGATGTGTGGGTGTCAATGGACGTCGTGGAGGCGAGACAGAAAAAAAGTTTGGTCGGCGGGACGGCGCTGTCGTGGTCGTCGGCTGAGCGCGTGAGCGTTTTCAAAGCTTCGCCGTCCTTTCTCGGAACAACAGCTAATTTTTCGGGCAGTCGCAGCCGCTCAACTGGCAGGGCGCGGAAAATCAGGCACGGAAAATCTGGTTGGTCCATGGTTATCTTATCGCAGGTGGTCACGTGAGTGCTCATGTGCTATTGTCACGAGTCGGGCTGTGGTCAGTCTATTTTTAGCGCTTCTACCCCTGAATCGGAGCACTGAAACGAGACACGGCCCCAGCAACAACGGCCTTTTTGTAAGTACAAAGTACAGCATCTCGAGAGGATAGTAGGAATCCCTATGCCCGAGACGACAAAGACAAGCATGGGAACTGCTACAGCTCTGTCTTTTCTGCCGGAGAACGGAGGTGCTTGATGGCTCTTGGACGTATTGCACCGGTTTGCGCTTTGATATCTTGAAGCGCCCCCATTCGCACCTCCCGGCGGCCGTTTGTTCCCAACATGGCCAGATTCAGTCGACTCTGCCGCAGACCTGAAACGGAGCCCTGTTCCAGGAGCAACCGGTACTCTCGACGCTGTCGCTTTTGTGCTGCTCTCTCGTAAGATGTTATCGCTTCGGCTGTCCGATATTGCATGGCCAATCGTCCCGTGGAATCGAAAACCACTGGCCAAGGCCACGACGAGGACGAGGCGGCGAGTGTACGAAGTAAGTCGCACTGCAACCAAAGACCAGAGCGTCTGCCACTCTGTCTCAGCTCCCTGCTTGCTCCCAAACCCGACGACCATGCCCTCCCGTCCACAGTGGAGCTGTTCTGGGCCCATGCCGACGTAACATCTTGGTTTCGGACAGGCAAAGCGCGTTGGACCACACTGGCGGGCTCTCTCTGCTCTTCCTCGACCGTGCTGTCCTCTGTGCTTCCCTTGGTTGCCTCTGGCATTGTTCCTTTGTCGTTCTGCATCTGCATATCAGTCTTCTCTTCTTTTCGTCTTTGGCGTCCTCGACTCGTCTTCTCCTCACTCCTCGCTCCTTTGCTTCTACTCGAATATTGTGTTGTACTTCCCGATCCATCGACTGGTTCGTCTGCTGTGCAGACCTTTTTTTCTCTTCTCTTCTTCTCCTATTCTTCTTCTTGACGCCTTCTTCGATTCTCGTCGTCCTCTTCTTCGCCGCTTCTCCATCTCTTGACGCTTCCCACGACCAGCCATCCCCACTCTCTCAACATGGGCCAGTTCGACTGGTTTTCCAAGATTGGCGCCACCAAGGAGGCTGTCGCCGTTCTCAACGACCAGCCCATGCTCTTCTTCATCCTGCTCGCCGTCCTCGCCACCATTGGTGTAGAAGTCACCCTCATCTGGTTCATCCACCACGCCACGCTCAAGCCCGAGCAGAAGAAGAAGAAGGACAAGGGCGGCAAGAAGCCACCGGCAAAGAAGTAGAAGGAAAGAGGAAGAGGGGGGGGGGGGGGGGGGAGGCAGAAATGAGCCTTGCGGGTGGACGGACGGATGAAAAAAGGGCGCAGGCGCTGAGAGGCAGTCGACAGCAAACATGGCAACGGTCCTCTGTCGATTGCGGTGGTCCGGGACTTTGCACACCAACCCACGACGCGCATGGCGTGACGGCCTAGCTCTGTCAACGACGCATACAGCTCTGATGGCCGTTCTGTCCGGAGACGCCACAGCCGCATTCTACGACCTCTTCTCAGCTTTGCCAGCCTACTCAGCCCACGAACTCCGAATCAATTTACCTGTTTTGGTTCCACCCCCTCGAAGCGGGCGGGGGAGCAGACGCTATAGACCGGAATTGTCTCACCGGGGAGCAGCGGAGGATACGGCGACGACGAACCGTGGAGAGGACAACACATACCCATTGCAAGCTAGATCTCATTGCCTTCTCTTCACATATTGTATATAGATTCGGATGGAGGAGCCGAGAGCCTGGAGCCGACAGGAGCGCTTTTTGTTTGTGCCTTTATGTTTTGTTCGGCGCGCTCTGGCAGAGAGCGGTCCATCTATACAAAGTATACGTCTTCTTCTATTTGCATCTCAACACGGAATTTGATTGTGGCCACCGTCCCCTTCCAACATGCTTCAGCAGAAAAACCTCAACGACAGTCAAGAAGATCGTTCTCGTCCCGCCAGAGGCCCACGCCTTCATCAAGATCTCTCTCGTCCATGTCCATGAGCTCAGCGTCTTCGTCGTCCAGGTAGCCCGGATCGTAATGCATGGGCTGGCTCTCGCTCGCCTCGTTGTCTTCCCACGCATCAAGCTGCCATATCTGCATGTCCTGCCATAGTGCGAGCCCGCTCTCTTCGTCATCAGACGGGTTGCCATACGGGTCGTCTTCGATTGCTTGCTGGCTGGCCTGCTCTCCGTCAACTTCAGTGTCTTCTTCGTCGGGTGACCAGCCCTCGTAAATGTCCTCCAAAAAGAACAGTCTCTTCGTCCATGTACTCGATGGTATCGTCCTTGACAGCCTCGTGGGGTTCGGGCCAGTCTTCAATGTCCTGCCAGTTCAGTTCTTGTGCCTCCATCGAATCATCGTCGCCACGTTCTTCCTCTTGGCACGTCTCCCTTCCTGGTGGTTGCTCTTCATAGGCGAAGCTATCGTCCGGCGACGGCGGAAACATCGCCTCCAAGTCGTCAAGGCACAGGTCAACGAACTGGCCGTCGTCGGTGTCGACCCCTCGGTGCTCCATGTCCGGAGTGGGCGAGGCGGGTGTGGTAGGATTTTGGCTGTCCCTGGGCGACATTGGAAGATATGAGGGGCGGGCCGGCCGTGGCACGGAACTCGACGACATCTGTGCTGGCGGTCCTGGTCGTACAACGTGGCCCTGTGTATGGGGATTGGCAGGCGCGGAGAGCGGGTGCCTCTGTCGACGCGGCTGTTGCATTGCACTCTTGAGCAGGATCGCCTCGAGCCTCGTCAAGAGAGGGCCGTTCTCTGCAATGGCATGGCCGGACGCGTCCATGCCGCCGCTCGTCAACGCCTCTGCTTTGCGCCGTAGATGGGGAGACTGGGCATGGGTGAAGCTCGCCAAGCATCTGTGAAGAAGAGGGAGGTATACGGCGCGCGATGACACGGCCTACCATGTCAGCAATGAGAAGGAAGCTGCTATGTGCAAGACGTGCACGGCAAACGTACCGTGAAGCAGTGATGGCTCCAGACGGCCGGTGCCACATCCAATAGCGAAGGGGCACCGGCCGGTGCAGAGATGCCATCGACCGGCCGGATGCCCGGAACAGGTGGCCCTTTGCCAGCCGTCCCCACAAGCATGTGAAGGGACGTTTCGATCAGAGCCATGGCCTGGCGCCAGGCCGTGCTGCCGACAACCAGCTCATGCCTGGGGTCGCCACACGCCCGCTGCTGTTGGCGCCGGCGAGGCGGCGGCTTCGCCTGGGGCTTGGATGCCCTTTTCCCGTTCCCTTTTGCCTTTGCCCTTGACGCTGGCCTTGACGCTGGCCTGGACGCTGGCCTTGACGCTCGCCTTGACGCTCGCCTGGCTCCGCTCGTTGCCTTTTGTGCCGTCCTGCTCTTCTTTGCCGGACCGGCCGCCCGCGGTAGCTTGAATCCCTCGGCACAGTAGTCGAGGTCCAGCTGGCAAACCACACGCTGCAGCCGAGCCTGCGGGATGCAGTCACCGGCCTGGCTCGTGCATACAGTCCGCTCGGAGAGGGTGGATGGTGGACGGTGAAGCACGACAGGGTGGGATCGTCGCCGGCTCCCGCCTCGACGTCCTTTCTCTGGACGCGCAGTCCGAGCTTGTCCTTCCACGCGGGCCACTCGAGTATGGTGTCCTGAAACAGGTCGCGCAGCCGGTCGTCGCTGTCCTCGCCCGTCGTATCCCCGAGACGGTCGCCACGCAGCGCTGTCCCGGCCAGCGTCGGCCGTGCAGTCAGGTCGACGCTGCGCCCGCCGCTGCCGACCCACAAGCGGCCAGCGCGGACGAGCTCGACAACGCGGGCGGCAGCGACATTTGTGCTGCCAAACACGCCAGGGTTGGCTGGTCCGGCGTAGCGCCTGGTGCATCCCAGGTGAGCTCAGCCGTGGCCGCAAGAGTCAATGTCCATTGGGCGTTCAAAGTGGCCCACTGACGGCGAGGAAAATGGACAATCGTGGTTGTCGCGGCTGGCCGCAGTAGTGGAGGGAGTGTAGAGGACTTGGATGCCAATGCCATCGCTGTCCTGTCGGCAACCTTGCTGGATGTTGCACGGTCAGACGAAAGGGACGCAGAGAGAATCGTGACGAATTTAGGCGGTCTCGACTCTGGTCTTCCCCGCTCAAACGGGAAGGCGCAGTCGGCCATCGTTCCTGCCCATGATGAGCCTGACAAAACTCTGCCTTGGGAGATGCATTGCCTAATAGGGAAGGGACGCTACTACCGAGTTGAGTCCTCTTCTTTCTGGAGATGTTGGAGGCAGAAGCGTTTCACACGATTCTTTGATCGGATTCCCTCGTCTTGACACACAAAGGCACGTTGTCGCGAGCATTGTGCTGCGTTGCACACGCGGTATGACATGCGGATCTCTATTCGAGTGGTCCATCTTTCCGGTATACTGCAGTAGAGCAAATGTGCCATGATGGTATGTGTATTCGTTAACAAACGTCAATCTGCTTCTCCCAGAGAGCGCTCTATCAAACTCAACAAGGTAAAGCTCGCCAAGAAACAGATATTGACCGTGATGTAACCAATAGCCTTTGCTTCGCCGTAACATAGACATCTCCGGCCGTGAGTGTACTCCCCAAACGAGCCGTGCGATAGCAGACAGCGCAGCGGACAAACAAAAAAAATAAAAATAGCGTGCAATGGTCGTTAGGACATGGATGGCGGCAGACGTTGAAATGCAATAGGGTCGTGAGAGGGCATGGTGCAGACGAAAAGACCGTCCACGCAAGGATCCGGTGCTCTATTTCGGAAGCCAGGAAAACTTCTTCTTCAGGTCGGCCACGCCGCCCGTTGGCTCAACCTGCACACTGCGCTGGTAAATGTCTTCCTCGTCCATGGGCATGCGGCAGTCGAGAATCATCTCGCGTGACGCTTGGTGTTTCTTGAGGTTCGGGTACGGCGTGCCCTGGCTCTTCATCAGAGGGAGCAGCACCTCGCCCAGCACCTCGAATTTCTTCCAGTTGATGCGGTCGCCTTGTGGGCCCACAAACGTCCGGCTGCCCTCCTCGGCACTGACGAGGTCTCGGCGATGCAGCGGCATAAAGGGTATGCGCGGCAGAGCGAGTTCTCCCAAGCCAGCCGGTAGGCAAAGTGGCTCTTTTGCGTGCTCATGAGCAGCACGAGGCGTGCAAAGCTCTTTTGCATGCCCGCGTCGACAAGTGCGCGCGTCTGGGCCAGCCGGTGGATGGCTGTGCTGTTGATGCCAGCCAACATGGCCGCGAGGCCGTTGTAGTTGCGCAGCTGGCGCAGGCGTAGGGCGATGGCCATGAATTTTTGCAGGCAAGGGGCGCGGTGTTTGGCCTTGTCGCGCAGGAGAATCATGTTGGACACCCACTTGGCAATGTGGTTAAAGTGCTGAATCATGCGGTCCATGTTCTTCAGGGAGCGGCAGCGCTTCTTGTCGTGTGCGGAGAGCGATACGTGCCGCACGAGGTCGCGGATACGGATGCTGCTAAACATGATCCAGTCAATGCGCGTAATCTCGTCGGCCACCTCGTTGGCATCCATGTCCATGAATATATGATAGCGGAACTTGTTGAGCGGCAGGGTTGCCATGGGTACCATGGTGGCCGCCTCGCGCTCGTAGTCTTCGTACGAGTGGTACTGGAAGTGCGACAGTCCCCGGCCAGGACCGAGGCCGTTGACCAAGGTACTGCTGCTGCTCCCGCTCTCGGCGCCGGCGCCGGCGCCGGCGCCGCCACTCCCCCGCCCTCACTGGACGGTCGATCCGAGGTCTCTGAACCTTGGAGCGCGAGCGAGCGCATACTGTCGGACGGATGCTGCTCCGTGCCTGACACGGCACCGGAACCGTACACACCAGCAGCCGAGGACTCGTCCATGGGCGGGTCGTCGCATTCGGCCCACCACGTGTCGTCGTCTTCCACCACATCGTTGTCAAAGTGGTCCCTGATTTGCTGTGCGGACAGAGTGAAGATGGGTTCGTCGGCAAGGCGGCGGATGAGAGCCTCCAGCTGCTTGCGAGAGGCTGGACGTGCAAAATCGCCCGGGTAGAGTGTCACCCAGCGGTTGAGGACCTCGAGGTAGCGGAACTGCACGGCGGTGCGCTCGAGAAAATGAAAGGACCTGTCCTCCCACGTCTGGTCGAAGGCAGTGATGATGGCTGACAGCAGTTCGTGCGGTGCGGCGAACTTGCGGTACAGGCAAAGAAAAACGTCGGCAAAATTGGTGTCGGCACGGGTCATGGGCGCGGCGAGAAGTCGATCGACAAGCTCGTTCAGGGTAGTACCAGGTGCCCTGACCGGCTGGTCCGACGCGTTCTCGTCAGTGCGCTGCAGAATGGACACATCCTCTGAAAAGCGGCGCAGTGATTCGGCATCCGACTCTTCAATGTCGAGAAAGGAGTCTTGCCCAGCATCCAGCCGGACGCCGGTATTGCGCAGCATGCCTCGAACGGATTGCTGTGACCTCTCCTCTGTCATTTCAGCGCGGAAACTGGACGAGCTGAGCTGCTGTTGTGCCGTGGGAAAATCGACGCGCGGCGGTCGCGCGTTTTGCGAGCGGTAGTATCCGTCCCGGTCTGCAGCAGAGCTGCTCGTCGGCCCGCCTCGGAGCAGTGACAGGTCAGAACTCGCACGGCTGTGTTTGCCACCGCCTTGCTCGCTGCTGTGGGGCCGGCTGTTGACGCTGTCAGGTGGGGCGTCCAGGTGGGCAGCGGACGAAGCGGCGCGCCGCCGCGTGGTGGTCGTTGATGTCGTCGTGGCCGTCGATTGGATGCTTGCGGCCGTTGAACCAGCGGTCGTTGAAGTAGCGGCCGTTGTGTCCCTTGTGGCGGCGGAAGAAGAGGAGTAGGGCTGTTACGTTGGTGATGTGGATGGTGGTTGTGATGGTTGTGGTGATTGTGGTGGTTCGATGTCTCCGCTCCTATCCGGCGGCAAACGAGTGCGTGTTAGAGGCGGCTTCTCCGTCACATCGAGACGAGTCGGGCAAAACTAGCAAAATAGAAGAAAGAAAAAGAAGCAGAAGTGCGAGGGAAAAAGAAGGGAAACCCCCAGTACAATGCACTTCCGGTGGCCGCGAGGGGGGGTAGGGCTGATGCAATAGGGTAATAATAGACTGTCTGCAGCCCGTAGGAATGGGGTGGTAGTGGAGCCTGTCCGCTTCCCTCTCTCTGGCGTTGTCGGTCCCCTTGGCCGGTCAGGTCAGCCCAGCAAGTGTTTCAAACCAAGAGCTCCGGTAGAGACATGTGGGAAATGGGAGCGGGGGTGGCACAGAGGCGACCAACAGAAAAGAAAAGGAGGCCACATCGGTTACAAGGCGTCAAGCGTTGTTACGTTGAATGGCACCACCCCATTGGCCCAGGAAAGAGATGGGGAGGGGTATGAAAACCAAGAGCAAGAGATTCGCATACGGAGCACCTAGAGTAGAATGCAAGAAGACGAGATGCGGTGACATTGTAACAGTGACGGATGGATATTGCTCCTCCAGGTGACGACGAAGCAGCCACTCGGCAGCCGAGGAGAGGCAGCGAACGGGACCGCGTAGGATAAAGGATTGGCTGCATACGCAATCCGAAAGAGAGTAGGGGCTTGTTTGCATGCGTTTGTGGATGGAAGTAGTTGGAGGCTGCGAGACAAAAGAGGCACTACTGCGTGTAAGGGAAGGGCCGGAAGCGGGGCCGGGAGAGGATGCTAAAACGAAATGAGAGAAAGATTGAGAAGCGAAAAGGGGAAAAGGAGAAGGGGGAACGGGGCAGGTTGTCAAGAGTGAAATAAGAGCCAGAGGGTAACAAAAGCTGGGAACCAAAGGAGAGTCAACCTGGAGAGGCGGGCGTGGCCAGGAAGCCGACATCCAATGTTGACCAGCCTGAAAGTAGGCGAGGAAGTAATGGAGAGACAAACAAAGGGGAGGCCAAAAAAAGTAAAAAAAAACAAACCTTGACGGTTGTAGACAGCGGCCAGGACAATCGCCTGGAGACAGTCACGCGTGTTGGCTGGGACATTGGCGGATGTTTTGAAGTCGGTGAGAATGGACGGGAAGACGGTGGCCAGGCCATCGGCATTGATCTGGCGGGTGGATTCGGGTTGTCGCATTTGGTGGCCACCAGAATGGTTGGAAGACTGGAATTGTGCAGGGCCGCTGTTGTGTTTCCCGACGACCGTCTGGTTAGAAACAGAGTACAACTTGTCGTGGCCATGGTCATACATTGTAACAGTGCCGGGCGCAGGACACAGAACAGCACAGCTGGCAGACGAAGCAAATGAAACAAGAGAGAAAACAGCTCCACCTGCGCTGCTGCACCGTTGCGTGGCAAGCAAGGTGCACAGAGCGGTGCACAGGGTGGCCCGACCCCAGTATCGCACAAGGGTACACGAGTGACGGGCCGGACAAGGGCACGGGCTCCTCATCAGAAAGACAATGGCGAAAATCATGGGGCAGGGACATAAGAGCCCAAATATGGCAGACTTACACAATGTGGGTGGCAGCTCCCGAATGCTGTCTTTGTTCATGACATCGTACAACATCAATGCGCCGTCGATGTGAGGCACAATGTGTCCGCCGATTTGCTTGGGCCAGTGGATTTTCTGTTTGGGATCAACGTCAAAGTGTTCGAGATCCAGCTCGATCAGGGCAACGACAAAAGGCTTGCTGTCGACATTGATGCGCATGGCAGTGATGCCACCGGCAGGCGCTTTGGACAGGCGCATGGCTCGCTGGATAAACGAGGACTTGCCGACGCCATCGGCGCCAATGACGGCAATATTGACGGTTGCCATCTTTCTCGGAGGCGATGGCTGGCACGCGGGTCAGTGATGAGAAACAAAGGACAAAGGCCGGCCAGCTCCTACCCAAAGGCCTTGGTCGTTCACGGCCGAAGACTCTCTTTGAGGCGCAGAATCTGCAAACCTCTCATTGCGGGGCTGGTCCTGTGTACCCGGACTGAGAGGATCTGAGCCGGCAATACCAGCACCGGCGCGAGACGAAGTATAGGAGAGGACGGGGCGGTCGGGCGGCAAAGAAGGTGTCGCGGGTCCGAGAAGCGTGCCGTCGTCGTCGCCGCCAAACCAGTCGGCACCGGCAGAGTGGTATCGCTGAAAGAAGGGATCGTCTAGGATGGAGATGAAGGAGTCGCGAACATTGCTCGAAGATGGAGGCGGGGCGGAAGCGTTGCCGGGGCTCTTGTTGTGGCGGGAGCTGTTCCTGGGCAGTCTTTGCGAGCGGTGATTGTAGCGAGGCTCGAGATGCCTGTGATTGTGGTGCTTGCGACGGGGATTGCGTTCTTGCTGTGGGCTGTCGTTGTTGCCTCAGCTCGGGAGGGATGCGGATGTGGGATCGGTGTCTGAACCGGAAGTCGACTCGGGAGCGTCGTAAAAATCGTCGTCGCTGTCGGCGTCACCGTCCGGGTCGGCGTCGAGAAAGGTGCCGCTCCACGGGCCAAGCGGTGTGACGGCCGGGGTTTGGGTGGAGGGTGTTGTCGGAGCTGCGGCGGAGCTGACTGCGGTTTGAGAAGGGGCAAGGTGAGGAGGTGGCGGCGGCGGTGGGAGGGGCGAGGAAGGCGAAGCTGCGACTGACGCGGAAGAAGAAGCTGAGGCGGGTGCAGCGATACTCGGTGGTGCGCCGGGGCTGGAAGATGACGGGGCCCGGCGCTGGTTGTGGGCAGCAGCGGTAGCGGGCAGGGAGCTGGCGCTCTTGCGACGCAGTGTTTTGCCCAACAGCAACAAGGCGCGGTCGTCTGGAAGCATGTGAGTTCGTGCCCGGGGGTAGTTGGACGACATGACGGGCGATCGCGACGGTTGTGGGAGGGTGACGGAGGGGCGGTGGGCAGATGTGGGGTGGAGGAAGCTCAGATGAAATGGAGAGATGGCAAAAGAACCGCGGACGGGTAGCAAAGGCGGACAAAGCAACGCAGAGAGAAGACGGGAGCGAAAGAGAGAAAAAAGAGATACAGAGGATGAGGCAATAGCAAGCACACGGCAACGAAACGAAACAAGACTGCAACAGAGAATGCTCGACTGATGATGGAATGAGAGAAGGCGAGGAGAGAAATGACGAGGATGGGCAGCTTCCAAAGCACAAAAGCGGGCTGAAGAGGAAGTGGTTCAATCGCGGCGGGTGGGTGGGACGGCGAGCGCAGAGGGCAGAGTCAGGCCCGCCGGCACCGATTCGCGGGTGACGGAGCTCTCTTTGGTCTTGGGGCAAAGATCGTCCGCCTAGGCGACGAACGGCGTCGGCGACCACAACATAACGTGACAGAATAGGGATGCAGGGGACGCTCATTCAAGAGGAAATCGAGGCGAGTTGGAGGGGACGAGAGGCGGTGCGCGTAGTGGAGCATCACAGCCAGAGTCGCGGAACAGGTCTTGAGTGCAAGTAGCTCCGTACCTGTGACATGGATGGGTGCCATGGGGCCATCATCAACGGGGGAGAGGGCAAAGGCGGCAGGGAAAAGGAAAAGGCGGTCGAGGCCAGAAAGGTAGTTAAAGGGCCTGGTCATGCGAGTGCAGTCGCAAATCCGTGTGGGGGTGCAGACTGCAAAGGGTCGGTGTTAAAGTGATGTGTGAAAGCTGTGCAAAGTGCTTGGAGCTGTGTAGAAGCAGGCATGATAGCATGCCAAAGAGACGAACCTTGAGCGAGCGATTACCTTGCGCGAGCGGTTTGCAAATGGATTAAACCGTGTGTGAGATCACGCGGTGTGCTCCAGCCGCCAAAGACAGATTTGCATATGGAACCAACGCCAATGGAACAAAGTAGGGCGATTTAACGCGAACCTGGACTTGGGTAAGCTGACTGAACGCCCGTGTTGATCACTTTGTCGTTCCCCTGGTTAGTTTGCGTTCCCTGTTGAGCCGAGCCCGGAAGGAAACCTGCAAAATGCAAACGTGCAACTGCAGAGTACAACTTTTTGCAGACGTGTAGTCAGACGTGGTACCGAACGTGGTAGTACGTAGCCCGCAGAGTCTGCTGATGCACACAAATGTCGAGTGTTAAAGTCCCTCTTTGCCCCGTTTCCTGCTGGGGCTCCTGCGCTTCTTTCTTGGCCGTGCCCGCAACAGGCGAGCGAGTGCAGTTATTTCCGAGCTCTGCAGCCACCCAGGGCCCTGCAGGGTCTGCTCCAATGACTGCAGTTCGATCGAATCCTGCCGGTTGGGGTGGATGGTCTGTTCTGTTCGGGGACGCAAGGATACGACAGCCTAAACAAGTATAGTTTGGAGAGAGACAAAGGGGCCCGGGCTATAGGGGAGATTACGCGAGCGTACGGCCTGGGGCAAAAGAAAAATTCGAGGTGGACTTTCGAAATGGGCGGGTGCAGAGACAGAGGACGAATTGAGACCACAAAGGTGCACAAAAGAGAGCGGCAAGGAGAACAAAGAAGTCGTGGACTCTGGAGTCGTGTTTTGTGAATTCTCCGACTGGTGTAACGGCTGGTGTAAATGGGAAATGTGACGATCGGCTGTGGTATCTGATCTGGGTTCGAGTTGGGACAAAACTTGAAGACGGTTAACCCAAACAGCGGCTTGAAAGCAGAACAAAAGATACTCCGAACGAGGTCTTGAACTATCCCTCTAGGTCTGGGGTTTATCGAGGTTGTAAAACAAGACGAGGATTAAAGGGCGGGGGCGTGTAGGATCGGGATGCGGCGAGATTTGGGACGAAAAAAGCGTTTATCGTGGACCGGCAAGTTATTCGACTTTGTACAGCCCACTCTGTGCATGAAGCGGTATTTGGGAAAACGAGAGGCGGAGGGAAAGCACGGAAAATGCAACCCTTTGAGCGGGCAAAATGGGGAAAGAGCCAACCGCAAACAGCAACAAGGAAGACCCCGATGGGGAAAGACGAGAAAGACGAAAAGAAGGAGAGGCGTGATGGTGAGATGTAGCAAGCGTGATGCAGGCAAAAGGCAAGACAAAAAAGAAGCAAAGAAGCAAAAAGAAGGCGAAGAGCCACGAGGGAAGAGCTAGAGATGGACGCATTGTACGAGTAAAGGGAAGCGGATGGCCCAAGAGACCTGACTGACACTCGGACGCGTAGAGGGATCATGCACCGCCGCGCCAGTACTTTGTAACGGCACCAGGACCACCAGGAGCGCCCAAGACGACACCAACAGGCACACGATGGATCAGCCTTGTTGGGCCTCTGCTGCAGACAGCGGCCAGTAACGGGCAGTAGCGACGTACACACTGCTTTGTTGAGATTACAGCTGTGGAGCCATATCCAATGCGTCAAGCATGCAGAGGAAACAGGGCGACGGCAGAGGACTTTCGTGGCTGTGAAAAGGTACGATAACGATCTCTCGAGAGACCATCAGCCTGTGTTCGCCTTCCTGTTCCTGTTGAATGGAATCTCTATTCCGTCCAGATCAGGCATGGGGGTTCAGGGGCCTCCTTCTCACCCATCGTGTCCCTTCATTTAGCCCCTCGGTTACGAGCTTCTTGGGCGTCTGTGCAAGACACAAGGGCTATGGGCACAGCTACCAAAGTATTCGAAAGCGGCTGCGAGATGACGCTATTGCACGATAACTGAGGAGCTGCCTTGTGGGTGGACGGAAGCTGGCTACCAACTCCTTCAACAGAATATGCAAGCCCCATCCTGTAAAGGGTAAAGGACGCCAGACCGAGTGACCACATAATGACAATAGCAAACAGACATTGGCCGTTGATAGGCCACCATCGACAAGGCGTTATCTCGCAGTACCCAGCTGTGGCATCTGTCGAGCTGCGCGCCGTAACGGTGGGACAGCATCTCGCTCTGCAGCATCTCGGCTTCAGCATCTCGGCTTCAGCATCTCAGCATCTCGCATTCTTATGGACCAGCTTCACCCCCGCCTTGTCCTACGTGGGGGACCTGAGACGAGCGCCATCCTGTGGATAGAATGGAAAAGTGGTAATCGTGCTCAAGTCTAGAGCCACTTTTCCCGCTCAGTCGCCCAGCCCCTATGGATCAAAGCGCAAAGCGACAGGTGGATCACCGCGTCGATTTGCGTCAAGCCGCAAAAGTCGCACAACCAGGCCCACAGACAAGCAGCAGATGGCATCCGTGCACTTGAAAGCTGGCCTGGCCGTTCAATATCGCGCCCAAGTCGTGCTCGTACAAAGTACACGAGGCTCTGCTGGCAAAGCCATTCTTGTCTTCTTGTCGATCCCTCGTCTCGTCGTGATCTACTCAGTAGACAAAAATAGACTCATGGATCAGGCGAGGGGAGGCAGCATCGGCTCCAGCCTAGATCTGGCCTACTCTTCGTATTTAGGGGTCGATCTACCATGTATTTTGCCCTATGGTCATGTCACCCGACAAAGGACAGGCCCGGATGTGACAGTCGTTATCAAAGGTCGTCAATGGGCACACTAAAAACCCCATTTTTGAGGCATATGCATCGATCGTCCTGCACCTTGCTGAGCACAGACGGACCGCCACGGCTGGTTACCTGATCACAGATCACACACCACGGTCCCGCTATTGATTCGCACAACCTGCTCGGCACTTTCGTGGTCCTACCCACTCATGGCACGACCTTGTTTTGTCGAATGCCGGTCGCCTCTGTCGAGACCAGCCAGTGGAAAGGAACGAGCAACTTCGTACTATTCTTTCATTCGTGCCATGGAGAGGAGAATGGGTGATTGAGCCGTCCCGAAACCTCGACCTCTCTCGGCTCCCTACGCTGAAACAGGCTCGGCGTGACCTGGGACCGCACCTTAAGACCTGCAGTGCAAGGCATCTGACGAAAAAGTCTGATATCTCGTCGTCCTTCAGAGTCTTTGGACGCCGGAAAAGTCCTCTACTTGATTATCCTCTACGAATACCAAAAAACCTGGCAGACCAGCCAGAGTATCCAGAGCGGAGCCGGTCCAGCTCGTCTAGCGTGCCCTCGGTCTGTAATTTAAAGCTTTCGGTTCTGCGACCGCCACAGAGGTGAGAACGCCGTAGCATAATCCTACAGTACATGTCGTAAGCTTTGAGCACTTGTAGGAGGAGCGTGGTAATCGGTGAGAAAAGAGCCGTACTCAGTAGATCTGGATCGTAAAGTCTGTTTGTAGGAGGCGTGCAACAGCAGCAGGAGATAGTGTCATAATCCGTAGGATTTGAATACACTCATTGAAAAAAAAAAAAAAAAAAAACAGCAGCAGCCGCACGTCCAACGCAAAACTCACGCAACGTCCGCGGCGTTGTTCTCGGTCGCTTGCTGATGTCCTCTGCCATGAGCCTTTGCTTTACGTATTCTTGCCACATCTCACGCCATGTCCCATCGTCACAGTACTGACTGCTCTTGGGGGTTTGGGTTTTCGGGTTTCTTGGGGGGGTTTGTGTGCTTCTTCGGCTGGCAAGAAACATTTCTTCTCTTCTTTTAGCCCTTTTGAAAGCTCCATAGTCGCGCATCTTCTCACAGTTTGCACCGGCATTCTCCGACGCCCGTTGCGTTCTTCGTGTTCACTTCGCTCCCAAGCCCGTCTTAACTCCCTAGTCTCGCCGCGACGGGCCATTGTCAAGCCTCGACTGGCATGTAGATGCCTCGATGCATACATTCCTCACTCAGGCACCCAACCCACTTCCCCATCCAACAGCCCGATCGACCCGTTCTCGGCCATGTCCTGTGCGTCCAATGCAACATGATGACGACCCTAGTCCCAATGCAGATGACGATCGAGACTGAGAAACCTGGGAAGCGGCCAAGAGCTGGACGAACTCGATACAGCATAGGGTGTCCATCAAGACATTTCTGGCACCCAAGACAACAAAAGCAAGCAAAATGTTTCTCTTCCTACCGCCTTTACTGCAAGCGTCCACAACTACGCGGAGTCTGTCGTTTTCCCCGAAAATCCCCCCTAAAGACGGAGGACGAGTCCACGATGTGCTTCAACATGCCCAAACGGCCACAAACCAGGAGACGAGGCCCTTCGTTCTTCGTACTGGTCGACGACCTGTAGTTTGAGCATCTCCCTTCTCGCAGTCGTTCCGTAGGCTCGTCAACAGCCTATATATTGTTCTTTCTTCCTCGTCCTCCTGCCTCCCTCTTGCTTCTTCTTCTCGCATCTTGGATTCGAGGCAAACCACACAGTCACATCTCACCCACCTTGTCAATCTTGCCGTACGAGTAATTCGTGTCGACCTGAGCCCAGTCCATCCATTTCCACTCATATCGCTCCTCCCTACGGCCACTGCCTCTTGTGCCTGTGCAACGACCTACAAAGCTCCGCATCGCCCTGCTCGGAAGCACCCGTGCATCGCCTCTCGCATATTTCGATTTTCGATTTTCGATTTTCGATTTTTGATTTTGATTTTGATTTCCGTAAAGACGAGACCTTGGCCATTGTCCTTCTTTTCCAGTACACAATTTGCCCTATTTCCATCCCCCCCCTCTTACACCCTCTCAATTGCTCCCCATTCAAGCCATCACGCCAGCTCGCGCTAAGACAGCCTCTAAACGGCCCAGGTCCCACGTTCTCAGTAAGGACACCAGCGCCGGACACGAGACCTTACAACGCTTCCTCTTTCAGCAATGCGTTACGAGTCTGTCATGATGATGGCCGGACCCACCATGTGCAGCGCCCCGATGGATCAGCCTTCCAATGTTCCTCTCTACCAGGCGGCACCAACTCGTCGCCCTTCTCTTCCTCATCAACCGTCCTCTGGCTCGCTTGCTTCATTCCTTTCCAGCAACAGCAACAACCGACGCAGCGTCGAGGCAGTTTGGCAACACAGCCAGTGCCAGTGCAGTGCCAGTGCCAGCGTCAGCGCAGCCGCCACCGCCGCAGCTCCCAGCAGCAGCAACCCAACAAGGGCAGCGCAGCTCTTTTCTTATCCACAAGTCGTCCCTACCAGCAAATACCCTACCACCACCAGCCTCCCTACCAGCTTCCCTACCAGCTTCCCTACCAGCCTCCCTACCAGCATCAACGCACACACAACCTGCTGCGGCGGCAACAGCAACACAACTACCAGGTGCTTCCTTACCATAGCCCTGACCAGAAGGCACGGGAAGATCCAGCCTCGTTGCGCACACCGGCCGTGGCACGAGGCAGTCCCGAGCGCGGCCATCGCCACCCCCCACAGCAGCAACCACCTCCGCCGCCGCAGCACCTGCTACCGCTCGCACCACCGTCGTCGCAGCAGCACTCGTCGCCTCGTCCTTTTCCTCCCAACAAAGGCGCGCAGCTCTGCCGGCAAAGCAGACCCTAACGGCAACCCAAGCCCGAGCAGAGGCACAGCCTCGAACCGCACTGATGCCCTTCTTTTCAGTGTTCTCGCTGCGCGGTAGCAAGCACCAGAAGATGACGCGCAGTGCTTCGCCAAAGCCACAGGAGACGAAGCAGGACAGCCAGCAGCGGCAGCAGAAGCAAGACACGCCTCAGCCAAGACGGTCATCCGCGCCAGCTCCGTCGTAATCAGGCCGCCTCCTCGCAAGAGTCCTCGCGGGCGCAACCGCGGCCGGTCGACGCACATGAACTGACCCTTCGCCTGCAGACCGTTCTGGCGGAGCGCGGGCTGCCGGCCACGGCGAGCGCCAGCAGTACGTCACTTTCGACGCCCAAGGCGCCCCCGCCCATCCCCAGAGTGCAGGGGCCACCCAACCGCAGTGGCCGGCGCATTACGGTCGCGCGGGTCGGGCAACCTGCGTGCCGTGTACGCGTCCAACGCACCCGTCATGCCCGCTGACGGCGGCGGGGGCGGGGCGGGGGCGTTCGGCGGCAGCCCTTTTCGGCGCCGCACGGCCTCAACACCCTCAACCCGCTGGCCCTGCCACCCACTGTGCCGGAGCTGCAGCAGCGCAAGCACCGCGCGCGCTCGCTGTCGCCACAGGACGTGCACCTGCACCTGCGTGGTGGCGGGTCGTCTGGACCGACGGGGTGAAGTTGTCATCCCCCACGCACCAGACGCCGCACTGGCCCAGCGGCGCGCCATGACGAGCGTGATCCCGCCGTCCGACGCACACCACGGCATGCCATACAATCCCAGCCAGGCGGCACAGCAGTTTGCGCGCACCACTGCGGCGACGGGGGCCCGCGCAAGTCGATTCGCCAGCAGAAGCCCAGGGCCAGTCACCCCCGGCACCATACTCGCACAACCCGTCCGCGGCCCGCTCGCCGCCGCAATCGCACAAGCGCAAGGCTTCGCTGCCCTTGTCTTTTAGGTCGCCCGTGACCGCACCGAGCGTGCAGCACGCCTTCAAGGACACGCTCGCTGAGCCGGGCCGTCGGCGCAGAGCACACAAGCGGGCGCTGCCGAGGATGCGGATGCGAAGCCCGAGGCAGGTGTCGATGCCCTTTCTGCCGAGGCCTCGGAAACACCCGGCGCCGATGCTGATGATGAGCTGGATGCCGAGACAGATGCAACCAAGGCGGTTGTGGCAGCGGCAAAGAAGCCTGTGGCTACCTCCGACTTCCGCCGCATTGTGCAAGAGCACAGTGTTGACTGGACGCAGAGCGACGAGGCCTCGGTGCAGCGCAAGCGGGAAAAGAAGGAGAAGAAGGAGCGCGAAAAGTGTGAGAAGAAGGCCAAGCAGCAGCAGCAGCAGCAGCAGCAACAGCAACAGCAGCAAACGGGCGAAGAGGCGCGCCCGCTCTGGCGTCTCAAGGCGCGCCTGAGCAGCCTTTCCAAGGACAAGCCCATGCCTTCACCGCCCGCCGCGGCCGAGAAAATGGACAATGGTGCCACGCCAACACCCGGGGCCAGCCCCACCCAAGAGGCGTCCAACACGCAGGAGGCCCAAGAAAGCAGAGCAGCGCCCGAGGTGCTCGGGCGGCGAACGGTCGAGCCGACATCTAAATCGTCGTCGGTGTTGTCCTTGACGGCATTGGCCAAGTCGTCGTCGTTCCTGTCTCGATTCAAGAGTTAGCTTCCTTGTACTGCGTTCCACTTTGTCTGCTTCCCCTGGCCCTTTGCAGCGTTTCTAGCATAGCCTGGCGAGTCGTTTCCATAGTACGCGTCTGATCTTTTTCGGCGGTGATGTAGAGTAGGAAGAGTGGACTGAACATAAGAAGATCAAGTTCCGACCAAAGTCAAGATACCGGTGCGCAAACAGGGCAGACGACGTGACATACGTACCTTTGGCAACCCAAACTATGCAAGTCCTCCAGATATCCCATCATGTCCAGCGACGCCCTCGTAGCCTGCATTTCGTGTCCAGGTCTCAGTGCCGGCCCTCGGCGTCAAGAAGCTTCTTGATCACCTGGTTGGCTTCGACGGCCAGCTCATCCCGCACGACGGCTGTCATGTCGTGACCGTTGGCGCTGCCGCCCGTGCGCTTGTCCGGGGAGTCCGTGGCTGCTGCACGGCCGCCGTCGGCCTCGCGTGCCAACAGGTACGTCACCGTCTCGCAGTAAGCACGCACTGCGTCGCCGTCCTCGCTGGGTCGACGCGGGCCCGCCGCAGCGCCTTCTGGCCCTCGCGGAGACCCATCTCTTTGGTCAGGGCTTGTTGGACATGCCGCCGCCACCTCGTCCGCCCCGGCCGCCGCCAAAGCGCCACGGTTGTTTTGAAGGCGCACGGGCAAGCCCGGGATGGGCGCTCGGTTTCCACCACCCGCCTTGGGCGGCTGCGTCGCATCGTAGATGGACTTGAGGCGGTCTGGCAGGGTCGGGTACTTTGCAAAGAGGCGGCGCAATTCGGGGGCGTCGTCGAGGACTTGGAAGGGGTGTGGAGGTGGTGCCGGTTTGGCGGGCAGCGGCGGGACTGTCGAGGCGCCGGGGAGAGCCGCTTTGGTCTTGCCATCGTCGGCCGGGGCGTCGGGCGGGTGGTTGTCGCGGTGGGTGCGGGAGCATACCACAGAGCAGCTGTCGTGGTTAGTGGAGCTCAGCGAGACAGTTGCTCTCCTTCTCAGGCATCTTGAAAACGTACTATGCCAGCGGACACCGCGCGCACTTGTACTTGGACGGCTCCTGGTTGCAAACACCGCATACAGTTCGGCGCTTGGCCGGTGGTGTGTCTGTCTCGTCGGTCTCGTTTGCAGGTGCCTCCTCGGATGCGTCAGCTGGCGGCTGGGCGTCGGAGCTGGCGGCACCGGCACCGCCGTTGACGGTAGTGGCGCTGTCTTGGGCCGCATCTGCTTCCATCCTGTCGGGACTCGTCGGTGCTAATCTTTTGCCACTCGCCGGCACGTCTGGTGCAGCTGTTGTAGGTGCAGCAGCAGCCGTCGCGCTGCTGGCATGGGACATTGGCGACTGGCCGCCTTCTCTGCCTTCCTCTGGTAGCGTGGAGGCACCGTTCTCCTCAGCGGGTGGCGAAGCAGACGCCATTGTGTGTTGTTGTGTGTTATTGTGTGTTTGTCGCGCTCGTTGAGCACTATGTTTGGTATAGGATCGCTGTGTTGAGATTTCGTCTCATGCGTGTGAGCCTTCAGGTTCTTGATGGGGCTGGTGCCTGAACGTCAGCTAGGGTAAAAGATAGGCAGGCAATAGGTGCGCACCCGGGGGCGCATGTAAGTGTCACGTTATGTAAGCCTTCTCGCCCTTGCACATGACTTAGTGCCACCTACCACCAGATATTAGCCCTGCCCCGAGCCACAGATCCGGTGCCTTTCTCTCTTCTTCAATCTATGCACCGCCCATCATACCCCTTTCCCGTTCATGAAGAGCGTCTCTTTGCCGCGCATCGATCCTTCGAATCGTATTCTCCTAGAATGGACCCATTGACAGATACTAGTCATTTCCACCACGACTGCCTGCCTCCTGAAAGCGAGTATGGCTCTCGGGATGCCCTACACGCTCCCAGGGGCTATGCGTTTGTCACTGAAAGTCGGAGAAAACAAAGAGCGGCAGACGAATTGTTTTCTTCGGCTGTGACCGTGGAGGAGAACCTCCCGAAGCTTCCGGTGCACGGCAACGGTCAACCACAACCCGGCGTACAGGGTGATGGGCAAACTCGCTGCCAGGCCGGTGTGTTAGGCCCCATGTTGTCTTACCCAGTGCCTCCTTTGCAAGGACTGAGAACTGACACCCTGACTCTTGCTATCGGCTCTTCGATCGTATCGCTGCGAGCTGCGCGTGAATGACACAAACACTTAATGCTACAACATGACCGTTGTTTCCCCTTCTCTGAGGCGTGTATGCCGTATACAAGTTGAAGCTTGGTTCATGCTATTCTCTGAGAATGCCAAAATATAAGAACGCCCGTAAACGCAGGGAATAGCCGAGTGACCAGAATACACGGCCATCATTTCCTCCAAATTGCCCTCTAGATGTGTCCTCCGGCCATCTGCCACAAGCATTGACCTAATTGACGCCGACGCCCCGCCGCGAGACCGTGGAAACCGTGTTTTGTGTGTTTTCGCGTCGTGGTAAGGAATGGTATATATAAACGATGAACAGAAAAATGACAAGAGACACAGAAAATGAGACAATGCTCGCAGATTGACATGTCGCGAGAAAAGAATAAATACAGGCTACGAAGAGCGGCAGCGGAGGCATCACCAGCTCGGCGTATCCTCGAGCTTGTCGATGCGCTTCTTCCAGAATTCAAAGACGAAAAGAAGATGGCGTTCAGCATACAAGACCGAGCCATGGACACGCCGAGGCCGCGGTACATCTGGCGCTGGAAGAAGTGGATCTTGACCGGCTTCACTTTCTGCCCTTCGAGTAGAGAAGGGCGTTACGCTGGTAGATGCTCTTGGCCGAGTCGATTGGGTCTGCAGACGTTGATCAGCACAAAACACAGTAGCACAAGGTGCTGCGCGGGGCCACGGATCGAACCTACAAATCAGAGACCACGACACGATGCCGCACAAGCCGCCTGCAACGAAGACGGGCAGTGTGTTGGACTGAGTTGCAGCGCCGGTAAACGTCGTCAGAAGCTGCTTGCTGCTTTCGTACGTGATAAAATACAGGCTTGTGCCGAGGGTGTCTCGAACTACATGGCGTTAGCAACCACACCCGTTCCACCCATGGCGAACCATGCAGGCCCAGCAGGAGAGGCAAAACGAACACAAGTGCAGCCGGTAGCCCGTATAGAGGCCAGTGAATCCCGTGGTGGACAATGTTGGCCATGGTCTTAAAGGTTCCCTTGTTTTGGTAGCTCGAGGCCACGGCGCGGCTTTTTGAGTCGGGGCATTGCGTCTTTTCGGACAACAGAACCGACACTTGGGCGCTCAGTTTGGTCAATTCGAACGGGCCTGCGAGGGGCGGCAGTCAGCAGTGTGGTCATGGGGCAGACAGACAGACGGATGGCCGAAAACGGATACGCACAGGCTATGACAGTGATGCACGAGCCTGCCGTTGCACCAGCCGCGCCAAAGCAGGCAACCGTCCACAGATTGGGGTAGGCGCCTTGCATATTTACGTGCTTCAGGACGTCAAAGCCAAAGTTTCTGCTCATCCAGTCCGAGTACACGTATTTAGCGCGCTGGTATATGGAAAACGATATCGTCCGCACAATCGTGACGCTCGCCAAGGGCGCGGTGACGCCTACGTTTCAACAGAAGAAGGCTAGTTAGCTGCATTGCTCTGTGCTGCCATTGGGATAGGCTCTACTGTGATACAGCTTCATGGGGATATTCGAGTGTAAGCCCACCTCGGAAGAAGCCCCGCAAGCCTTCGTTGGCATAGGTGTGCCTCAAACAGTCGATGAAGCCGTCGTACTTGTAGGTCTGCATGCGCGTCTTGACGCTGTCGAGTGGGAAGGCGCAGGCTGTGCTGATGGCGCTGGACAGACTGGCGCTGACTTCGGTCCGGTACCGCTTGACCCATCGTTGCGGTGGCACTTTGATTGCTGGCGTAGATTGTGGAGAGGGAGAGACAGGAGACAAGGAGGTCGAGGTCGGGGTCGGGGTCGGGGTTATGGGAGAGGAAGACGGGGTGGATGTGTTGCTGCCGCCGCCGCGGCTGTCGTTGCTGTCACCTTGCGGGGGCATGATGGGCTGGCGGTTTGAGACCGTGGGATCATCTTGAGCTCGGCGAGGGTCGGGGGTCATGCTCCGCGCCGGGGAGGGCCCCGAAGGAGGCGGCGGGAGAAGACAGGCGCGCCGTAGGTGCAAAAGGAGGTTCGAGAGATCGTCTTGTCTCGAGAGGTCTTTTCGTCTCGAGACGGGTTTGCAGGCGAGTCGGTGGGAAAAGGTCAAAGGCACCCAAGCAGTAGATTCGAAGGAGGGAGACGTCGAGGCGAGCGTCTGTCGCCGTTTTCTCGCCTCACTTGATGGAGAGGCGTCGAAGCTGGCGAGATGTGTCCGCGTGCAAACGCGTAGGAGTCGGAAGAGGGGTGGTCTGTATGAGCAGATATCGTGTGGTTGGATTCGCTTTGGCAGGGTTCGTTGTTCGCGCGTGGTTTGGCGTGGTTCGTGCCGTCTCGTGCTGTACAGAAGAACAAGATGCGTGTAGCCAAGGACGTGTCGAGACTGAATGCGTGTACGGACGGCTTTGGGGCGTGGCAGTGGTCGCACTGGTCCGTTGACGGTTGACAGAGCAAGGCAAAAGGGTCGAACGATGGATCAGCGGGGTGGGTCAGGCCAGGCTTGGACAGAAGCCAGACGACCAAGGGCGGCGAGAACAGGAAGCACACGAGCGACAGAGGCAATGCCGTTGCGATGACGAAGGAGGTGGGAATCGAGGGCAAGAATGGGTCGAGAACGGTCAGGTTGAAAGAAGCGTGTCAGTCAAGCTTGCGTCGAGCTTGCGATCCTGTCCTCGAAAGAGACAGGGCTGCTTGTTGGCGGAATTGGAATGCTACGAAATACGGCGTATGATTGGCCAGTCGGCCCACGAGAGCTGTTGTAAAAGGGTGAGGAAGAGGGGCGAAATCAGATGCTCTGTTACGTCGTTGAGGGCGCCACCAAGGATGGCACGATGCGCTGGGGGCCGCTTCTGCAAGTTTGCAGCAGATGCGATCGTTGTGCAAAGGAGTGAGGACGACAAGCCACGCCGTTTGCGCACATGCGGTGTTTTGTCGGTGGCCTCGATGCTTCTGATTTCTGCCCACTTCTCAGAGAGCGCAGCGCGTCTGGCCCCGTTGTCGGCGGCTGTCAAATGTCGAAAAAGAACAAGGAAGAACAAAAGGGCCCTCAAGTGGGCCTGGACTGGCCTCGGCTTTGCGTGGGCCTCCATTCTCTACAAAGTACTCGTCGTACTGAGTAGAGCCCCGACCGCAAGCACGAAAATACAAAGTTCCGGGGAAAGGAACCTGTGCGTGCAGCCGAGCTACAGCCGAGCCATCCCCCACAAGACGGAATCGGGGCATCTTCCGGGAGCTGAGCACAGCAGCGTATCGGACGAGGACAGGCGAGTGCTGTTGTTCCATCCCTGATCGCTTCTGAGCTGCCTCGAGCCGATTGACATGCTTCATTGTGCAACGGCTTGCCACGGTTCATGTTTCTTCCCAGCCCCACCCCCTTACGAGTACACGCTCTCACGTCTGTGGTTCAACAGCGTCATCTGTAGCTGGCGCTCTCCTCATACACAGCCCTCCAGTCACAAAGGCTCCTTTCCCGAAACGTGTCCATGGCAGCAAACTTGCACGCTGGCTCCATCTTGCACGTGAAGCTGCATGAGCCTCGCGTGCCACAGTCGTTGGGCTGTGTATCAATCAAACGGCCGTCTTTGTCCAAACTGCAATTGCTCTTGGTTTGTTTCATAAGGTCACTCAACGTACGACGTATATATACATGCACGCTACCATGTGTCCGACCTTCGCATTCGAGTCGGTGGTGGCAGATCGTGGGCACTCTCGGCTCGGCTCGACGGCCGTGTTCGTGTCAACTTTTCCGCCAAGGTCCTCTCTTGCAGCGGCGAGTCGCAAACTCCACGGCTCAAAGCTGCACATGAGGCACACCCAACTCTGTCGCGGCATGCATCCGTGTCCAAGTCCATGCGATGCTGCTTCGTAGCTACGCCTTCCAATCAACAAGGTCGAACAGCGAGCAAGGGCGTCAATGCTACGACGCTAGGCGTGTCGCTTAGACTATCGCAGGGGGTGTCGTCGAGAGGGGGGAGATGTATCGTTTGACGTGTTCGTGGTCCCAACAGCGTGGGTTTGCAGGGCAAGAATCCGTGCTTCAACATGCTCGTGGCCGGGCTTGCACCGTGGCTTCCCAGGGCCTTCACCGAAGGCAGAGTCGCATCTGTTTGTTGAGCATCATAATCGTCTCGTCGTAATGGTCGTATGCCGTTCGTATGAACTCGTCACTGGAATTCGTCAGACGTGCAACGGCAAAAGGCAAAAAGGCAAAAAGCAAAAAGGACAGCAAAGCAGTCTTGGCACGCACTCTGGCTTCGGCTTCTTCTGCTGGCTTAGCACCTTCCACGAAGCCTGCCGATTCGCCGCCTCCTTTCGTCGCCAGTATGCGGTCTTGAGCAGGTTCTGCAAGATCTTGTGCTCGATGCCGCGCGACTCGGCCGCCGAGTTGAGGAACCAGACGGTGCGGCGAACGGCCTGGGCATCAAACGGCTGCCCGCCGTTGTTGTTGGCTTCGCTCGTCATGGTTGTGCGTTCGCCACGAAAGGCCGCACGCAGCTGGTCGCGCACGACATAGCGGGCGGGTTTGGAAAACTTGACGGCGCGCAGGGCGCTGCGGTAGAGGCGGCGGTACGCCTGCACGAGCTCGGCGCTGGACATGGTCTGATGGTCGGCGTTGGTCAACCCGCTGGTTGTTGAAGCACAACGTACGTCGTAACAACCGTCGCGAACTTTTGAACGTGGAGCCTTGTTGCGCAAAGCTTTCGAGAAAGCTAGGAGGCAACAGAAATTGTGGGCCCAGAAAGCTCTCATCCAGTTCCGCTAGCCAATCAGACAACCGGACCCGCTTATAGCATCGTCGACGAAGGAACACTCACCAACATCGTCACGTTGGGAAAACGAGGCTTTATGTTGACAAACAGCATTTTATACAGAGGCATTTCGGGATCGGCCTCTTTTTATGGTACATTGTATCCTTAAGTCGCAAATCCCCGGCCAGCAGATGCCCTCTTTACCGGACCGCTGGCCTCTTCCCCGAACCATTGTTGTGCTGTCACATCAACGCTTGTGTGACGCACGTCTATATGTGGAGTAGATCCCAAAAAAAACGGTGAAGAAGATAGACTCGGAAGCAAAGAAATCAAAAGTGTTCAAAAAAAAAAAGGTAGGGCGAACCGACACCCCGCACTCTGCGCCAACGCTTAGCTCCTTTGCTTGTTCACTTGCTGAACTTTGTACGTCTACTCCTCGCCTTGGCCAATAGGCGCATACTTGCCGCCATTCTCGCCCGTGTTGGACGAAGAGCCGCCGCGGAAGACGCCCACTCGTGACAACCAGCCAGAGACACCACCACGGCTCGAGCTATCCTCACCGCCGCCATGGTGAGCGGACGAGGACGACGCCTCGTGGAGAGACGAAGGCGGATCGATGTTGAGGCCCGGGAGGCGCTCGAGGGGCCGAACTGGCCGCGAGATGCACGCAGGTCGAGCGACGGCACGGGCGAGCCAGGAGCCAGGAGTGCGCCAGTCTCGGCGTCGCCAGGGAGGGGCGTGCCAATGGAGCGCGGCGTGCCCATGGTCGTGCTGGCATCGCCAAACAGCGAGTCCATCTCCTCGAGGCGGACGCCGCACGTTTCGGGTAGAAGAAGTATACTAGACGGGTCAGCGCTTTGCGTTCAACTCATGAGACAATAGCAGAGGCAAAGATACATACCAACAACGAAACTGAGGGCGCAGAAGAAGGCGTGCACCAGGTACAGCCGCCATGCAATCCACTCTTGCAGGATCGGCGTCATCTCGCCCACGAGCCAGTTGAAGGCCCAGTTAGTGGCCGTGGACAGACTGGCGCCCTTGGAGCGGATGCTCAACGGGAGAATCTCGGGAGGGTACAGCCACGGGATCGGCCCCAAGAGTAGCCGAACGCGGCATTGTAAATCATGACAAAGGCCACGACGTAAATGCGGGTTGTCGGTAGATCCAGGAAGATAAAGTATGAAATGCACGACAGTGCAATGCACATGGCCACGGCACCGGTCAGCAGAATCACACGGCGACCCCAGCGGTCAACGATTATACCAGGGCGGAATGGTCGACAAAAAGTACGTGATACCGTTAATACCAGTCATCAGCACGGCACTGTGGCCGCCCAGCCAGCAGACTCAAAGACGTACGGCGCGTAGTACGAAATGACATTGATACCGTTCAGCTGGGCCAGAGCTTGAGCGGACATGGCAATCAGCACACGCTTCTTGTACCGGCGGAACATTTCCGAGTAGGTGCGTTCGCCCTCCTGGCGCTGGATCAGCACGTCCATCTTGATCTCGCGGAACTCATCGCGGGCCTTGGGGTTGTGAATGTCGCCGCCCCCGTACAGGTTGGCGATAACGACAATGCCCTCCTCGTCGAGGTCGTTGTCAAGCAGCCAGCGAGGAGACTCGACAATGATGAGGCTGCCGAGGCCGAGCAGCGCACCCATGACGCACTGCATCATCAGCGGAATGCGCCACGACATATTGCTATCGATGAAGCCGCAAAAGTAGTCGACCCAGACCGAGGTGGTGTAGCCAATGATGTTGCCAGAAAACTCGATACAGGCCAGCTTGCCACGGTTGTGCGGGGGCGAGATCTCAGACTGGTAGACGGGGACAATGGTGGACAGCATGCCAACGCCAAGACCGGCGATGATGCGACCGAGCATCATCATGGCCATGGACGTGGCAAGCGTCTGCAGAGCGCCGCCCGTAAAGAAGATGATGGAACCATACAGGATGGTTTTCCGGCGGCCGATGATGTCACCGACGCGGCCGACCACGAGAGACGAGATGAAGGCGCCAATCTCGAGGATAGCCACCATGGTGCCCACCTGCGCCCGGGAGGGTTATCAAAGTAGTCTATGAAGAAGCCACCTCTGAAGACTGTTGTTAGACAGAGTCAAGCTTGGCAAGAGTCATTGCGGGTGGCGTAGGACCTACGTGATAATACCAGACATAACACCCTGATCATATCCGAACAAAAACACGCCTAGGGAGACGAAGATGCTCGTAAAGTAGCTGCATTGGGTGGATTGTTAGCATCTGTGAGCCGTATACCATCAGCCTGTAGGATGGACAGATCTTACATCAGGGGTTTGCCGGTGAGGCCATGGATGGAAGAGGAGCCGCCCGACATGATGGATCCGAGGATGCGTTCAGCCGCGGAGACGCGCCGAACTGCAGTATCAGGGATGCGGATGGCTTCCTTATTAACGGCGCCAGCGTGGTGATGCGGGCGATGGGCGTGATGACTCCGGCGGGGGGAACTGTCGGAGTCGCTCGCGTCGTCGTAATGGACGCGTTTCTTGTTGCGGCGGGCCTTGTTACCGGCGGCCGTGGTTTGGTTGTGTTTCAAGACACCAGCAAGTGTGTCTTCGTCGAGATTGTTGTGGAGGCGGGCACGGACGGCCGGGGCGTTGTCACCTTCTTCGGCAATCTGCTCGGTAATGTCGGCAGTGTCGAGCCACGACTCGTCGTCTTCTTCGTCGGAGGAGTAGTCGTCGTCGGAGTAGTCGCCGGCGGAGGAGACGGATCCGTGTTTACGGTGACTTCGCCGAGAAGAGGAAGTACTAGCAGCGGACCGGGCGGCGGCGGACGACGCGAGGAGGGAGGTCCCGACTGCCGGTCAGCGTGGGCGCGTGAAGCCGACGAAGCAGAGGGAGCGGTGCCCGGCGAGGAGAGGGCACGGAGAGGAATATTGGACGGAAGTCGGCCCGAGCTGGAGAGGAAGGAATCTTGGAGGAGATGGGGGCTGTGAAGCGGCAGCGCCCGTCCGCGACTCTTTGAATATAAAGGGAGAAGAAGAGAGAGGGGGGCGTGGGAGGGGGAAGGGTAAGGGAAGAAAGTAGGAAGGTTGATGGAAGAAACACGAAGGACGAAGGAGAAGCCAAAAGTGACTCTAGCACGGGATGCCCAAGTGGATAGGGCTGCTGCTCGGGGGTGGGGAAAACGGGGGAGCGAAGGGTGGAAACGTCTGAATCAAGGCATCAACAGATGACCCGGCATGTGCGTGACCTATCTCGACCGGCCTGTCGACGCAGTTGTGCAATGACAGCGCGTGCAGTGGAGAGGAGTGCAGCCTTGGAGCGACAAAGGTGAATTGACGACACTAAAATATTTCCAACTGAGAAGAAGATCAAAACGGCCAAACATGAGTGAGCAATTCGGGTGGCCGTAGCAGTGCGTCGGCTTTGCTGACTACCTGGCGATTCGGGGCGCCAAACGCGATTGGTGCGTCGGCTGGCGTGTCGGACCCAGGAGGTGTTCTTCAACATCAATCGGACGTCGAATGTGTCAGTCGTTGGGCGAGATGGAATAAGTGACGATGGCAAGTCGCCTTGAGAGTTGAGAGTTCAATCAACAAATACAAGCATTCGAGAAAGGAGAAGGTATTGAAAAGGGAGCATCTACCCAGCAGATACGAGCCAGGTAAGCGCGAAGGATCGGGAATGCACGCCAGATTAGAACAGTGCGAAATTACTGTACAATGCAGCGACTCCGGGCATATTGCTTATCAGGGACTGTGCGCTACAAACAGTGCATATACTTTAGTCACACTGCGCCAAGAAGGGCTCTCACGTACGAGTACGAGTACTTTGTAGGGCTCTCCACGCTGGGCTGCAAAACCTGCCAGGCGCAACGCGGCGCGAGGCAAACTGCCCAGGGTCTGGTCATCTTTTGTCAGCTTGTCTTTTGCAGCAAAGGGGTCTCCGAAATCAAGGGACAGCTGATGGTTGAAAGCAAGACCCAACAGCCTTTGGTGAACAGTTTCTGCTCTTGACTCAGAACAAGAGGGCACGTGTTACCTTGTGCACTTGCGCTCCTTCGTTCCGTCGCCCTGGTCCCTTGCGGCCTTGCCCAACGTTCTGCCAGGGCGTCGTCAAGAGATGACGTAGTTTCTTCCCAGTCTTGGCCTTTTTCCATACTTCGTAGCTCGTAGTCCCAGTGTGGGTGGGTGCGCCGCTATCCAAATACAAGGCACAGCAAAAAAGGTGGTGTGCAGACCCAGGGCAGGTGTGCAGCGCACATGAGGCGGCCCCGCGCCGGCTTTCCCCTTTTCGACCCGTCACATTTGCAGCCTTTTGCAGCCTTTTGCAGCCTTTTGCAGCCTTTCGGCAGCCTCTCATGCCCGTCCACTAAGCTGTCGTCGGACAAGTCGGTGGCTATCTCGACAACCAAAGAACGACAGCGCAAAGTTAGATGCGCCCGGCTAGCCGAGGGCCTTCCCTTGTGCCTCTTCACCTCCACGAACCGCATGAACCAATGCTCGACAACAAGCTCTGTCTCCCCGTCTTGCTGTCCAATGAGTTGTTCCACGAGTCGGGTGCCGTCTTCCTGTTTACAGCGTGCTCTCGAGGGACTGGCCGCAGCCCTCAATACGAGACTGCAGCCAAAAAGACATCGACAAGGCTTATTCATGAACGCACAGACGAGGCTATTCGCAGCCAAGCGCCCCATAGTCTGGTCCGAAACAGACAAAAAATACGGTTCGACGCGCAAAAAAGCAAAAAATTCTCTCTCGCCGGGAATTGAACCCGGGTCCCGGGCGTGACAAGCCCGTATACTGACCACTATACTACAAGAGATAATTGCAATACGATGCCTCACCGCGCGGTAAAATCACTCTTGTTTGGGAGTCTGTGTGGCTGTCGGTCGAAGCTTGTGGTCGGGTTTCTTGCGACGATAACCGAATCCGAAAGAAAGCGTTTGCCGTCTCCTCTCGTTTTGCCACTCTTGTCAAGCCCGTTTGTCTTTCTTATACGGCGACGGCAGGCTGCACATAGCCTTGTTGCGGCGGCGGCCGGACAACTGTCGTTTTACTCGAGCGTTGTGTCTGTCAAGCGGCGGATGCAGCTTGCAGGGGACTGTTCTTTTCTTCCGTGGCACAGCATCCTTCGCACAGCCACAAGCAAGATGGCTGTGACTTTGCTTCCAGAATACGAGTACTTCGTACGCTGCACAACAAAGCACGGACTACTTCGTACAAAGTACGCACAGAAAGCTGAGACAAGCCTCGCTGAATACGATAGCTGCCGCTTGAGCACCTCTGTCTCTCTTGGTGTGTTTTAGAGCGTCTTCTTCATCACGACCTGGACAGTGGGTGGGACCTGGACAGTGGGTGTGAATTCGCAGTGCTAGGTCAGAGTCGAAACAGGATGCTGTGCCTGGGCGCGAGACAAACGGTCCGGGCCATCTCTATCTTCCCTGCATGGCAAAAGAAAGAGCCATGATTCACTGATCTCAGGCAAAGACGAACGCCCAAGCGCTCAGACGCGTCTTCTTCACGTCATCCCGGCAGTCTCATTGCAGCCATGCACGCGTCCTACGTACCCTGGCGTCTTTCCCGAAGAATCGATCGTGTATTGTAAGGATCGAGGTCAGAAACGGACGGGGGGATCTGTCCGTCAGAAATCGACATGGGTGTCTGTTTACACGGCATTGCAGCGTTCTTCCAGAGTGTTTCCGAGGGAAACGCCACTTCCCTCTTGAAAAGGAAATTAGATGTGCAAAACCCAACACGCTCGCACGCTCACACGCTCCCCAGGGGGTATTTAACCAGGCCACACGAAATGAAAGCAAGATGGCTTTTGAGCCCCAATTCTAGTTTTGTTCTACTTCGTACAGTACCGGCCTTTCTTTGCTTTTCCATCGAATCCCCTCCCTGGTGACCAGCGGGGCAAATTAACGTCATTTCCGGATTTTCTAGGTGGCTTGCCATCTCGAGCTTCTCAACTTTTCCACCATTGCTCGCTCAACTCTGGAGACAGGATTGCTCGTAAACAGCATGAGAGCCCGTTCGTTCCAGTCGCAGTTTTCACTGGGTTTGAACGTGCTCGATAAGCCTCGTACATAGGCCGTACAGATGTGCGTGCCCCCGTTGCTTCACCATGTCGTAGTTTGCCCATATCCACATGCATCGCTGGCTACAGCGTATGTACACCATGACGACTGTTCCAGCCCTGGGTGGACCCTCGACCGCCCTTGCTACCCCAATTGAGATACTTGGCCAGCCGCATCGCGCATGTAAATGAACTAACAATCAGCACCAAATCTCCGGCGTCTTTCTGTATCTTCATGTCTCTCATCGCGAGACACTCTGACCCTTTTCGCCTTGTTGACGCATCCCATGCCTCGGCCCTGTCAGATATTGTCGGATCCTGCCGTGCCTCTTGGGTGCGTTCAAGTCGCCGTTCGGTGCATACCAGCTGCAAGGCCAACATTGGCTCTAAAATCCCCGTCTCTGCTTCTTCTTTTCAAGCCCGTTCTACTGCTCGGTCCAATAGCAGCTTTACTGTTGCATACTTGCCCATGGCTGTGCTTTGCGTTGGTCGCACCGCAACGCCTTTGCCACACCTCTGCATAAACACTCATTTTACCCAGAGCGGCTTTCCGCTCGTCATTTGCCTGTTGGCTGCCACACCTGTCCCTTGCTTGACGAACAAGAGGCTTGGGTGACCTATCTTATTGATCCTTTATTGATCCTTGAAGAAAGCGTGCACAACATCGACCTTTCGCCCTTTTGTGCAGTAAAGTGGTTCATGCCACATGTAACCAATACGAGTCCAGACTTTGTACTATCAGTACTTCGTATGAATGCGATTTTCTCAACCATTCGTAGATGACCTGTATCCTTTCCCCAAAACATAGCCATTGGTCTACACTATCATCGAATATGGCTGCATCTTAAGTGCTCGACCTGCATGAACACGCACACGGTGGCGCTCAGACAAGGGAAGACAACTTTTGTTCGTATGCGCAGACAACAAGAGGTAAGATTCCTTTTGGACTACAGCATTTACAAGGGATGCGGCGTACCAAGAACTGAGCACCCTACTTTCTTCTTTTCACGATGAGAGGCGCCGCTTCATATTGTCTGATGGACGCGCGGGTTGCGGGACGACGAGCAAGGGTTCTTGGCTCGTGCCGTCCTGCGACGCCAATGTGCACTCTCTCCCTCCCTGGGCTCGTGTTGCCATCGCCCATGTTGCCATCGCTCATCGCCGTTTCGTGGGCGGGAAAGGAAGAAGAAGCACGAGTAAACAAGAGAAACGCGCGACCAGTTCATCATGCATGAGGCCAAGGCAAGCGAGAGCGAACCTAGCACTCATAGTAGGCTCGCTACTGCAGGCCAGAGAGCCACTGGCCTTGACTGCCCGGTCGGCTCATGCCCGTTTCAAACGCAAGTCGCGGCCAACTACCAGTCTACCAATAGTCGTATGTACTGCTAGCAATAGTACTGGTAGCCGTCATGCAGCCCACCTCCAAGAAAGAGAGCCACCGGTGCTTTTGATGCGGAGTGTGCGCGATTGACTCGGGCATCGACCGCATCGACCGCAACGAGCGCGTGTTCTGCGCCGCATCAAACGTGGCGTGCAGCAAAGCGAGCCAACACATATCGCAAAGAGTATCTGGGAAACGCGCGTCAGGACCGATGCGGAAGACGTCGCCTCTCCCAACGGATGCCCCCTTCTCGGCTCTTGCAGGGCGTTGCGATTGTCTTCGGCTCTTAGCCTACAACCATAGCGGCAGCAGCCGTTTTCAGCACTCAAGGAGCAGGGCAACGACTAGCTCGCGACCAATTTACAAAGTACGAGTAGCGGGCCCTTTCCGCCCACGCCACATTCCAGTCAGGCGAGACATCGTGGCCTGGCCGGGCCCGAAGCAGTGTGTTTCCTGCTCCCCCAGGAAGACGGCGCCCGCATCAATACGTCGAGCAGGTCCGTCTGCTGCGAGGGCAGACAGATGCAGAGGCTGCCAAGGGCTCATTTCCAATCAACGAATACGGCCTGCTTATCGAGTGCCGTCTGTTTTCTTGCTCGTATCCGTATCGTCATCTCCGGTTCGACCATCTACTCGTACTTTGTACTTTGTAGCCACTTGATGTTATGAAGAGGGCAGCAGAGCACTGTCCTGTCACTCAGGTCTACGAAGTTGGGACACGTCCGTCGCACAGTTGGCAGCAGTAGCGCCGTTTTACAAAGTAGAGCCGGACAAGCAGATGGACTGCGGGCTGCGTCAGGAAAAGATGGGCAGTTCCCCCCAAACCAGCACTGGCTCCAGGGGCAGCTAGCCAGAAGGCCAATCACGAGCCCATATCATGTATGGGGCCGCTATAAAAGCGGCCGCTGTAAAAAGAGAGTGGCTGGGCCAGGGACAGCTGAGAGCGAAAGGCACCAACAAGACCTAGCGAGCGAGCTAAGACGGCTTCTCCACGCCTTGCTGTGCTGGCCAGGCCAGCCAACATGCGCTTTGCACAGCCAACGGCCGACGAAGAGTCTCGAGGCTCTGTTGCTCGAGTGCGTTTGCCTCGATCGCAGAGGCGTGAGTCGGGGTTTCCTGTTTTCCAGCGAGATAGCAGGAGATAGCAGGCCAGTTTTTCCTTTTCAGATGGCTGGCGATCGCGAATCGGGTTGCTGGTCGCAATTGGAGCGCTTTCGTCCAGCCTCTCTTTAGTCGTGTTCCTCGATCGTGCCCGAATGCCTCCTCGTGCGCATCCTGTATCTTACCTCACTTGCTCGATGATCCTCCCATCGTCCACGTCCGTCCGTAACTCTCGTATGCGTTCTGCGGCGCGCCTCTCCGTCTCTCCATCTCTCTGTTGCTCTCGCCTTTCTGGCCATCCCACAGCCTGAAACTCCAAGATCCTACCCTCCTGCCCACTCTCTGCCCCCTCCCTCTCCAGCGACCATTGACGCCTAATTTAGCAGATCCGACAGAGGGATCCACTGCGCCTTGGCTTTCTTCGGTTGCTAGGGCTTTGTCCTTGGTGCCGCCTCCCCAGGTGCCCTTCCTCTCGTCGTTTTCCTCGTTTCTCCCTCGTTTTTCTTCACCCACCCTCGTTCCCGCTCGTCCCCTTCCTCCATTCTTTCCCTCCCGTCATTCCTCCCACAGAGCATAATTCTCACATTCTCACGCATTCCTCACGACGATTCAGTCCTTTTTCTGGATTTTTGGCCCTCTCCGCACTCTTTGTGACAGTTCTATCCTCGACACCCATCAGCTCCCCGGCGACACATCAACGGGCGAACAGAAGCATCTTCCGTCACTCTGGGCGACTGGTCACAGCACACAGCATCCGCAGAGCCAACCACCAGGACCGGCCACGAGACACAAAGGCGACCACACCGACGACAATTGTTGACTCCATCTTGCTTGATCTCGATATCTAGCCATCTTCCACCGGCACGCGCTTCCGCAATCCCCCCATCGTGTTGCCACTTTGAGAAGCAGGGCTCCGACACGAACTGTTACAGATCGTCTCCTCTCTCGGCACTCACATCTGGCCTCGCCCACATCGCAATCTGCTCCGTCTGAACCGACTCTCGCCGCATCTCACCCTCCACGATCTCGAGAACAGGCCTAGGTTGTCGCGTCTTGTGCTGCGCAAAAGCCTAACACTCGACCCTCGGCCAGCTCTCTTGCCCACTGTCGGCAACGCGCGCAATTCTCCTCGCGCGGCCTCACACATACCCTTGCAATGGGTTCCACACAATTCGGCAACTTTGACGTACGTTTTTCCTTTTTCCCTCTTTGTCTTGACTGCCATCGCATCATGCGCGCGCACGCGGACGGGGCCTGACCTTTTTTGTTCACAGAGATTCTGTCGCGATGCCACGTTACCAGTGTGCAATGTGCTATCACCATTTCACAACCAGACCGGCCCGTGGGGTGCTGCGAGCTGACGGGCATTCCTCTGAGCGGTGGTCGCAAACTCGGGAACCTGGGCTCCATCATCCTGGCCGGTATCGCCATTCTCGTCTCCGCCTTCTTAATACTGCGTCGGAACGCAAGAAGGCGGCCGTTGGGCGGAGAGAAATGCAGCTGTTCCTACTCGGCTACATCATGATTGAGATTTGCGAGATCTTCACCGTCGGCGAGTTCCCGCTTCGCAGCACCGTTCGTATTGTACGTACACGTCCCAATCATTTGTCACTGGTCACTGCATGTCGATGTCGACCAGCCCTCGACCCGCTTCCCGTGTTCTGGTACTAACAAGTCAGGTCTTTCACTGGTATTCATCTTGGCTTCATCATCGCCACAACATGGATGCTCCTGTACAATGCCATTATCGGGTACCAGATCATTGACGACGGCACGCCGCTCTCGCTCGGCCTGGCCATTGCCTCGGCCGCGGTCCTGCTCATTGGCACCGGCTACATCACCCTCGACACCGGCTACTCGTGGACCGGCCACTTCGACTCGTCCCTCATCGGCCCGCCGACTGGTACCAACCGCAACATTGCCCTTTACGTGCTCTACCAGCTGGCCCCGCTGGTCTTTCTCGTCGCCTACTACGTCCTCGAGGCCTATCTGGTCCTGAGCGTGCTCGGCGAGACCCGGCCGCTGCTGTACCTCACGGCCGCGGCGATCCTGTTTGCCATTGGCCAGGTGTTCAACTACGTCATCAGCCCACACATCTGCACCGGCACGCACGGCAAGATTGACGGTGCGCTCTTGAGACGCTGTTCACGCTGCTCGCCGTCGTCATGGTCTGGGTCTTCTGGTCCAGCATCACCGAGGACGACTGGCCGATGCCCCCCTCGTACACATGATGTGTGATGCAACGGCAGTAACGCAGCAGACGAACGTATTGGGCAAACCGGTGTCGGGAGTTTTGGCTTCCTTTCTTTATTCTTGCGCTCCTTTTGGTTTCGATATTCATCGATCTTGATTTTGCTTTTGCTTTGTTTTACCACTTTCTACATTCGTTTGGCATGCAACGGAACATATCGACGGGGCCCAAGTACAGGCAAGGTGCCCCGAGGCGCGAAAACGGGTTCTTTCATTTTTTTGAACAACGAGGCATGCGCATGTGCCCTCTTGCGAGGAGACAGTCAAGGGCCGAAGGATTTGTCGGGTGTCTAATTAATTCCCTGCATACACGACAACTCGACAACGCAGCCGACGGCTACCTACTACGACGAGCAGGAAAAAGGAGAAAGAGGAGGAGAAGGGGGAAAGGACGAGACAGAGATTGCGCCGAGTCACCCACACAACCGCAACAGGCTCGACGCCGCAGAACTATCTCGCCACACAAGGAAGAACAGATCACAATGGTAGCTAGGCAAGTTCGAGCTTTGGGCCGAGCAAGTGCTTCGGTTCCTCCAGAGCGACAAGACGGACTCTTGGATATCAGGGTTTTGCAGCGACGCTCTGCTAGTCTCTGAATATCTGAAATCTCTGGAATTCTGGAATCTCCATGGAGATTGGGAGATTCTGGTTGGGATTGATGTTATTTGCATGTGTTTCCGCCACTATTTGACTTATATAGTATACCCATTTTTGGACAGGTTGGTCTCGCTTTGCGAATCCGACACAACTCATAGAAAAAATGTAAGACAGCTTCACAGCAATACTGAATCCCCAGGACTGAGATGTGGTGATACGTTGAGCTTTCAGCTTGTGCATGATGTCATTGTAATTGTACTTTGTATGGCACGATGCTTCGTCCGACCGGCCTCTGATTGGCTGGAATTGGCCACCGCGAGCAAGGCTGCCATGAAGTTACAGCGCCCTATCAGATCGCTAGCACAATGCCGGGCTGGGGAAGCGGCTGACCCGCTAAGAAAGACCAGAAGGCACACTTTCCATTCCAAACCAGCACCAAAGACGGGATCTTCAAACAACAGCCTCGCTGACAACACAAAAAGGCAACCGACGCAACTGGCTGCTCGTTTTCGCCACCTCCTGCATCGCCTCTTGAGCTTCCAACGTTTTCAACGGTAACCGTCGACAACAGACTCTTTCTCTTGACAGCCCCTACGAAGCTTGACGCCGTCATCCATCGAGCGAAGCACAAGCAGCGCCCTCTGACGACCATCGTACGCATTGAAGCCTTCACTCTTCTCGCAACCTCATCTCTGACTCGCTGTTTACCATCGCTTTTACACTAGGGGATCGCCACGCTTCTGACGCATCGACCGTTCCCACCCACCCTCCTATCCTTCCGTCTCCCTTCTTTCACCCTCCCCACTCCGGCAGAGGGGAGGGGATTTTTGTCGACAGGGAGTTGGATACATCACGCGGTTGACAGAGGCACGACACCAACACGATACTGACACCGATACTGACACCGACACACGGCACATGACAATCCCCCCTTCGAAGCCCCAGCTCGATCGATAGTCATACACAATGGCAGACTCAGACGGCGAATACGTCGAGAACCATTCAGACGACGGCGGCGGCGGCGGTGATGACCATTACATGACCCTGGAGCGAGGTGAAGACCGCCAGAATCCGGCCGGCCAGCGCCATGGACGGCATTTGCAAGTACCAGGCACACACAACACTCGGCGGCCCGGTGGTCCAGCAGCAATGGCCGGCCGCATCAAAGTCGGGGCCAAGGGCAAGGGCAAGCACGGCGAAAACAACAGCCCCGTCAGAAGCAGCAGGCCTCGTGGGAGACGGTCAAGCGCTCATGGGACACGGTCGTCGAAGCCGCGACGGCCAGATTGTGGGCATCGAGCTGCTCGAGGCCGCCGAGAAGCGCCGCCGCGTGCTGCGCGATACCACACCGCTGCAGCGCGGCATCATCCGCCACATGGTCCTCGTGCTCGACATGAGCTTCGCCATGGCCGCCCGCGACTACCTTCCCTCCAACCACCGCGTGGCCCTCAACTGCGCCGCTGCCTTTGTGCGCGCCTACTTTGAGCAGAACCCCATCTCCCAGCTCGCCATTGTCGCCATGCGCGACGGCGTCGCCCTGCGCGTCAGCGACATGGGCGGCAACCCGGCCGAGCATCTGGAGAAGCTGCACGAGTGGGACAAGGTCGAGCCCCAGGGCCACCCAGCCTGCAGAATGCACTGGAAATGTGCCGCGGCGCTCTGTTTCACACACCTCGCACGGCACGCGCGAGGTACTCGTCATCTTTGGTGCTTTATTGTCGTCCGACCCGGGCGATATCCACGACACCATCGGCACGCTGCTGGCCGACGCATTCGCGTGTCCATTGTCGGCCTGGCTGCCCAGGTCGCCATCTGCTCCGAGATCTGTACGCGCACCAACGGCGGCGACGACCGCGCCTACAACGTCGCACTGCACGACGTGCACTTTCGCGAGCTCTTTCTCGCCGCCACTACGCCCCGGCCACCCAACCCACGGCAGCGAACTCGGCGGCGGCACAGAGCAACCCGGCCAGCCTGCTCATGATGGGCTTTCCGAGCCGGGCCATTGCTGACTCTCACATTGCTGGTGGCGGCGGACTCAGTGTGTGCGCCTGCCACAACAAACCTGTCCGTGAGGGCTACGCATGCACGCGCTGCCACACCAAGGTCTGTCGGCTGCCGGCCGAGTGCCCTGCTTGCGGCCTGACCCTGATCCTGTCCACGCACTTGGCCCGTTCATACCACCACCTGTTCCCGCTGCGCAACTGGTCCGTCGTGTCCTGGGTCGCCGCCGCCGCCGCCGTTCGCCAGCGCGGCGCCATCACCTGCCATGCCTGTCTTGCGCCCTTTCCCGAACTGCCGCCGCCAGACAAGCTGCGTGAACTACAGGCGGCTGCCCACGCTGGCGAGAGGGGCGAGAGGGCGGTGCTGTAGGAGGAGCGGGCTACTCGCCAAAAGAACCGGCCAGCGCCGGCTCTGCGCAGATCAACGCCACCGCCGACCCGGCCGCAGCCGCTCTCAACAATCAGCTCAAGGGCGTCAGTGAAGCAGCCGCTACGCCTGCGAGGTCTGCGGCAACCACTTTTGCATTGACTGCGACGTCTTTGCCCATGAGGTCGTGCACAATTGCCCGGGCTGCCAGAGCGATACACGGCCGCCCGCCGAAATGGAGGCCGACGCACGAGCTCGAGCGGCCGAGGTGGCAGCCTTTGCTGCTGCTGCCGCGGCCTCGGCGACTGCTGCCGCGTCTGCCACACCTCGAGGAGGCGCCGGAGGTGCCGGCGCTGATGCAGCCTCCTCGTCGTCCTCGACGCCAGCTGCAAAACCAAAACCAAGATTTTGCTCAAGGCTCGGGGCTCAACAGCACCGGCGCCAGCAGAAGGCATGGTGGTTGATTAGGCCATGGACGCTACAGAACGTACGGCGAAGAAGAGCTCGTCTTGGTTCCTGTCTTTGTAATCTACTTTCCTCTTTGTACATCAAGGTGACAGAACCTCACGCCTTTGGGCTATATAATACCAGCCCCTGCACAGAATCACATCGTTCCTCAAAATTAGCCGCAGTTCCAGTTCCATTTCAGTTCTTGGGCATTCTGTTCCCAAAGACGCTCGATTACGACCGCTCGTAAGACAAGCCAGGCCGGCGCACCATACGACGCCCAGAACGAGCCCGTACGCCACATATCTCGTGGACTCGATCAGGTCGGCGATGCTGCTTGGACACCTTCGTCGACTAGTGATGCCTCGAGCCCTTTGGCAGTTCTTGGGTCTGTCAAAAGCCTATGCAGCTGTTTGATGATACTCATATGAAATGAACCTATGCGCGTGTCACTCATGATCCAGGTAGGCCTGCCAAGGCTATTGAGTCCAGTGCCTTCTTTACTCTTTCTCGCCCAGCGTAGCAGCCAATGAGCTACATGATAAGCCGCTTGCGTACCTCGACTGTCTCGGATGCTCCATCCAGAGCATACTGGGCGCCCCGTGAACACCTTTAGCAGGGAACACCGCTTTCGGTTTCGCAATCACCCGCCCTCTTCAACAACAGTGAGAGATGTGAGTCGGGGATGAAAAAGGCTGCGGTCATGGGCTTTTTTTTTGTCATGGTTTTCTCGTCGTTGGCGTGGCTTTGGGCCATTTTGTCATTGTCATGTACGGAGAATGTGTATATGCAGGTTTGATTTCCAAGACATCTGACAGAATACCCCGGTAGAACTGCCGTGCCCGGAAAAGATTCGTTCTCCGTCACCTTTGTCACCTCATATCACACTCTCATCACCTTCCCATGACAGGCCGCGTCTTCACTCTCTGGAGTATTTCCTTCACTCACTTTTCTCCCCTTCTCCTTTTTCCCATGCCTCACATATTAACCCGTTTTATTGCGCCGCCTCCGATTTCCCTGCCCCTAGCCTGGTTGTCCGATGTGTGATGATTGCGGTCTGGTAACTTACCCTGGCTTGGGATGTGACTTGACTTGGGACGTGAATTTAACTTGGATGTGAGCTTTATTTTCGTGTGATTTTCAATGGCCAAGAAGGGTTTTGCAATGACAGTGGTTCCAACACGGAACTGAACGAGATGGCAAACAGTCGAGCGAAAACCACATTCCTCCATGACTGCGCCCGTTGCTTCCTGACAACAGGATAGATCTGGAGGACAGGATTGTGCTGAAGGAATCCAGTCTGATTTCATCAAGTCGATCATCGGATAGCTTCATTGACGGTGGTGATAGAGGCGTCCAGATCGAGCGACGTGCATCGCGTCTTTGTACTTTGTAAAGCCCCAAGTTCCATGACATGTTCTGGCACACCCTCCTCTTGGCTCTGCTGAGGACTCCAAGGCCATAGCTTTCGCGGCTGCACTAAGATCATCATTTGCTATCTGCCGTCCTAGCTCAGCATTGCCATCACATCTCAGTGGCAATGAATGGCCTGGTGGTGTTTGCCGATGGTGTACTGGATCAGGTGTGGCAGAAACAGAGGCCAAAATCCTGAACGCTGCAGCTTGTGGAGAGGACGAAACCTGGTATGATTATCATCTTCTTCTCGCATTTTCAAACGCCGTTCGAGGCAGCCTGCCCGTGCTTTGTGTTTGTTTGAGAAGCTTGGAGTGCACCAGGCTCGGGGTCTGGCGGTGGAGCTTGACGATGGACAAGACAAACAAAAATAAATAAATCCGCAGTTGATACTGAGTAACTTGATCCGACCAAAAACGAACAAATGAACACTAGTAAGCAAATATACGAAACAAGACTCAAAGACATCGTCGTAAGACGATAATGTAGATCGACAGGCAGCTACGCCACGAAAGCTCGATCTTTCAGTCTCAGCATACAGTCCCCCCCCCCCCCTCACTGCATCTCCAAGGCGGCACTTGCGATACAACCCGTATGCGTACGAGGATGTTGAGGCTACAGGAGCACAAACACAAACCCTAAACAAACCTTGACAAACCCTCGCCTCTTGCCCGCCTCCGTGTTTTCCGTCTAGGCCAAGGCGGTTGTAAGAATCCAGTGCAGTCCTTTGTTAGACGTAGGGTGCACATACTGAAGGCTGAGGGCCTGAAGCTTAGACTTGACGTCGTCTTGACTCCGTCTTGCCAGTGTCTCTCTGTCCGATGCCTGTTTGTAGGAGAGCACCTTGTCTTATTTACGCTTCTCCCTACGGGACAATACCCAACCTGGTATGGCGCTTTCTGTCGTCTCCTCTTTGTTTCTTCGCTTTCCAGCATAGTCCTTTCCATGCAGATTTTCAGCATGATCCAACACTGCTCCACCTGCGATACTCCCGTACGAAGAAGGTCACAAGATAAATGGAGCTGTGCCTCTTCCCCGTTGATCGGCAAGGGTCGCATCAAAAAGCAAGGCTCACGGTGCACAAGCTTGAGAAGACGGGCGGCAGAGTCTGATGGTCTGCTCCGCACGTCGACATCCAGCCAGGTTGCAGTGCTATGAAAGGTCGCAAATCTCTTGCCTGCTCATGCCTTTTCAGACACTGAGTCGAGCGCCACTGATATCCGAGTTCAGAGCTGCCATACATGGGCTAGCAAGCAAAATCCCGCCTTTTTCTACGGCGTTCTCTTTGCCATTGTGCTCCGTGCTTGATACCTTCGCTCCATACGGGGTGCTACGTCGAGAGTTTGTTGTCTTGAATACCGTACGTGTGCCTCTTCAGTTTGAAGAGAATCGACATTTGTTAGATCGTATCTGTAATGCTGTAATTCTTTGCTTGGCCTTCTTAGCTTCTTGCCTCTGACGTGCTCGAGCTCTATCTGAGAGTCTTTACAATGTTCACGATACTTGGTGGAGATAAGACGTAGGGGAACGCCCCTTTCTGAGGGGACAGGGAGAGAAAAATGGTACTTTTCAGTGCTGATTTCGGTGGATACTCTGGGTGCAACAGGAAGGGTGCAATATCTCTGAATTTCCATCCTCATTTCATCTTTTTGCACCATTCTTCTCGTAATGGGCTCGAGCTTCCTGCAGCACGGTGGAAATCTTTGCTGTTTCGAATCGTTGACTGAATCATCGCCTGATATGTCGATATCAGGTATCAATGTTCATGAAGAGGCAGAGCCGCATCGTACGTCGTACATTGTACGCAAATGAGAGAAGGGCCGAGATGTGCAATCGAGTTTTATCCTGCACAAGACACTATGACACAGCCTCGTCGGCCCAGTGGTCGGAGGGTCTCCTCCAGTTCGTCAAGACTTGTGTCGCCTTTGCCTCTACGCCTTGTCGCCTCTGCCATTGCTCTGCCTTGCTGAGCTTTTCACTTTTCACGTTTCGCTTTTCGATTTTCGCCTTGTGCAAGGCGAGGTTGAGGGTTGCATTCCTGCACTCGTGCCCGTCTTTTCATTTGCACTCTTGCAATACTGCAGATACAGAATACCTGCAAGCTGCTTGCCTCTCGGGGCTGGGGGCAAGGCTACCTTCAATCCCCGGCAAGGCTTGGCACGAAGGCCTGCAGCAAGAAGGGAAAGACGAAGACGGGTTTCAACACCTCTGCCACAACCACAAATTCTGCTGAACAATGATGAATTGGCAAATGGCTGTCTGTCGATCAACGGGACAAAACGGAAACCAATATCAGAGCATTGTATATGTGTGTCTTAGTACGTCGTAGTACACAGAGAAGTAGACCAGGAAAAGCAGGGAAGAGGCGAGATATTGTATGATAGGGAGGATAAGCTGCGCAATAAAGCACCAAAACGTATCAAATGGAGGGGTGTGGGAGCCTGAGCAGTACGACACGGCTGGGACACAAGAGCGAGAGGCTTGAGGATGGCTAAATGATGTGGAATAAGTCTGTAGCAATGAGAGTAGACGGCCAAATATCAACTGTGCATAACAACAACAGAATACCGGGAAAGGGACAACCAGAGAGGCAATTGCGTCACTGTCTTGCGGATGTGACTGCACAACAAAAAGAGAGTCAATGGTTGATCAATCCATCATCAACAGATACTTCGTAGGTAGGTGTGGGATAACAGTGGCAGAGGTAAAGATGTCGGGCAGCGACTGGTCCGTAATCGACAACGCGCATGCATGTGTACGAGTACTTGCATCCCGGCGATGCATCCAGACTTCTGGTGCAAGTACAATATGCTCTTCACTTTGCCTCCTTGTACGATCCTCCGTAGAGACGGGCCAGGCTGTGGCTGGCTCCAGGCCAGAAGGACTGACAACCCACCACCACAAACCAGAAGAGAATTACACCACGGACCTCAGAACAGACCTTTGAGTAGGGGGAGGGGCGTGCGCATACGAGGGGCTGTCCAGCCTGTCCATGTCCAGTCGGCAAGATGCCGACAAAATAGAGGCGGAACGGAGAAAACGGCACGGGCTTCCAATCTCCATTGTGCAGCTCCCTGCACGCTGCCACGACAGAGAAGGCGAGGGAGGTTACTCGTAGAAGGAGAGGTGAAGCATCGTGGGCCTGACTAGTGCGGTGTCTGGTTTGGAGGTAGAAGGACAGCCGCACAACAACGACACCCGTAAACATCCGGAAAGGCGAGAGAGAAAAGGCAAAAAAGGCCATCAGATGTGAGCCTAATGCAGGCTACTGACATGAAGGCAACGACAACAGACTAAAAAGCGCAACAAAGTACAACAAACGAAGTAAATCAACTGGATCAACCGTGCACAGAGAAGCGAAATGAGCTGCCACGAACCCAATATACGAATGGACAGTGCGTCTAGGAGGCGTGCGTGCGTATTGTAGACAAACATCCTCATTGTAGTGCACGGTTCACGATGCAGAAATAGAGTTTTGCTCTCGCTCGCTTGGCTGAGCACGGACAACTCGCTCTGCCTTTTACTTTCCCGTCTCGCTTCCTTGGGAGAAGGACTGGTGCTTGACACAAGGAGAGGACACATGCACAGCCCAACCGCGAACACGGGAGGAGAGGAAGAGATTCATATACGATGCAAATCATATGCAGGAGCAACAGAGCAAGCGCCGGGCTGCCAAAGGGAGCGCTTGGGCGGCACAGACAGATGGAAAGGGTGGCTCGGGACCTTGCGTGCGGCTACTGCAATACTCTGCAGCAGCCGTATCAGCAAGTACGAAGTAAAGACTGGAGCAGGATAACAAGCACGGCATCTGGCGGGACGGCTGAAGCACATTGTGTGTCGTGTTTGCGGTAGTGGGTGGGGGCTTTGCAAGGCACCAAGGAAAAGACCGCATACGACGTGCAGTGGTGTCCACAAGCATAGATGAAGGACGTGCACTGCAATATGGCGAGATTGGGGCGAGAAGACGCCGGGAAAGAGAGAGGCACATACAAAGTCGGGATGCTTTGAGACGATACGAGCAGAAAGTGAAGGAGACGAAGCCGGGTCCTGCAGCTAAGATGAGACTGTTCTGTACGGGATGTTGATTGTGCAGGGCCAAGAGATGCGACTGGACCGTGGGAAACCCTGATAGCTCCTCAGTCACGGAGGAGCGCGTACTTTGTACATTTGGTTGCATTGTCGTTGCATTTCAAGCTTGTTATCATGCCGAGCATTCATTCTCTCGTGCCGCAGCATGGCCGAGGCGAAGGACATAAGGCGATCGCGAACGGTGGGATTATGTTGACGTCCAGCAGGGGTAGGAGATTGTAAAAGTGTACATGTGCATGTACAGAGTACTTCGTACACTACTCGTAGGATACTCGTACTTCCACATGCTTCTGACTCTTGTCCAGATGATGGAAATAGTGAACGTCTGAACACAATGTGTAACATACAACACGGCATTGAGGTTTGGAAACCTCACTCACATTCTTGCGTGGCTTATGGCTTCATGGCTTTATGGCTTATGGCTTTATGGCTTCATGCTTATGGCTTCATGGCCTTCAAGGCTTTCTGGCGTTTTGGCATTCCTGGGCTTCCACCGTTCTGGCGACGTGGCCCGGCATCGTGGCTTCACGGGGAAGGTGCGTGTCGGCGTCCTCCTTTGCGTCTCTCATTCCCGGCTTCTCGTAGACATGAGCCGAGTTCTGGCTGAGCCAGTCGGACGACAGTGCCAAGTTCTGTCCTTTCGAACGAGTGCGGCTGTCGCCATCCTTTGTCTTTTCATATCGCAAGGGCCACTGGGCGCCATCGCCGTCTATCAGAAAGGCGCGATGCAAGATCAACGCCTTGTTCCGCGACGAGAGACGATGCAGAGTACTTAACGTTTCGCGCGCCTCGATGGCCTTTTCCTTTCAGCTACGAGCCGGGTCAAGACATTGCCTGTTCTAGAAGCGTGTCTGCTGGGATGGGCAAGGCCTCTCCCTCTACGACGTCTTGTCGTGTCTTATTGCTTTCGTCCATCCTGCTCGTTCCGACCTTACTATCATCTCCCATTGCATCTTCTCAGCTTGCGTCTCACGCACGACTTTCAGCTCACGACAGGACCCGCCTCAGCCGCCAAAGAGTGTACGAAGTAGTGCCTCGACCTCGAAATGCGCACATCTCTCACGGTTGTCTTCGGCGTCGCCATCTGCTTGGCTTTTCCTGTTTTGGTGCCCTCCATCTCGTCCTTTTGCCTTTTTGTCCGCACTCACCCCATGTCGGTCGACCGTCAGCCGCAGCTGTCAGGCCGAATTCGACAGTCATATGACCTCGGCGTAAAGAAGGGGGAGAGCTGATCTTTGGCGCTCTATGGTTTTCGTCAAAGAGGGCGGAAATGCGCCTTCGAATGGTTGATACGGCCAAAAGCCACCGAAAGCTAAGGGTAAGGCTTTTCGATGCACACTGCACGCTGTGGCCATCCTCATTTATGAGTGCATTCACGCAAAGTGCCGCCGACGAAGAAGAACCAAATCACAGTAACGCCATCGGGCTTCGCGACAGCTCGGCCTAATAGCCCTCCGTCGGCATCGAATTACAATGACGGATTGCTAAAACGAACCGACAATGATCTCACACTTGCGACTTCCAGCTCGTCTCACTAAATGCAAAGCAAAAGGGGGTGGTTCGTGCTCTGAGGCGCTGTGACCACCGCATCAAAAGCTCCTTTGAGGCCTCGAGTGGTACGAGGCTCCCGAACCGTAGTCGTCTGAAGCCGAACAGATCGTACGGGGGTAATTGATTCGTATCTATTTCAATATGCCCCGGGGATTATCTACCTAGGAAGTGTTTGTTTCATTTGTCTCTTGACTTGTTTCTTTATTTGTAAGCTTGATGCACGACAAACTCGTCGTCCTTTCAGGGCCTTGTTTCATGGAAGAAATATGGAGCGAAGGAGCATGATGGGTGAATATGGAAATGGAAAAAGGTAACCGGCCGGGATTACAAAGTTGAACAAGACTCGAATTATGGCTGGCCACAGGACGACGTAGGCAACAAGACATGGAGAATCACGAAAGGCGACGAATGAGAAGAGCAGGAGGCAGGCAGCACAATAAAAAAGGTGTGCAGACAGTGTCTGGGAGGGCACGAAGATCGGCATACAGAACATGTCATGGGAAGAAACGAGGCACTGGACACAGAATCAGAGATGCAAGATAGATACGTCGTAGATGTACGACGTAATCGAATCTATTTTGTCCTGTTATCTACGCCCCATTGATCATGCGTCCACGACTTTACGACGTCCAAGAGCTGCCGAGCAGATGAATGATCAGAAGGCTCCCGTCTGTCCAATATCGATTCTACTGAGTTCGCATTGTTGCCTTCTGCTGCCCTGTTTACTCGTCTCTTCCCTCGCCTTGTTGCCTTATCTGCATGGCAGAGCGAGTGCCACATGGCCCAGCCAACGGAGCACCTGAGAACCAACGACATCAACATGAACAAGCGAGGCCTCTAGAGAGGACAAGGCTCGGTGCGATCCTGCCGCTGCACTCCTGTTGGCTGCCTTTCCGCCCGTGCCCGGTTGAGCATACTCTGCCCCTCAAAAAGAAACGAAAACCCCATTGCTGGGCTGTGCCACCCGCTCGCAGGGCTCTGCTGCAAGTCATTTCTACGAGACATGGTTGGCTGACGTGAAAGCAAGAACAAAAGCAGTGGTGGTCGCTGTCTCGACAGGGGCAGATGATTACGACGTAACGAAAAGAGCGTCTCCGAGTGAAGAGGCACCGTAGGATTGTGAAGGCAGAGAGCGTGAGGACTGCGAGGACGGCAAGGACCCCTGCTAGTCATCTTTTGTTGGAGGGAATTTGGACCACTCCCTCATCCTCGCCCAGCTGCGTCTGCTCTGTGACTCTTTACCGGTTCACCTTGCTCACTCCTTACGAAGTATGCTTGTCCCTCTTGTTCCGATCCCGTCTGTCTGATGACGCCCTGTTCGCCTGTTCCTCGCCCTCAAGTCCTGTCTCCTGCCGCTCCCCTGCCACGGCTTACCTCTTAACTTTGTACGACCTGTTCCCTCTTCTCATCACGTACTGAGTATCCCCATTGGGCTGCACACCATCTTCCTCCCACTTTGCCATGTCTTTTCTTGTTGGTTGCCCCTCTGGCAGCCACACGCCGGAGACAGCTTCGCAAAGGATCACCGGGTGGTCTTTGTACTGCTTGCTGCACCAGTATCGTGTAAAAGAGGTGAGAGGCAACCGCCAAAAGCAAGAATCAAGGCAGCAGGTCAACTCGGGCAATGCAGGCGGAGGCCGCAGCTGCTCTACTTCGTATCTTGTCCTTTGACGATCTGTCGACAACAGGACCGCTCCTCGCCCGTGACCCCTCACCATCGTTGACGATCAAATCGCCATCGCCTGCCACTAGCCGCCATCGTGCATCCGTGCTGTGTGCTTGCCAACACCTGCCCTGCACCTGTACATACGCCGTGCATGACTAGCCGTCCTTGCATCCTGTGCCGCATCCTGTGCCGCATCCTGTGTCCATCAACGCACCCGACCCTGCCCAGCCTTGGTCCTGATTTTGCCGTCCTTCCCCGTACATGTTCGGTGTGCCTCGTGCATTTTCTGTACTGCAGTATCGATGCAAGGAACCAGTGCAAAGCGGCAGGATCAGGTGGAGCTGAAGAGAGGGACATCGGTTGACAACGACCGACAATCGATTCCCAATGTCGTGTGTGTTCGTAGAGCTCTACTCTTTGCCGTCCGCTTGATTAGCTGTGCTTTGGGGAAAGATTCGCCAACCTCCCTCTCCTTTCTTCCGGGACATCTATCGGTGGTCGTAGCATACGTCGTACTACGTAGTGGGCTCAGATTCGGAGAGTTTGTTGGCCCTTCCCCAGGGTTACGACACATGGAAGGGATCGCCGCCTCTTTCCTTTCCTCGTTTATGATTTATTTTTAGTTTTCCACTACTCTTTTGACCCTTTACTGCCCTTTGATTGTTTTGCTCACGTCAGCTAATGTGATTCTTCGACATTGTTGCAGTCGCCAGTGCACCGTCCGCTTCAGCCCATCTCACAAGACGGCCAGAGAAGGATCTCGCCAAAGCCTAGAAAAAGAATGGAGCGGGTTCCGTGAGATGGACAAGAAAGGCCGGCCAGGCCGGCTGAAAACGACGAGCGACGGGGTCATTTCTTTGAAACACATTCCTAAAGAGCGGCGGGCGAGACAGCGACGTTGCGGCGACGAGCGACGCCGGATGTTTCGGGTCGGACTGGGGTTTGGCTGTGGCAGCATCTCGACTTGCCCGAAATGTCCGTTGGCACGCCGTAAACTCCGTTCGGGGCTCTGGCTTTCGCATGTGCGTCACCCGGAGCAATGTCTTGTACAGAGTCCGTCCGCGTGGCCCTTCTTGTGCGTCGTATTCGTCATCACGAAAACAGCCTCGCCGGCCTACCCAGGAGGTGGCATTTTGTGACATTTTATTTCGGAAACAAGACGAGGGTGAGAGCGCTGGTTTCCGAGACGGGCGCACGGTGTGAGAGTCATTATGGTGTTCGAGGTGTCCGTGCAGGCCATGACTGTCCATCACCTTTCTTGCGGAGGGGATCTTCCGCCGTCGTAGTCGCTCCGCAGCTAGTCTATGTACGAGTACTCGTAGTGTTTGGAGACAGGACAGGACGACGATTGCATCTTGCATCTCACCCCCACAGACGAGGAGACAAGACATCGTCCGTTGTCGACCGCAGATACGCGCAAGAAGATGGCGAGAAGGGGCCGATCCAAGGTCGAGCTAGGTGTGGTTGTCTCTCTCCATTCCCCTTGGCTGCTATTTGTCGTCCACTCCGTCCGGCTCTCTGCTGGACTTGGACGACGACACACCACTCCGCTACGGTGGTACTCTGTACGTCGTACTGCGCCTCGGCTTGCGTCTTGTGTTGGGGGAGGGGGGGGTCATTTCGACCCCTTTCTCGACATCTCAATCGCCCTTCACTGGATGTCTGGCACGTACGACGTACGACTAGCGACAGGCGACAGGCGATGTACGATGTAGTGAATTGATATCATTTTTCTTGACCAACACGGAGCGGCAGCCCCAAAGTGGCAGCTGCCATGAAGAAGAAAAGTGACAGAATTTCAACCGGCCATGGACTTTGTTCTTGTCCAGCCGAATGGACGATGGACGTTGGGGCTGCTGCTTCAACGGCTTCTTCTCCATCGTGTCCGGTCCTTTTTGCTGTGCTCTTCCTGCCCATCCTTTGCACGGTATTGTCTCGGGTTTGATAAAGAAGCCGACAGCGGAGATGAGGCGCCAAGAAAGAGCCGTCATGATAAGATCAACGGCCTCTGGTTCACTTTGTTTCGGGGTTTTGCTTTTCCATCGTCTTGGGGGCCGTGTTTCAACCTTGCAGGTCAAAGACGATAGTAGCGCATATCCCGCTCTGATCGTACGTTGAAACTAGTACGACGTTTGCAAAGTACAAAGTAGAGATATGGCGACTCGGAGGGGGGCATCAGATAGAACAGAGACGCAGAGTCACAAACCGAGGACCTTTTGCTCTCCGATGCTGCCGTCTCTGTGGAGTTGTTCTGCATCATTGTCCGCGCCCTTTTTTCTTCCATCATTCTGCTTGCTCGGTGGAACGGGACGCTGGAGAAATGGGGCAAGACAGGCCACAGCAGCGATTGACGTCGCAGTTTGTATCCCTGCCGAGCCTCCTCAGTGGCCCTTGGACTTTTTCGACATGCAGTCTCGGACTGATGCTGGTTTTGTTTTCGACTTGGCCCATGCTTTGCGAGTCGCAGGTGCTCTGAATCCGAGGACGGGCTGTCTTGTCGACAAGAGAAGAGGGAGAAACCGTGCCATGTTTTGTGACAGGTCATTGTCAACGGCTTTGCTGTCTGCATGGCCGTTGCACTTCGCGTCTCATTCCTGCATTCTTTTTCCTCGCGCCCCTTGTCTTGCGCGCCATCTGTGTTGTTTTTCTACGGTGCATCCAGCATGCTCACTGTCCAAAGTGGGCAGAGCCGTGCAGGGCAGGGCAACCGGGTAGAACAAGAGCAGAACAGTCGGCCGTTCTATCCGCAAGGTCGCGTTCGAGGACTCTCACGAAGCACCGATCACGATCCTCGCACCTTTGAGAGGATGAGCATGGGCGAGAACGATAAGGCCATAAAGCCCCTTTCTTCCACTTTATCAAGTACACGGAGAGACTGGCATCTGTGTATCCGGCAGTGCTGTCCCTCGTTCTGGTAGACATTGTCTTGTCGCTTTACCGTTTGACTGTTGCAATGCACCATATGAAGAATGTTCATGGGGTTTCCATCTCGACATTGCAACGCTGGCTAGCAAGCTGTTCAAGCGAACAAGGAGAAGGATTGGGCGCAATACTCCGTGTCCGTCAGCAGAGTACTTTGTACAAACTACAGGCAGAAGCGATACGCACGGAAAAGACGGCTTTGCAGACGCAATCATACACCGCAGCACCTGTCAATGATAGACCAGTCCTGAAGCCACACCTCGATCTGATCTTCAGCCAAGTGTCTCTACACAGGGTCCGCATCACAAGGTCGTCAGAAAGTGACAACCAGACGAGGACGTCGTGCGGTGGCTGTCGATGCACAGAGCCCGAAACAGAAGAGACTGAAGCGCACACTATGCAGTCGCACCGGGCTGCCTCCTCTCCTCTCCCCCTCTCCTTTCTCCTCTCCCCCCCCCCCATTGTCTGTTGCACATTTCACAACACAGCACCGCTTTCCCTTCGCCTCCTGTCTCTTTTCTCATGCTCTGTCTGTGTTTCCGTCTCTTCTTTCCCTCCTACGAGTGCTCTCGTCACAGGTGTTCGCCAGCTCAGACGGCATGCGCGTTTTGTATTTCCGCTGTTCCATACCTCTTCCAATGAACCAAGACACGCCGTACTCTCAGTCTGCTATCGCCTGTCTTTTGTCGTGCCTTTGTCCTCCAGGCGCGGAGCACGGCTGTCTGCCAGTTTTGTCTCATACTGGCAGCTGTGTGTTCTGTGTTCGTCCCCCAGGCGCGGAGCACGGCCGTCTGCCAGTCTTGTCTCGGTCTCACACTGGCAGCTGTGTGTTCCCCCAGGCCCGGGACCGAAGCCTGCATGCGCCCAGACAGGCGACCAACAGGCCATGACTGGCGCTGTGTCGTGAAACCAGCAGCTGTCAGAATGGAAATTCGCCGACGAAATGCCCTCATGTCTCTGCTGCGTGCCTCCTGAGCCCTGCCACTCTTCAACGAGCACAAAGTAGGCTCTTCTCTCGTCTTTCCTTGTCATCCGCTTTGGGTGTCTTGCATATCCTGGCCTGTGCTTCGGTCTGTCGTTTTGTAGCCGACCATGCAATCTTGCTCCGTACGAGGCTTTCAAGTCAGTTTTCACTTTTTGCGCCGTCCTGCTTTCTTCTGCTGCCTTATCGCCTCTATTGTTCCTTTTCGCTCTCGTTATGCTGTCGTATCTGGCTCTCCTCGAGGTATTGCTTTTTCAAGTTAGCCGCCTTAGCAGGTCAGGGTCGACACCACAACCCTGGTCCGTCCCTGTCCGTTCTTGTCCGTTCTTGTCCGTTCTTGTCCGCCCCTGTCCAGTCCGCTGTCCGTTGGTGGGCTTGGCTCTGCTTTGCTGTTGTCTTCTTTCGCTGCTATTCTGTGATCAGCTTGTCCTCCTGACGAGCTGACAAGAATGGCACACACCCTCTCCTCTTCTCACCTGTCTCTCTCGTCTTGAGGCCTCTCCTCTACGGCGACATCCTCTCTCATCATTGGCCAACTCTCAAAATACGAGGCCCGTCACTGTCTCTGTGCCCTCCCTCTTGTTTACACCCCCTCCCCCCCCTCCTTGGCTGGACACGGGCGCGCGGCCAGCCCCTCGTCTTTTTCGTCTTCTCTGGTTTCTCTACTTTGTAGTTCCACACGGGATCCAGAATCTGGGGAAAGTTGCATCCATGTCCTCTGCCTCTCTCTCTCTCTCTCAAATCTCCCATCTTCTGCTTCGTGTGCACATGTCCAACATGTGACTGTTAGCGTGCAGGATGGTGATGAAAGCCTGGCAAGCTCGTAGACTGCCGCCATGTCACTTTCGCAGACAGGGACTTTTGTCCAGAGACATGCTGTTTTCGTAGCCCGTTTGGGGACGCGTGCTTCGTGTGGCGTCTTGCAACAGTCGCACCCGATGCCACACGCAGGAGGTCTGTGGTCGAGAAGTTGATCTTTGCCTCTTGGCGATCCCTCTTCTCTGGCGAAGAAGGGCATGAAGCGATGGAGATACAGAAGAAGAAAAGGAGGAACTAGTGCCAAGGTGAGAGAAGCAAGCCGATGATCATGACCACGCGCCTTGCTCTCCCTAATCTTGTCTTGGTGTATTTGGTGTGAGTACTTGGTGTCTTTGATTGCTTTGACAGCTTGGACAGCTTCAACCTAACATGGCTGTTCTGTTTCTAGATGTCTCCGTGTCTTGTTTCTTGCATTGCCTTCAGCACAGGAATGTGAGGGCAAGGAACCGGGAAAACGGCTGTCTCATTGGTGACTTGTCAAACGCTCGTACTCAGTCACCACCTCAAGAGGTGTATCTATTGTCACTCGTCGCGTTTTCTCATGTTCTTCATACTTTTGATCTGCTGTGTATGCCCACCACATACTTGTTTTGCCTCCCTCGTTTCCTTCGTCCAGCGCCGTGTGGCTTTGTCTCGGACGATCCGTCGCTGCCCTTGTCCTCTTGCCTCTCTTATCCTCATTCTCTTCAGGGCCTGGCACGGAAAACATAGACCGTGGTACTCGTATCTCGGAGAACTGCCTGACAACGACCGAGTCTCACGATGTAGTATTTTGTGCCATTTTAGCATTAGCCTTGTACGACACCCCCCTCTGCATCTGTATGTCTCCTTTATCGCCTCTACATCTTTGTCTTGCATGCAGGTGCATGCCAGTATTGAAGTGCCCCTGTCTCAATTTGGGGGTCGTCTCTTTGCTATCCAAGTGGCACTTTCGCTTCGTTGGTCGAGCTCGACGTCCGAGTCGGCCGTCTCTTTGATGCGAAGCCAAGGGGGCTAACCCAAGGACAGACGGCGGCCACGGTTATTGCCATGGTCCTCCCTTGCTGAAAGACGAGCAAAAAGGGCCCGGAAGTCAGAACCGGCCAGTGGAGCGCTGGCCGTGACCGGACGGCCGCGCAGTGGAGAACTGCTGGCCTCCTTGTGTTTATGGAGTCTGATACATGGACAAAGTAGTTTTGTAACCTGTTGGTGCCTCTGTTGGGTTCGTCTGGGCGCGAAGACATTGACTCTCTTGTGGACGCTCGAGGAGGACCACCCAGAAAAAGAGCGCCCTTCAGCCCTCAATTGATCTCCCATCAGTGCCGGGACCCTTGCTCTTTGATGGAGTACGGAGCACGGAGCATGGAGAATGGAGAAGGAAGAGAGGAAGAGAGGAAGAGAGGAAGAGAGGAAGAGAGGAAGAGAGGAGACTTGTCACCTCCACGTATCTCTGTGACAGGAGTCGACGTAGCCGAGGGCAATTGACCAAGACAGCGCGGATACAGACATACGACGTGCGCACAATAACACACCACAAGCACAGCGATATGTAGCGCCAGGCCAGAAGAGGGAAGAATAGGCAGGAAAAGGCGATGAGAGACAAGAACGAGGCGACAGCGTGCAAGATGTAGACCTGTATGAAGACTTGACTGAGGACAAGCAGTACGCCGTAGGCAAACAGAAACGCAACAGACGTGCCCCGGTGAGGTCTGGTCCGCGAAAGGAGGGTGTGCGCACTGCATCGGCCTCGCGATTTGCTTTCCCTTCTCTGCCCTCCCTCTTCTTTCTCTGTCGCTCTGGACACAACGCTGATGAGGTGCCCAGCCCCAGGAAGGCCCGAAAAGCAAGCCCAGGACGAGAAGCGATGCAAAAGAATGACGGATACAAAGGGTGGCAGGAGAAGCCTCCCATGCTGCTTGAGCCAAAGGGCCCACTATCTGATGCGTCTCTCCCATAAGGAGATACTGAGGAAGCCAAGCTGCATGCAGCAAGAAGACGAGAAAAAGTGAAAAGTGACAGACGATCCACTGATACAAGAACGTGTATCAGCCAGAGGAGAGGAAAAAGAAAGCATCCCACGCTATCAGTCTGCTCTTCTCTCAATCTGGTCCTCCTTTTCCCCTCCGCCGCCCCCCTCCCTTTTACCTTTTCTTGGCTTTTGGCCCCAATCTCTTGTCATGCGTGGATGGTGCGTCTCGCTGCAGACGACGTCTGTGGGCAAGGGGCGTGCGTTGAATAATGCGACGTACCTTGTGCAAGGAAACCGTCGGACGCAGTGTGTTGCAGTGCACATCTTTCTATTCATCCTTTTACTTTGTATTGTCTGGTGTCTGCTGAGATGCTTGCACAGCTGCACAACGCCGCACTTGCAGACGGTCCGGCTGGCGTCTGCTCAAACCAAAGAGGATAACCCGGGGACGTGGCCAGGAACAGGGGTGGCTGGAGGATCATGGTGCCGGAGGCAAAGGGAACAGAGAATGACCTTGTAGGCAAGGCCAGGGGCATGCGTGCTGTGCGACGACTTGCGAAAATGCATCCTCGTGCTGCTATCGTGAGTTTTGCTCTCCCGCGCTCGTTGGTCTTGCCTCTGTGTGGTTTATCGCTCGCTCCTATGGTCTCTACTCGTGCTTTGTAGACTCCTCGCCGTGTGCGTCGCATACGCACCAGAGAGGGGCCTTTCTCGTGAGGCCACCACAAGGGGGAGAGAGACTCTCGAAATCTCGCTTAACAAGAGGAGACCCCATGGCCGCTTTTCATGTGCATTGTTCTGGCGGTCCAGTGCGGGATTGCTTTTTCTTCCATCAATCGGCCCCTGTATCGGTGGGTTGCCTATCCCCCAGGCGCTAGACAATGCCAAACGCAAGCAGATGCAGCGTCCTCGAGGCACAACAGATAGAATACAATACTGCGACCGAGGCGAAGAAGCTACGGCATAGATATGAGGCTCACGATGGCGCGGCTGAGAGAGGCGATGACCGCATGTGGTCAAAGTTGAGGTCGAGCTGCGTGTTGTTTTGTCTTTTGTGTTTACAGAGTACTCGTACTTTGTATTTGTCTCTCTTCTTGTCCCCTTGCTGTTTTCTTGTTCTTGTTTCCCCTCGACAGGGAGTGTCTCTAGTCGTTCTGTCTCACAGAGGGTGAGAACCAGTATCCACCCACTCGCATGCCCGTTGAATCAGTCCAGGCCAAAGGCGCTACGGAGGATAGACGCGTGGTAAAACGTTGAAGGCAAGGGGCGAGGGATAAAGGACAAGAGAAGGGTGAAAAAGAAAGCACAAGCAAATTGCAGCCGTGTTCGGTGTCGATACGATGTTGTTTGATATGCATCAATCTTTCTGATACACACATGAATTGCGATGGCCTCGTCAGGGCTCTCATCGAACGATTCAGACCCCTGCCACTCTCTCCCACGACTGTTGCTCCTCTTTTTGTTTGATTCTGATAGTGCTACCTTTCGAAAAGGTGCAAAGGTGCAGCGTCCGACGTACGAAGCAATTGCATGCTCGGTACGGAATATCGAGGCGTTTGAATTCTCCTGCATATCCCTCGCACGCCCCTTCTTCTATCCTCACCTCGTGCTCTGGAGTGTGCTAGAAAGGCGGGAATTGCGAGCGCAGAAAAAAAAAGAGAAAAAAAAAGAAAAAAAGCTTCCCAGCTCAGAGTGCTTCCAGCTCAGAGTCTCTCAAGAAGCTCAGACGCAAATAGGACGAGATGCTCGTTCCTCCTCGAGGTGTGTTCTCCAGGCTTGCCTTGCCGCTGCATTTGCTCCGCGCTCAAGAGAGACATGCGTGGGGATGACAGCTTTGCCTCCCTGCACCACTTGTGCCTTTATTTTCGTCACCTCCTGTGCCCATCATTGGTCAATTGGACTTGGTTTTACGTCGTACACTGGCCATCCTTCCGGATACCTGCTTGATCGGCTAGGACAGTCTTGTCTGTTATTTGACAGGTTCTTTTCTGCTTGCTTTTTCCTACGAGGGCACCGGGCGGCAAGCTGCATCCTATTGTCAAGTGGGGAGGAGGTCCAGATGCAAGGCCAACTGGACATTACTTTCTGTCTGGGGGCTACGGATAGGAGCAAATGCCAGGTACCGGCGGCAGGGGAGGGGGAGTGTGGCTAGGGCCCAGCAGATATCTTTCAATGCTGCTTGAAATAGACAGCAAGCTCTCCATCTGCAATATACAAAGTAGTGCGGTGCATACAAAGTAAACGAGCAGCAGTGAGCCCAAAGAGGAAGAGGCACGACAGTGCAGAGGCCGTCCAAAAGATGGCTGGACAGAGTACATTCCAATAAATGAAGCACTGCACGATTGCAGTGCACGGAGTCCTACGTCGTATTCTTGTGCTATATTTGCCCAGTCTACGTCCGACCTCTCTGATCACTGCAGATGGCCTGTTTTTGTCTTCTCTTCGTACGTCTTATGCGTCTGCCATTGTGGGAAGAGGGAATATCACTTTCCAGAAAGAGACATATGATATCAGCCAGCGACAGGGACAAGCTCGAGGCTCGACACAAGACGTGCGCCTCGAAGCGATGTCACTGGCGAAGCCAATCAAGACTCGAACGTGGCTGGCTACCTCAATCTGGTCTTTTCTTCTCTTACCTCTGCTCGTTCACTTTTCGCCGTATGAGTACTTTGTATGTGGAATGTGGGTGGAGATGGCCAAGGAGGCGTGGCCAAGGAGGCGTGGCCGCAAGGACCCACCAGCCAATGGCGAGGACGCTGCTCAGACACACCACTTTGTGTATGGACTCGACTGCAGGTGTCTTTCGTACGTCGTACTCCATGTGCACGAGCATGGACGGCACGAATGACTGGAGAAGCAGCAGGATGTGCTGGGAGCGTCGTAAAACAACGTGCACATCGGCAAGGGTAAATGCAGGGAAGGAGTGCGCGCTTCTCGTTGGTCCGACGGTCTGGGTTTGCAACCGACCAAGAGCGAGACCATAAACCGAGAGAGGAGCCCGGAAAGCAACGGCGTCTCGCGTTTCCGACACGGAGGTGGTGTTTGGCGGCCGCGGCCCCAAGATTTCCAACGGGCAGTCGTTGGACGGACAGAGTCGCCTGTAGAGAAACGGCCTCTTGGTTCTCACCTTGCCTGCTCGGGTAGCGCCTTTCGCCTTACCATGATCACCAGCGCGAGTGAGCGGAAGGGAAGGGAAGGGAACGGGTAGCCTGGAGGCAAAAGGGAAAAGGGCAGACACCCGTCAAAAGGCACAGAGAGGCACGCGGAAAAGGCGGGTCCTGGCGGGTCTGCCGGGACTGATTACTCTTTCCGGGAAGAAGCCGCTGATTGAGATGGCGATTTGCACGAGGAGACAAAGGGAAGCTGCCTCCTGAGTAAGAGCGGACGGAGGGTGAGGCGCGGACAAACATCTCAAAGTTGTATTCCAAGTAGTCACGTCGTGCATACAGGCCCAGCCCCGGCCGCTCTGTAGTGTGAGGCCTCGAGAACATGCCGTGAGATGGTGAGACGAAGATGTCCTCCAAGACGAATCCAATGGCTCGGCTCAGCCACCCGTCTGTCCGTGCGTCGTACTTTGTATGTCTGAGGACATTTGCGGTGCATCTGTCATCCCTCTTGTCCTCATCATCAAGCCAACTGCCTGCTTATGAATTATGGGGCAGCATTGTAAACAAAGGTGCAGAGTTTTCATCGCGAGACCTGGAGTTCTCAGAGGAAGTTAGCTGCTCTTGCTTTACTCTTGTTCCCTTATTTTATTTCGCTGTGCTTCGTTCTTTCTGTTTCTTTCTGTTTCTTTCCTTGTTCGTTTTGTTGATCGCTGTCTGGCCTCCTTGCATTGTCGTTGAAACTTTCTGAAAAGAAATTTGCGGCATCCACCTCAAAGACTTGTCAACGGACGAGGGCAAAGATGTGCACACAAGCGAACGGCTGGCACAAGACATTGCACCAGAGGGAGAGAAGCTGGGAGCAACCGAAATCGATGGGCAGATGGGCAGTGTTCATTCCTGGACAGGCCAGGTCGTGTACGAAGTGAATGCTGCCTTCTGCAATCCGGTGCACCGCCCGATAACAGGCTGCGGAGGACCAGCTCCAGCTGCGGCCACTTACACGAACAACCGAATGGCTTCGGCCAAAGCTTGGGTTGCAGAGCTAGGAGAGACGATTGCGACGACGAGTGAAACCGCCGAGTGTTGCGTTTCGTCCCTTTGTTCCCGCTGGTCCCCAAACGGCCTTGCTTGACCCCACGCGGGCGGTTCTCGGCCTTGGGGCCTCCTCGTTCGATGTCTGTCTGCCTTTTGCGTCTCGACCACCCAAGATCCAAACAAAGCTATCCAAAAGAGACACCATAAGAGGTCGACAGGGGCGAAGAGGCATCACGCTGTCGACCTGGCCCGCCGTCCTCTGTCTCTGGTCCACACACCTCTCACTCTGCTTTTCGCGACCTGCCTTTCGCGACCTTGACCTTGTCGCCCGTCACCAGTCTCCCAAAGAGGAAAAGACGGCCCGGACTACTCCGTATAAACTGCTAGGCGCCGACACGCCGACGGTTGGAAGCGCGCCTCGCCCCTCACCACCATGAATGGAGGCCGGTGACATGGAGACCAGTGACCTGGAGACCGAACAGACAAAGAAAGGAGGTCATATTTTCGTTGAGCAAACAGGGAAAATACGCCTCATGGTCGCCGTCGCTGTTTCTTTCGTGTGCTTTCTTCTGTTGCTTTGGCTTTCTGTTGCTGATTTGAGATGTTTCACCCGCAAAACAACCATCACAACACACAGCAGAAGTCACCAGATTTCGACACAGAACAGACAGGAGATGTCACCAGTTCGGGTCTCGGTTTGGGTGCCTGACTGAGGCAAAAAGCCCCGTAAAATCAATAGCCTCGTTGTTCGCAAGCTGGTCACGGGGCGCTGGTCACGGGGCGTTGGACAACAAAAACAAGATGCTTTGTCAACGAAGAGACGCTTTGTGCCCAACCAGCACTACATCGTACAAGCAAACTTTGTACAAGCAATTGAAGAAGGTCGGAGCATTGGCGAGTCACAGCTCACGAACCTCTCCCCATGTCAGTCGTATTCCATCTCTCATTCGTGTCCTACTCCGGACACGCCGCCGGCGAGCCAGATGGTGCCTGCAGGTCCCCTGAAAAGGCGCCCAGATTGAAAAATTCTCATCTGGCTTCCCTGCATTCCTCCCTCGGATCAAAGGCCTGGGACCTGGGACTTGGGGCAAGCCACCAGCCGATGGAAGGCGGCGCGCTTTGCTACGAATAGGTGCCAGTGCTAGTAGGCAGCTCTTTGACAGGCTGAGCCCGCCAGGCCCCAAGGGGCCACTATTGGACGCCAATCTCCTGAAAGAACTGGCGCGCACGTTTTCTGGCAAGGCTCGTTCCTTCACGATCCTGGACGCCTCGCGCGTGCGTCCAGGAAGACTTTGAGTACACTTGCCTCGGGCGTTTGCCTCCCTGGTATGGCGCCATGTTGTTTTGGGTAAGATACCTGACTGAGAACTTTTATGCTCTTTTGTTTTTCATTTGTTTGTTGATGGACGCCTGTTTGGCAGACTTTGTTATCGTGCCTTGTCAAATTTCTCATGTCTGCAATAGGAGAGTGCATCGCACTGCCAGTGTGCAAATTTGCCGTTCGGGTAGTGCGTGACCGATATGAAGCCAAAGCAGCAATGTATCTCTTCCTCTGGGATGCACTGCTGAAGCGCTGGCAACGGGGAAAAGGGAGAGGGAGGAGCATGGACAGATACTGTACCGATCTATCGGGAACGCATGGGAGAAGAGGGCTCAAGCACGCAAGGAAAGGAGCGAGCAGGGAAAAAAAGGAAAAGAAATAAAAAAAGAGAAGAGAGAAAAGAGAAAAGAGAAAAGAGAAAGAGGCGATGATAACCGAGACGTGGAGCAAACAAAAAAGGAGGAAGCGTCGGCTTAGATTGCAGATTGCAATTTTCAGTTGCCATCGTCGATTTGCGTCAACGTTCAGTTCCGAACTCGGCCAGCCTGGCTCAAAACTTCAAAAACAGGGCCCCGGCTTTTCTCGGATCGTAAACGGCCTATGACTCTTTTCTGGCCTCTACTTTGTATGGAGACATTCTCTCACGGACTCTGTCGTTTCGTCTTCGTCCCTTCGTCTTTTTCTGGCCATGGCAACGATGCTAGCGACAATGGCAATCTAGGCGGACAATGCAAAAGCAAATGCGGCAAGGGAACCGTCATTGCACCATTTGTTGTCCGAAAAATGTTCCCTGGAAAACCACGCCCTTGTTACTGCCCAAATGGCCAACTGGTCCAAACTGGCCACAGATGTGTACAAAGTATAAACGGCACGGATATTGCATGCTCCCGCAGACGCCCGTTGACGTGACAAGTCCTCTTTGTAGCTCGTGTCGTCGTTCTCATTCTCCTGCGACGCCGCCGATTGCCGATGGCGTGGGCAGATGATGGACCTCTGGTATGGTGTGTTTGTCTTGGTGCCATGGTGCTATGGTGCAATGGTGCAATGGTGCAAAGACAGCGCAAGGGAGATGGACGGAGTCGGGCGTGTGCAATTCGTCTTGGTGGAGAAATGCGCGTCGTCTTGTCGAATTACGATACGAAATCTCGATGCGCACAAACGAAATACAGCACGGTCGCGTGCTGGAAGGCGACAGAACAGCGAGGAACCTCCCAAAGGAACGTGTGCCCCAGCGGTGCCCAGCGCAGTTCAGCAGTTTTAGGCGCCCGGCCCGCCATGGTCCACTGGCCAGAAAAATTTGCTTCTGCCTGCGGCCGTCTCCTCTACTCATTTGACCCACGCCCCTGTTGTCCCTCTGTTCTGTGCTTCAGTCCCCGCAGCAGGACGCTGTGTGGACAGCACAGAAGGAGGCTGCCTAAGCATCAGGTGGGTCTACCAGGCCATCTTTCTTTTCTTCGTACTTTGTAGTGACTTCTGTACCCGGATCGCACGTCACCACCGCTTCCGAGTACGATGACGCTACCAACAGGCAGAGTCGCTCTACCGACATGGCCCCATCGTCAGGAGTCGCTGCAGAGCTGCTTTGTAGCGCAGAGCGCTAAAGTGAGGGGAAACACTGCCTGTCGAAACAGAGCCAGCGCCTGTTGGTCCGAAATGAACCTGCCAAAAACACCCATCACCAAAAACCGGAAGGCTTGCGTTTATCGCAATGACGCATTTAAACTCGTAGGCGCTGTTGCGAGAGAATACGTGCTTCACTTACATGGAGATGCTTCGGGTGTTTGTTGCGCAAGCATCGAGGCGCCGTGGCCCTTCTGCCTTGGCCCTTAAGCGAACTTCGCAATCGTGCTTGAATGTGGTGCCTTTATCTTCCTTGTAACGGCAGTTTGCCTCCTGTCTCTTACGAGTGCTCGTACATGGTTCTGTCTTGCACCATTCTCAAAGCCCTCCTCTCACCACCCTCCCACGCCCTCTACGAAGTAAACCAAGATCTCTTCCTCTCCCGGCACAAGGCCACAGCGGGAAGAAGGACCGACGATACGTGAGATATCTATTCCTGGCCCATCCACGCATGCAGAGTGGGTCCCTGTTTCGTGAAAGAAGAGAAAAACGGAAAAAGGGGGAAGAAGGGGGGCATGACGTGGCAGGGGGGGGTACAAAGGGACCCAGAGAATGATAAGGGAGGGGGGCGTGGACAGTTGAAAGTGGATCTAGCCAGGAGAGGCACTGCCCATTGTGCCTTTTTTTTTTTTTTCTTTTTTTCTTCTCTCTCAAAAAGAGACGTCGTGAAAACTGGGGTAGGGGGGGGGGTAAACGACATTAGGCCATACGATTTACAAGACCGTCAGGTTGAGGTCAGTTTGTGTATGGAGCACAGCCAGGTACGTACTCTGTGAGTAGAGTACGGCCAGCAACCTCTTGGGCTATGTGAGTGTAAGTCCAGAATGACTGTTACTTCGTATGACTGTTCCAAACATACCAAAACACATGCTTCTCCCACCTCATCTTCTAGGCCTCCGTCTGCCTCTGACTACAAGATCTCTTGACATCCTCTCATTCTACAACTAAGCACTCTGGCCACTTTACTTGTTCACTTCCTTCCTTTGCCCTAATCACTTGCCCAACTACTTCGACCGTCCTCTTCTCGACCTCGCTCCTTCTTCCATCTTCTACATCGACGCCTCCTCCAACGACGTCTTCTTCTCGTTCATGATCTCGACATTGTAACAAGACACAACACCACTGCTCGGCTCTTCTGCCTCTCATTGCCCATACCGGCTCGACGTCCAGACTCGGGACGGCATTGCCAGCTTTCACCACCAGCACCGCTCGGTTCCCACAGCCTTCACAGCCCGCCTTCGCCATGGCCAACGACCTGATGTGGGATCACCACTTCTGCCTGACCTGCGACAAGCAGACGGACGGCCCGGCCTACTGCTCAAATCGTGCCGCCTGGCCGACTACGAGGGCGCCACCTCCTTTCGCACCACCCCCCGGCCGGCTCGCCCCTCTGGGTGCCTTCGGCTCGTCCACCTACAAATGGGCCATGGGCGGTGCTCCCACGCCTCGCAGCCGGCAGCTCTTTAGCCTGTCGCCCGCCTACGACTTTGGCAACGGCCAGCCGTGCTGCGGCGCCGCCTCCTCGTCTTCCTCGACCTACAACTACAACTACACCCGCCAGCCGGCACCACCAACCACCACCTTCTCCACCCCGCGCCACGTCCCTGCTCTGCGCCCACTACCACGGCCGCCACGGCGACCACGGCCACGACCTCCACCATGTGCTCTCGCCTCGAGCTCGCACAGCAGCCTGAGCTCCATGCGCAGCGCATGAGCTCGACCGGCGCCGGCAGCGTCACCAGCAGCCAGATCAGCTACGGCACCTCGGCCGCCAGCAACAGCAGCGACCTGTCCGAACGGGTCCGGAGCGAGCTCCGCAAGTACGCCAGCTCCTTGAGCAGGGCAAGCTGCAGCGCCAGCTGCAGCGCCGGCGGTCATACTAGACGACGACGCCTCGCTTTACACGCCTCTACACCTCGCCTCTGCACCTTGCCTCTACACATCGCCTCTGACACCCTTCCTCTCTGACCTTACGACAGCGACTGCGTTTTTCTTCACGAGCATGACCCCGTCTTTTCAACCTGTCTTTTTTCTCGTCTTCTTCTTGTCTTGTAATAAACCACCGCGCGGCCACTTTGATTTTCTCAAACCTGGAGGAGTTTTCAAACAGCATCATAAAAAAGTCTTGTTTCTATTTACGGCGAAAGGGATATCCGGAACACACACCACACAACATACCACAGCCAAACCCACACAATGCCTTTTCATGGGAACACGGGTTCTTTTTTTCTTCTTTTTTTCGGGAAACACCAACTGCAAGCTATTCTTCCACTCCGTTTCCTTTGTCGTTTTTCTACCAACATGTTATACCACCACACAGCCTGTTTTACATTACATGACCTGTTCTCATCATGTTGTCTTATTTTATTTGGGAAAGGGCCAAAATAGGAACCCTGGGACACATCTTTCTTGTATTTGGGCTTCACGATATCAGCATAGGGACATAAACACCCTCCCATACCAATGGGAAAGGCGCATAATTCAAACTAGGCAAGGGGGGCATCTTCCCCTCCGACCTGGAATTCATCTATTCACAGTTTCCGTACCATGTCTGTTTTCAAAAGCACCAGTCCGTCATAGCTTTCGGCCCTCTACGCCTTCAATACAAAGACTGGGAGAAGGGCAACAAGAGGAGTGTAGGCTTCTCTCGCCCTCTTTCGTCCCTAACGCAATATGAACTTCTTCGTCAGAGTGACTCTCATTGCCGGCGCTCTCAACTTGGCACAAAGGATCAAACGAAAAGACTCCCGCCACAGCTGTCGTGCATCAACCATGTACCTCCAAAGATCTCTTCTCTACCTTGGTAGGGCGTAGCTTGAACTCGCGTAGTTTTACTTTTGCTCGTGGTTGTTCGCCATTGGTTTGGTGTCTGCCTATCCTCTCGAAACAGCCTCAAAAACGTGCTCACAGCGACGAATGAGTCCAGAAAAGGGTACTCAGTACGACTACACAGGTCTCGTCAGGGGCGTGAGACTTTGTTTCCTTCTTGACAAGACGCGAAGCAAACAAAGACGACGTGAAACGTCGGCCAGGGCCACTGCTTGCCCCCGTGCCGCGTTTGACTGGCTGTCGGGCACCGCTCTCTCGACTGCTGCAAGACGTTTGCCCTCTTTCTTCCCAAGCGGTCATGTTCACGCCTACAAAGTACAAAGTACGAGCATTGCTCGAGCCCCTTGCCTTGTCCCACCAAAACAAGCACGGCATCGATCCTCTGCCAGCCTCAGAAGGGAGACGGCTTAGTTTCAAAGGGCCGCCTGTAGCGGACTCGCACTGGGATGTGCCTCGTCGGGGTCCTCGCTCTTGTTTAGGGGTTTCTTAGAGTACGAAATAGACCCGGTCTCTGACCACGGCCTCAGCCCACGATCGTGGCGTGTACTTTGTACTTTGTATGCAGTCATTGCTGTTTTCCGTACTCCGTACTCCGTACTCCGTCTACGAGGTGTGAACATGGATGGACGTGGTCGGAAAAGGTAAAAAATAGAACGACCATAAGAGGTCTCCGCTTTTGCGCTTTTGCCTCTGGACAGGCCAACAGAAGCCGTAGTGCGCTCACCCACGTCCATGTTTCCTCTTGGCAGCTGGACTCTGACGATTTTCCACTCATTTTTCTTACGTTTCTCTGATCCAGGGAGCACAACTCTAGTCACTACGGACAACGTGTCTGGGAGCGGTGGATGCTCGCCAGGATGCAGATCCGTCCCGGGACCTCTGTCGTCTGTTTCCTGTTACACGTGTCTGTCGACGGGCGCCTGGGAATGAAAATACAACAAGTTGCGGAATTCGTATCCACAATCAGAATTTTCTCGACTCGTACGGGTAATGCGCTGTATCGCTGTATCGCTTTATGCGTCTTTTCGCCTCCCGCCGGAAACCGACCCCAGCACATGGCTGCTTGACAGGGCGTGAATCTGGACTGCTTTGTCGAGACAGCCAGAGTCTGTCCACGAAAGCTTTGCAATGAGGTCGAAGGGTGGAGCTGCGCTGGCTGAAACAGTTGCAGCAACAACGCAAAGTCACGACTAACAAAATGTATGACGGTAACAAAGTCCATTATGTAAGTGCACTCTTGGAACAGTTGTTGCGCCCAAAGACTTGCAGGTTGAAAGTGAGACCGAACGCTACTTGAATCGGTATAACGTATGCTGCAAGATCCAGGTATCTCCAAGGTCGCTTTTGAGTACGCGTACGACCCCCGGAGAATCAAGAGGCAAACCAGAGCCAACGACAACTTGCAACGAAAGAAGACGATAAAGGGCTTCCCCCTTTAATTGCCTCCTTGCCCTGGTTGACGCAAAATCGAATTGTTGAGAATAGGAGGTGGATGGAGGAGGCGAAGGGAGGTGAAAAAATGCTAACCCTTTTTTGTGAAAAAAACTCTATTTCGTGGAGTTTTGGTCTTGTCTCCTATTTTTTCTCCGCATTGAGAATATAAAGGAGAGAAAATGAGTGTCAAGCCAAGGCTCCACGAAGCTCTTCACCCGGGACCCATCTGCCCATTCTGACTCCATAATGTGCTCCATTATGGATGGGGTTTTTTTGTTCTTGAATTTTTTCGATGCTCGATGCTTTAATTAGATACTATTTTTCATCACGATCTCAGAACGGCAAGCTGACCGTTTCGCTGTGCTTTTGCACTGTCTTCTGCATCTGCTTCTCGGCAGCACTGGGGCGTAGCTGATCCGCTGTGGTGGGTTGCCGTTCTGTTCCTGCAGTCAGGCAGAGCCGGAGTAATGGACCGAGTGCCCCGGAAGGGCCGAGGTTGCGGTCAGCTGGACGGACCCGGAGCACCCGGAGCGAGAGCCAATGGGCAGGAAACGAGCCTTATGTGACTCGACGTGGCGTACTCAGTAGTGACGTCCAAGAGCGGGCTTGCAGTTGGCTGGGAACCCAAGGAAGAAGACCTGGTAGGGCACAAAATTCTCGCAACAGACAAGTCGCAAGACGAACAACCAACAGACAGGGAACGGGACAACCGACTGCGACGTAAGACATACCAAAGAAACCGCTTCCAGGGCATGGATGGCGTCTTCTTTGCCCCCTCTGGCGTCCTTTGTAGGCGATGGCGAGATACGGCTGCCCGGTTCGCCCTGGTGCTTTCTTGGATGCTTGACGAACAAGTAAGAATACGTGTAGGGGTGGAGAAGGAAGACGGCACAAGCTACCGCCGCGTTCTTCTTTCACAGCCTCGAGCCAGATTCAGGGACAATGGTGCAAAGCAGTCACATTGCTCGCTGCCATGGCGCTAAGCCGCTGATCGTGGGGAAGATGCTCAGGAGGACAAGCGAGGAGAAGAACATGAGCTACTTTGTACTTGTTGGAAACCTTGACAAAAAGGAAAACGACGTCCGAAAAGTTCGAAAACCCTGGGGCAAGGACGGACAGGGCCCTCCGGCGCCTTGCCTCTTGTCGTCCACGTCGGTCGCGTCCCTTTGTCTCCCTTACCCATCGTCAAGGTCTGCTCCCTCTACAGAGGTCATTTTTCCAGTTTGGCGGGCAATTCCCCGGATTTTCGAGAGGCGCCCGCGATCGCTCCCTATTTTCAAGGGCACTAGCAAAATAGTGTGCTATTTTACGAGTACTTCGTAGAGTCTGCAGTCTTGAGAGGCTTTGTCTCGCAGCTCGCAAGCTTACCTGGTATTCACTCCCTTAGTTCGAGCAAAACAAGGTAGGGACAGCAGAAGGCCGAGGAAAAGAGTGAACGAGCAGACTTTACTCAACGGATCACGGTGTCCACGAGTCTCTCTGGTAGGCTGCACAACCACGGACAGAGATTTTCATCTCCCAACCCCCCGCACCGCATTTCCATTACGTCCCAAGGGCGCATTCCCCGCAAACCGGCCAGGATCCGCACCGGGCAGCGCGGCAACGCCAAGGTCGACGAGACAGACCGGCGTGATCGAGGCTAAGGAGATGCTCCAAACAGGGAAAGGCAGAGGGGAGAAGAGAAGAGGAGGAGGAAGAGGAGAAGAAGAAGAAGCCAGACGTTCACGAGTATCTGCCAAGTCTGTTTGTCTACGAATAAGAGAAGACGCGGGCCGAAGAGCGGAGGAATGCCACTCTGGCAAGGGAACGTCAATCTCGCCTACTCAATACGGAGGTCGTTTTGTTAGGTAACAAAATATCATGGTGTCTGTACTTCGTAGAGAGAAGCGAGAGGCGAAAAGGGACAAATGGAGTGAAACCCGGGGAATGGTCATTAGCACAGTAGTGAAGAGGAGTCGGCCTTGGATGAGAATTGGGCTGGAGCCTACTGGAGAACGGGAGACTTTGCGTCTGGGAAACTCCTCTTGCTCTTCTCCTACTCCTCCTTCTTCTCCTTCTCCCTTTCTCCACGACACTCCTAATTGTGCGGCTTGTCGTCTCTCACACCTTTCCTCTGGCCGTTTTCCCGTTTTGTTCCAGTGCATAAAATGAGATACGAGTGGGAGGAGGTACGAAGTACACCACTTATGCTCCGTAGTAGCAAAAGGAAAAGACGCCGTTGTTCCTAACAAGAGTTGTGGAGCAAGACTGGAGTCCAAGAGCGGTCCAGCCCAGATTGTCCAGCTTGGCCCAGCTTCCCCACAGTAGGACAGAAATCAGGGAGGCGAAAGTCTCAACTATTTGTTATTATTATCATTATTTATTGGCACTGGGAGATGAGATGCGAAAGAAGACTGAAAAGGACACGGCCGAAGCCAAGGGAACCCGACTTTGCTGCTAGGCAATCGGGCTGCAGGGCACTACAACCACAAGAGGAATGTAATGAAGGTGTCTTGGACCTCGTCAACCGGTATGCGAGCCATTATCTTTTTGCCCCCTTTTGTATGCCCCCTATCGTAGCATTTCTGTCCAGAGCACCGAACGCTATGGAAGATTCGCTACCTGCTGCTGGGCCAAAGGGTCGAACTTGCGTCGGCGTACAGGTGAAGCAAGCGACGCCACGCCGGAGGATTGAGTAACTAAGAATCACTCGACAAGACGAGGCTGTTTGAAACCGGCCATTGGACAGGATGTATCACGTAACTTGCCCCCTATTTGCATCCCTTTTCTGCATCTGTTGGGCATCGAGTGAGCTGCCGTGGCAGACTGCTGCTTTGCAGTCATATTGTCGGGTGACTGAGAAAAAAGGAGCTCCACGAGTAGACGCGAGAGGCAAAGGACAGACCGTGGCATGCCCCTGTTCTCCTCTCTTTTCGTGGGCGTAAGGCGTTGAGGACAAACGAGAAGCAGTAGAGGCCCAACAGAGGTGGCAAAGTCCCCCAAAGCTCATAAGCCAAGACAGCAGCGCCTCAAAAGTCCCAGAAACTTTGCGTCGTCGAATCTCAAAACGATGGAGATGGCAAAAGGCCTGGCTCGTACGCCGGAGGAACAGGCGGCTTCCAGGGCCACGTACACTGGTTGTCGCGCCCTTGGCAGCACCGGCCTATGGGAAGAAGCAAAAAGCAGTCGCATGAGGGCACGAGGTGGTGGACTGTTCTCGTCGAAAGGCGGAGGTGGTGTGTTCCCGTCGTTTCGCCACGATGGGGCAGATCTTCTAGATGCATCCAATCTCGCCCAGTGAACACAGACAGTGCAAGGGAAGTGAAGAGTTTTCAACGGAAAGAGATTGTAGCCATCACGGCTTCCGTCGGACGAGCCATGGAACCACATCGGCATTGCTGTCCCTGGTGTGCAGGACAATGTAACTTGTCTCAATGAAAGGTATCACCTTGTCGATTGACCTCTTGGGCTGTCTTTCCGGAGGCCTGTCCTCCCATGCAAGATGGGTGACACAGGGGCGTGCACATGGCATGCAATGCTGCTCTTGTTGATATTGCGAACTCGGGCGCAGGAGGCGAATGCATGACGTTGGTCGGCAGAGGTTTGAAACAAGCCTCGATCCATGTAGTAGCAATAGCATCAAAGTTCACCAAGTAAACATATGCCGAACCACTTCTCCCAGACCACACAGCGTCGAACTGATAAAGGATATGAGACTAGATAGTCTGGTCGGCTCACGCAGTTCATCGATGCTGAAAAGTACTCATGAAAGGAAAATTTATTCTGTCAAGTATATCGGAACAGTCGACGCCTTGATCAACGCCATCGCCTGCACCTCGTGACCGAGAACATCTCATATCGCTCTTAGGTCCTTTAGTTGAAATCTGTGCGTGCTGTCAATATCGAGGACCGTATCTATCTGATGCAACTGCAGCGAGTATGCGCAATATACGCGACAGGAGTTTGTAGAGCGAGTTCAGCCGGCGAAGTGTCATGAGAAGCCGTTGTGGCCTTGAACCTGGACACGGCTCACAGATGGCTGCCATGTGCGTCTCCCGTCCTGTCTACGCATGCCGAGGCAGTGTTCTCATCAAGAGGTCTATTGAAATGACCGTACTTTGTACAGTGCTCACAACGAGGAAACATCAAGCCGTTCCCGGAATTCGAGAAAGGGCTGAAAACGAGACGACGAAACGACGAGGCGACGGGGCGGGACTCCTACCGCTTCCTGGCCATATTTGATGCCATAGTCTGCATGTATCTATGTTACAACTTGCCAACAATGAGAGAGTGCTGGAAGAGAGTCAGACCAGGATACGAAGCACATCGTATGAGTACACCCTACTGGTGAGATAGGATGTCGATACATGCATACACACCCTCCAAACAGGCTCGCCCTTGTGTTTTTTGTCGTCCCCTTGCCCATTGTTTGATGAACGGTGGCATCCAGAGAGTCCAGTGAGCGGAGTACAGATACCGTGTAGTAACGGCAAGATGGTGAGAGATGCCTCAACCTCACACCCCACGCAAGGTCTCCATGTCTGTGTTCGTCTGCTACCCTTTGTCCCATGCTCCAGGCGACGTCAATGTCCGAACCGAGTACTCCACGTCATCCCTCCAGGCTCACTCTGCATGCACCCCTATTTCCTTTCATCCAGCCCCAGTCAGCTTCTGCGGTGGTTGTTCACTCCACTTGAAAAATCTTCACTCGTGCCATCGAGATGGGGATGAGTGCACAGCATATGGACGTGATGGCGCTGATGGAGTAGACGGAGCAGCGACAGGAGAGTGAAGCTGCTTTGGCCACCGCCGTGTAACTCATTCGGGCCTGAAAGCCGCTTTCAATTGAACAATTTTCATGCCCCATCTGCTCCATGCGATCCATACAGCTCCACTACGGAGCGAGCGAGATCCAGCACACGCCCTGTCGACTCCGTATGTTCTCTCCATCCAGATGTCGGTGAAACATTGCTCAAGAAGGAAAAGACGGTGAATGAAGGCAAAAGACCGACAATACAGGCTTGGATGGAAGCCCACACAATCGTCCGCTGTGCATCGTGCTTCGAAATGAGCGCGACCGCCTATTCGTATGGGACGGACAACCAGCTGCTGAACAAGTGGTCGCAGCACAGCTAAGCCCTGCCGTGCCTCAGATACCCAGACGGGACGGGCCAGACGCAACGGGGACGAGGATATGGCAGCCGGTCGTGCAATGATTGTTGGCAGGACAGGGCTCTTGTATCTTTTTCACATCCCATTGCTTCACTCCGTGCACTCTGTTCTTTCTGGTCCCACCGGCACTCCTTGCCTTCCTTGCCCATCCATGCTGCTGTGAGTCTTTTCTACTGCCTTCCCACTTTCACGGAGATGATGCGCTCCACGAAGACGGACCTCTCACAACACGTCGTTGCAGCCAGGCGTAGCCTTGTCACAAACACACCGCGACTTGTGCAGATGCAGAAGCAACCCGATGGTCATGCGGACTCTGCAGCAGCAGACGCCCGATGCGGCGTGAACGTAGAGGCTGCCGTGCGAGAATGCGGAGCGATGGAGTGCGTGCAAATGATGCTCTATCCGTCTTTTTTTTTTTTTTTTTTTTTTTTCGTCTCCTCTTCTCTTTTCTCATCTTGATTCCCTATTAAGTCGCCTCTTCAGCAGACTTCTGGCTGTATCTCTGCCCATTGTTCTTTTTGTCGAATCCCTGCTCGTCCAAGCCCGTCTTTGCCTTCCAACATTCTAGCGTACCCGCCGACTCCCGCCTTGACTAGGATGCGGGTGAGCTAAACCGTGAACGAAGAGGACATTCGCAGAATGGACAGCATGGCGCAAGGCATGCCATCAAAGTGAACAGAACGACGTACAGCGAAATGAGAGTGGAATTGCTTCGAATGGAGAGACAGAGTTCTCACCGCCCCCAGTTGTTGCGCCCTTCATTCTACTTCCCTATCTGTTGTACGGACTGCCGAAAAATAAAAGATGCAACCTGACATGTCAAGTCGGACAGCTTGCAATAGTACGGAGACGGAAGAGGAAGACGCCCCTTCTCGTCGTAAGCCCACTGCGGCCCTTTGGTAAGATACGTACGGAGTCTCGATTTGTGGGCAGAACATACGAGGGTGCGTCATCAGTTTCTTGGTCGTTGTTCATAAGCAGATACTTTGTATTCTTCGGCACGATGATATCCACATATGGGGCCAGAAGATGCTCCTCTCGGCGGACAACAGCGCACGGCAAGCGGCCGTCCCCTGGCCTGAAACCGAGCTCGCTCTCAACAGAAAGGGGACCGAAGAGCGAACAGAAGCATCAAGCATCCGCGTCGGGTGGGAATGCATCCGTCGCACAGAAGAAGCTTCTCGCACTGCCCACTTCGTTGCTGCCTGTTGCGACGAGTACAAAGTACTGTCAAGAGCTGGGGGGTGTAGTCCTGTTTCTTGCTGGTATTCCCATCACCGTGCAAATATGCACTGTTCCGTCACGGAGGAACGGACACTCCTCCCTCCTCCTCTTGTCTTCTCTTCCCTGTCCGTCTGCTTCTCTCAACACTTTCTCGCCCTTCCTTGTCTCCTGTCTTTCTCCTCCCAGCGAAGCCATGCTTTCCACCGTGCCAAAAATAGATCCCTGTGCCGGTCTGTTTCAAAAGCAAGACAATGTCCAAAGTTCATACATGCTCGACTCAACCAAGCTACTTCGTACGTACTTCGTAGTCTGAATCCAGCTGCTTTGGGCCCGACCACGGACCCGTAAGGAAGATGGAATGAGGCGTGCCGTGTCTGCGGCGGGCCCTGGCTCTCCTCTTTCTCGTACTCTGCCATCGGCCGGTCTGCCGTTCCTCGAGGATGCCCAGCCTCGGTTCTTCTGGCAGAGACGAGGGTCTAGATGAATTTACAAGGTGCAAGGCAAGGATGCCCATGCTGTTTCGGCAGCTGTCGATGGAAAGAGTTGAAAAGCGTCCAATTTCTGGTGCCACGCATGCACTAGAGCTTCCACTCTCGTCGAAAGATGCAACTTCTCTGCCAAAGCAACAGCAGATGCAGTGAATCGTGCCAAGCCGAAAACCAGGTCGTTCGTCTTGAGGTGCCTGGGCCGGCCGCGTTCTTGTTTCCTCGAAGATTCTCCACGTTGGGTTGCATTCCGTCCTTCTTGTTTCCTGCAGTCTCATTCGCTAAATATCGCACAATGCTCTCATAGTACATCACCAAGCTCAGGCAGCGATCTGTTCAGACACGACCAAGAGAGCAAGATGAATGGGAGAAGACGACATTGACAACACAGCACTCTGCCGATCTCTTAAAAAGCCGGTTGCGACGTAAATACATGGGCGTCATTGTCGGCGTCGCCACCCCAGTCTCTTACAACCTCGACAAATCGCCGACGACGATTCATCTTTTCCACGCCCCTTGTGTCATCCGCTCTGCTGTGTCAAAGGGCCGCGGGCGGTATAGAAGCGGGCGGACAGACATCAGGCTATCGAGCAGGGCAGACAGAACCCCCTCGTTCTCGTCGAGTCCCGTCTTGTGTGTTTTGAGCAACTCCTCGTTCCATGACCTTTGTAAGACGCCTCTTGTTGCTGACACCTCTGGCACAGCCGTGAGATGGTATGCCTTTGCCCGAGACGAGAACAACGAAGAACGGTCTTCTTCACTTTTCGTGGGAGGGTGTAGTGCAAGGCACGGTGATACGCCGTGTCTTGAGAAGGGAAGCAAAATGGCTGGACAATGGCTCTGGCGCTCCGTCTCACCCTATCTTCCTTTCCCCAATGCGTTGCATTGTTGGTTCTTACGCTCAGATCGGCTGTCTTTCTGTTCCTGTCAGACTCGTGCGAGGTGTGGTGGACTTTGGTCGGTTCTCTGAATTGACCAGCTAACCAGAGAGGCATTTATGATCGCTGCACTTTTTGCATATCCTTCCAAGCAAATCGCAGCTTGGAAAGGCCGCCCTCGCCCTTTATAAATGGCGAAATCCCGGAGATGCTCGCCCCTTTGACACCCTCGACACCCTCTTGTGTTGTTTCGCCTGCTGTCCTCTTTTCGTCCCTCACGGGCTGCAGGGCTCGGCAGACCTAGTGTCGACAAGCATCTTTGTTGTTCCTGTGCTATTTTCCTCAGAGGCAATCCTCCCATCACGGAAATACTGCTGGATGCACTCCCACTTGGGGCCTGGCCTTTTACTTCGTACAAGCGATCAAGCAGTGGCCAGTTTCGAGAAGGCGACAGGAGCAAGTTGACGTGTCCGCGTCCCAGCCGCCGAGCCCGACAAGGCGTCCCGGCAGGGGAATGAAGCAGTCGAGGGAGGGCACAATGTACTTTGAGGGTGCTTACGTAGAGTAGATGACAACTGGCGACAAGAAAGCTGCATGATGCATGGAAAGCTTGGCGGTGCCTTTCTTTCCCGCACCTCCTCTTTCTGACCAAAGGCAAATGTTGTGCCTTGAACGAGTTATGCGCCTTTCTTCTTCCACCAGCCAACAAACGAGGGATATGGAAGCATATGCATGTGCACAGCGTGGTCGTAGTCTTCTGTATGGCATACAACACATTCAAAAGCATCCACTGCTGTGCATCTCGACCACTCTAGACGCAGCAATATGCCGTAAATCGTAGAACCAGGCGATGGTGCCATGTCCTCCCGGAGCCAATCCATTATGGCCCCCTGCGTTGCTGCTGTGTAGCTTGGGGTGCGTTGTGAGCCTCTGCCTGTGCCTTTGTCTGTGTGCCTCTATTCGTGTGCCTCGTTTTGTGTCTCACTGCGTTCTTTTCGTGCCCGTATCCGTGTCCCGGCGTCGCCGTGTTGCCGCGCGTTGCCGTGGCTGCCCCGTACATCCGCATCGCGTCACGCCCCCGTTCTCTAGGCGTGCGACGTACTCTGTGTTAACTTGTACCTACCGTGGCCTAAAGCAGTGTGTATTCCGGTCTCTGCAACTACAGAGTACGCATACCAATGATCCAAGGCACCTGCACTCGCCTTCTCGCTCGTACGTTTGTGGTCGTTGTCTTACCCCGCAACCCTCTGTCCTCTCGTGTCGGCTTCGGTTCAGCGGCCTGGCCCCCCTTCCTTTGTGTCCCCGAGGCCGCCATCGTTTCTGTTTTGAGGGGGCTAAGATGGGTAAAGTCAACGAAACGGAAAAGCCAAAGCGGGATCTCTCTTGTTTCTCTCTTCACGGTGTGATGTCCTTGCGCCGTGTATGCCCTGCACCGTACAATCGATGCACTGTAGGAGATCAAGCGGCATCGGTGTATGTGTCTCTGGTTCTTTGAACAGTTGTACGTCGTATGCCGGAGTAGCCGTCTCTGTGACACGGCTGTGTTTCGTATTGTGCATGGGGGATCGTGGACAGGCCCTTGGGTGGCCTAACAAGGGCGGCAACGATGAAGGGAGAGGGAACGCAAAGCAAACCCCCAAAGCTCTCCAGAAAGACGATGCGGGAATACTTCCGACTCGCTGGAGACAGACAAGCCCTGTTCTATGGCCTTGTCTCCTGTCGAGCTGTCTTTTTAGCCAAAAAGCACGGCCGAGACAGCCTTTAGGGAAATGCCGCTGCCTATCGCTGCCTATGTCTAACATGACGAGCCCAAGTCGAGCCGAGTGATGTTTGGCCATGATGCTTCTTCTGGCACGATGTTGGTATGGTTCGGTGTGTTGCTTTCTTTCGCATTGAGAATCGTCCGCTGTCTTTTTTCTGCAGGGCCATTCACTGAACAGGCTCCGGCGACTAAGTTGGACCGAGTAGGAGCCTTGAAGAGAGATAACAGACAGACATCGCGACATGCAAGCACCGACTGCGGGAAAAGGATATGCCCAAAAAGCTGTGATGCCGGAGACGCTTTGTTCCCGCAATGTTGACGTAACGCCGGTGTTTTGGTACCTCAGGCTCTGGTATCCCGTAAGAATAGTGTTCAACACTGCGGGTGCAGCGTCCTGAACACCACGACAGGCGGGCATGTGTGTGTATGTGTATGTGGTGTGTGCATGTGTGTGTCGGTCGGCTGCTGTTTTCCTCAGTAGATCATAAAGGTATTGGTCGATTGTGAAGTTGAGTCTGGATGTTGGACCCGAGCAGCATCATGGAAGATGGGCATCGACGGGAGACTGGGCCTAGACCCTCGTCAACGAACAATCTGAGTATGAAAACACTGCACTGCCCAGACGAGGCACGAGGGAAATATGAGCTGGCATTGGGAGATACTAGAGCAAAAAAACAGCAAGACATGGCCCCTTTCCGTACAACCGCACCGGACCTGCCTGGGCACGTGGAGGCAGGGGGTGGAAAGACGGTATTCCTGTTGAGGCGTCGTGGGCGTTCTAAAGCGCTCTCCGCTGCATCGTGGAATGTCGTGGACGAGAGACATTGTCCGACAAGAACATGCTAGACGAGCCGGTGAACAGACATGGAGGAGGGAAGAAAGACATGGCTGGCCCTGGCCCTGGCCGACGCTGCACGGCGTCTTGTCGTTTGAGTCTCTGTTGTCTGACAATCTGGCGCCTGGCATCGGGAGACTCGGGCCACGGTGTCGCGGCCGGCAATAGTAAGCGAGCGGTCAAACATGGCTCGGAGGCCTGCATCGGCACTGTTTTGGTTTTGGTTCGTTGTGTACCATGGAGCTGTTGCTGTGTTGCAGACCGCGCAAGACAGGTGGCACGTCTAGCTTGCCATGACATTGTCATCGGTGTGTATCCAAAAAAAAGGTGAATAAATGTGTGCAATTGTTAGAAGATCAAACTGTCACGTTATCTGCTCAAGCTCATCCCGCTTTTGCGCAGAGACGGTCGTAGTCTACTCGACGGCTACCACCAGCTGATCGAAGCCCTTGGCGACGGCCGCCTCGCCGCCTGCTGCCTCAATCTCATACTCTAGGTCCGGCTGAGCCTCCCGGTACAGCACATGTGCGTCGGCACCCATCCGCTCGTTGTAGGAAGCCTCTTCGTCGCTGACAATCTGCTTCTTGAGGCCGTTGGCCGCCGCGGCCTCCACCTGCAGCTGGATCTTGCACGACCGGTCCAGCAGTCCGAACAGGAACCCGGCCTCGTCCACCGTCTCGCCCACCGAGATCAGTCCGTGGTTCAGCAGGATGGCGCCACGGTGTGCCGGCTGCAGCGCCGCCGCGATGCGCTCGCCTTCTTCCTCGGCAAACACGATGCCGCCGTACTGTGCGTACACGGCGTGCTTGCCGTAGAATGTGCACACGTCCTGCGTCAGCATGTCCAGCGGCCGGCCAAACGCAGCCCACGCCCGCCCAGAAATTGTGTGCGCGTGGCACACGGCGTGCACATCGTTTGGCCGCGCGCGTGCACAGCGCGGTGGATAAAGTAGCCGGCCGCGTTGGCTGTACGGCCCTTGGCCAAGGGTTGCCAGAGCCGGCCACGAAACGGCCCGTCTGGATATCGAGCAGCACCATGTCGCCGGCAGTCATCATGCCAAAGTGGCGGCCGAGCGGGTTCATCCACATCAAGCCCGGAAACTCGGGGTCGCGCACAGAGATGTGGCCACTCTGGCCCTCGATGAAGCCCTGGCGGGCAAAGTGGCGGAACGTGGCTGCCGTGTGGACGAGCATGTGCCGACGTGCCTCGACAAACGTCGGGAACGCGGGGATGCCTGGGCGTTGTGCTGTCAGTATCGTCCATGTGTCCTCTGAACACGGCGTGGTTTGGGGGGCTGGACCTACCCTCCTGCTCGTCACCGTGAGAAATGGCCTGACAAGGCGACACAATCACCTCTTTCTCATCTGCCTTGTTCATGGCCGCAGCTGGGCCGTCCTCAATCGTTGCCGAAGGGGCCATAATGGAGGCTTGGTGGTTACCGTTGAGGCTTCAAGAAGAGACGAAAAGATAAGGAGAACAAGAGCGTTCCGACACTGGACAGTGACGACCTGTTTGAATGGTTTCTCGCAAGTATGCACTATGCACAGTATTTCTCTGTCTGTCTCTGAGCTTCTTCTCCTCACAGTGTTGTGGCAGGCGAGATCGTCGACTTATCAAGTCAGTCACGGAAATACCATCTTCTGTATTGGTCACTGCCGGTGAGATGGGTCGGCCGTAGCGCGAGCCAGGTTGATAGCGAAGCCAGCCACGCCGTAATCAGGAGTCGGGAACAAGACGAGTCGGGGGCATGCGGAGATAGCGAAAATGCTCCATCACCATGGTCGGAACCTGGTCGGTCGGCCTGCATTACGGCCAAACAAGTTCATAACAACATGGTCTGATAGCGAAGCATCGATAGCGAAAGCGAATGCGCAACGAGGAAGGTCCAGCCGGTTCGGAGCGACTACGGAGGCTTACGACGTACATGGATTAGCAATGCAATGTACACGTGATAGATAGCGTGCACTCCTTATCGCGACGAGTATCTTATCTTGATTGCAGTGGAGACGCAACGGCCGCCGGACGTACCTTTAATCCGCCACCACCCTCTCTGCTGCGTGCTGGAGCGCGCCAGAGTTAGGGGGGAAGCAAGGCGGTAGCTTTGGCAGGCGGCGAATCCCTTTTTTTACTAGAGTTTGCGTCTGGAGGCTTCGGCGGGGCCATCTCCTATTATTTTCGACGACCCGCGTTGAAACTAGGCAAACGCATATTGAGACGCACGTCGAGACAACACCTGCATCTCTGCCTTGCTCATCGGTTCTGTTTTTGTATACCGACATTCCTCGCCTTTCTAAACGCACGGTACACTGCTGCACTGTGTTCGCGTCGACTTTGCGACCTGATTTTCACCGAGGCGACCTCCCCTCCTCCCCTCCTCAGCGGCCCTGAAGCTATTTTAAAGCTTCATTCTACCGACTTCCACGACCACCCCAACGCCCCTCTCCAGACAGCAAATATGCAGGCCCCCGTGCTGGTGATGAGTATGTATCATGCGATTTGGAGGACCCCATGAGGCTCTGGGAGTTCTTGGAGAGCTTTCTGGAGCTCTTGTTTTTCAGGGCTCAGAGCTCCCACGAGACCGCCACTCTGCATCCCCGCATAAGACGGCAGACGACCGACACTACAGAACACAGAACACAGAACACAGAACACAGAATACAGAACGCAGAACAGACAGCTGACCTTTGCTCTTTCCTCCGCACAGACACCGGAGGCGGTGAGAGACAGACTGGCCGCAAGGCCCAGCTGTCCAACATCGCCGCTGCAAAGACCGTCGCCGACATCATCCGCTCGTGCCTGGGCCCCAAGGCTATGCTCAAGATGCTGCTCGACCCCATGGGCGGTATCGTCCTGACCAACGATGGCCACGCCATCCTGCGCGAGATTGAGGTGTCGCACCCCGCGGCCAAGAGCATGATTGAGCTCAGCCGGACACAAGACGAGGAGGTCGGCGATGGCACAACGACGGTCATTATCCTGGCCGGCGAGATCCTGGCCCAGGCCCTGCCACAACTCGAGCGCAACATCCACCCCGTCGTCATCATCTCCGCCTTTAAGCGCGCCCTCAAGGACGCGCTCGAAATCATCGAAGAGATCTCGCTGCCCATCGACGTCAACGACGACAAGGCCATGTACGGCCTCATCAACTCCTCGATCGGCACCAAGTTTGTCTCTCGCTGGTCGGACCTCATGTGCGACCTGGCCCTCACGGCCGTCCGGACCGTCGTCTGGGACGTCGGCAGCGGTGGCCGCCCCGAGGTCGACATCAAGCGCTACGCCCGTATCGAGAAGGTGCCCGGTGGCGAGATCGAGGACAGCTGCGTGCTCGACGGCGTCATGCTCAACAAAGACATTACGCACCCCAAGATGCGCCGGAAAATCGAGAACCCGCGCATTGTGCTGCTGGACTGCCCGCTCGAGTACAAAAAGGGCGAGTCGCAGACCAACATTGAGATCTCCAAGGAGGAGGACTGGAACCGCGTGCTGCAGATTGAGGAGGAGCAGGTCAAGGCCATGTGCGACGCCGTGCTGGCCGTCAACCGGACATTGTCATCACAGAGAAGGGCGTCTCTGATCTGGCACAGCACTACCTGCTCAAGGCCAACGTCACCGCCCTGCGCCGTGTGCGCAAGACGGACAACAACAGAATAGCCCGCGCCACCGGCGCCACGATTGTCAACCGCGTCGAGGACCTGCAGGAGTCGGACGTCGGCACCAAGTGCGGCCTTTTTGAGATTGAGAAGATTGGCGACGAGTACTTTACCTTTTTGACAAAGTGCAAGACCCCAAGGCCTGCACCATCCTGCTGCGCGGCCCCTCCAAGGACATCCTCAACGAGATTGAGCGCAACCTGCAGGACGCCATGGGCGTCGCCCGCAACGTCATGTTCCACCCGCGGCTGTCGCCTGGCGGTGGTGCCACCGAGATGGCCGTGTCCGTGCGGTTGGCCAAGCTGGCCAAGGAGATTGAGGGCGTGCAGCAGTGGCCGTACAAGGCCGTGGCGGACGCGCTCGAGGTCATCCGCGGACGCTGATCCAGAACGCCGGCCAGAGCCCCGTGCGCGTCATCACGGACCTGCGCGCCAAGCACGCCGAGGGCAAGAGCACCTGGGGCGTCAACGGCGATGCCGGCACGCTGGCGGACATGAAGGACTACGGTGTGTGGGAGCCCGAGGCGATCAAGGTGCAGAGCATCAAGACGGCGATTGAGGTATGTTTTGAATTGTTTACGGGCTCTTGGCTATCTTGTGTATTGTGTCGAGCCTTGCTGACTGACCCTCCTTCTCCCCTTTTAGGCCGCTTGCCTGCTGCTCAGAGTCGACGACATCTGCAGTGCCAAGAAGGCACAACCGGGTGTGGGCACCGGTGGCGGTGGCGACGAGTAGAGCAGTCAAAAAAGGACTACCACCTTGCGATCCCACCTTTGACGACGATGGACACAATCCTACTTGCTACGAGCAGAGGTTTGGGATGCAGAGCTGTCGAAGAGGGGAGGTGTGGGTGGCAGAGGGGGAAAGCTGAAAACGATGTACAACCGGAAAGACAAAATATAAGGACTTTTTTTCAATCAAAAAAAAAAAAGAGAATTGGCTGCCAAGGCAGTAAAAAAGTCTTGTATTCATGTATAGTAGGGATGGCTTCTGGGCGTCTCGAGATGGTCAAGAGAAAATCATACCCTTTATTACTTTGTATTGTGTGACGGATGTCACCTCTGACACCGTCGGTTGAGGACGTGAGTCCCGTTGGCCCTGCTTCACGTATTTCTAGGAGGCCTGGATCGCAGATCGACTTGCCGTCAAACGCCACTCGCGTGAGTGTGTGCGCCAATGTTTGATGCCTCTAATAAAGGCGACGCGCTGTTGCTGTTGCTGTTGCTTTGCTGTTGCTTTGCTGTTGCCGGTGCTTGCGTTTGTATGCCGTTCGTTTCGCAGCTTTCAGTCGTCGTCGTCCTGGATGAGTAGGCCGGGACCTTCTGCGATGGGGATGGGTTCTTGTGCAGCCGGTGTTTGCTTGGTCTGTCCATTGGCACCACTGGCTTTGCTGGTTGCTTGCGATGCAGCGCCCGCGTCGTCGTCGTCGCCATTTGCTTTCGCGGCGCCCTTTTGGCTATCCTTGTCGCCGTCGTCGCCGTCGTCGTCGCGACCAAATCTCGGCAGGACAGGTTTGGATGGCGCGGCTGCTGCCGTCGAAGCTACGACTGCTCCGCCACCGTTGCCTCCCGACGTCTTGCCGCCCTTGGCCTTGCGCGCCTTGGCCTTTTCTCGCTTCTCGCGGTTGCGCCTCGTCTTCTCGTCGTCGCGCGCTTCACGCTCCTGCCTCTCCTTCTCAAAGTCTATGGAGTCCCGGTCACGCGCGGCCTCCTCATCCAGCTGCCGTAGCCGTGCGTATTCCCGCCGCCGGCTGGCCTTGTATACGTGGAACTCGCCACTGCCTGCACCCGAGCTCGAGCCCTGCACGCTGGAGATGACTTCGGGGGTGCGCCGCCGCCCGGGCCTCGTAGCCGGGCAACATCCGCGGCACGGGGATCTTGATTGCCTGGTCGGGCTTAGCAAACAGCGCGTCGAGTCCTGCCGCTTGCGCAGAGACGGGCGTCAGGGCGCGCTTCTTGACGGGCCGCTTGGAGCGGCGGTCGGCCGACGTGGGGATCGACTCGGGGCCTTCGCCGGACATTGTTGGCAGTTGGGGGCGGAGGCAGTGTGTCGGGGAGGGAGGCAAAGCAGCTTGTGGCGTCAACGTGTAGCACAAGGTCGGAGTCGTGAAATGGCCGTTGTCGAAAAACGTAGTCTGCTGTTGACGTCGCGATTTTAGTTGAGCATGGCAGATTGCGCTTGGAGAGTCTAGCCTTGTGGAGCGGCACGTGATCGGCCTAAAGCTGCTGCATTAGCCTCAGGGAAGAGCGCCAACACTCCGTGTAAGTCGGCATCGCGAGAATGTCGACTATGACGCAGGTCATGCACACGTACTATGACACTGCTGAACATGTATAAGGCTGTAAGTACGTTTACATTTTGCCCATCTTTTGTTGTCTGGCTGCAGTCGGCTTCGCATAGCGCACTCATGCTCCTGAGATTCCAATCTTGTGGAACGGCGAGTCAAGGCTGTCTCATTGACATTCACTACAAGTACGATGCGAATTCTCTAAGCAAGCGCCCTCTGATATTCAGAACCTACTGCTCACAGCGAAGAATAGTCTCTGCGTAGACATCTCACATATCTCCCTTTCCCCGTGCCTATGAAATGTGGTGCGCCAACAACGGCCAGCCCGAGACGTGCTGGTAGTCACTGAAAGACCCCTGTATTCACCTCAGACTCACAGTAGCCGCCGCCCAAACAGCACCAACCAACCCCCATTCGCTGTAAGATACCTGAACCCACCTGCCAGAGCAAACTGACAGTGCGTCAAGCCCGACAACTCCCGCCGATCTACTTCGTAGGCCTCCCTTTGCACCTTTCTGTGAGGCTGTGATGTCCATCTTCTTTGTTCTGGTTGGTTGTTTGCGAATCTCTCCCAAACTCCCGTCGCTTTTCCCATGCTTATTGAAACGGCGCAACCCAACAGTCCTGATTGGGGCACGGCTCATGGACAACCACCAGGGGAGTGCAACGGCATCCTGGCGCCAGCACCACCAATGCAGCTTGCAGCACTCCCCCTGTTCTCTCACATCTCGTGCCCAACGACCCTCTTCCTCCTCCATCTCCATCCAGCAGCTTGAGGCTGACGTGCAGTTGAACCAGGCTACGAGAGACCCGTGTTCTCCCTAGCCGCCGCTCCCTCGGCCTAGCCCCAAACACTAGTCGCCCCCAGATTGCGCCCGGACGAGAAAGTTGCCACAAGCGACAAGAGAAGACATCCACCTTTGGTCCGACAGCTTGCTTGGATTCACATCTTGTCTCATACACTTTGATTTTCCACTTGCATTTCACCCGTGAACGTGTCCCCAATTCCCTTGACTCTGTTGATTCATGTTTACTTGAGCTTCTCTCGTCGGAACTCGACAAACTCGACAGACTTGACAATCTCGAAATCTCGACAATCTCGACTTCACCCGCATCTCTATTCCGTGCTCTCTCCTCCGCGCCCAACCCGCGCTCTGTTTCTCTGCTTCTTGCGTGCAGCTTGCCAAACATGGGAAAGCCGAGACTTCTCATCATTGTCAGGCACGGCCAGTCTGAAGGCAACAGTGAGTGGCTGCCGAGAGCTATCCGCATGCTTCTTCGCCATCGTGGTAGATTGTGTGCTGACAAACGGTCTTTTACCTCAGAAAACCGGGACATCCACCAGACCGTCCCAGACCACCGCGTCCGCCTGACCAGCGACGGATGGCAACAAGCCTATGATGCCGGCCGCCGACTGCGGTCCCTTTTGCGGGCCGACGATACGGTCCAGTTCTTCACGTCGCCGTATCGCCGCACACGTGAGACCACGGAGGGCATTCTGCAAACGCTGACTTCCGATGACCCGGAGCCCTCGCCCTTCAAGCGCAACAACATCAAGGTCTATGAAGAGCCCCGTCTTCGCGAGCAGGACTTTGGCAACTTTCAGCCGTGCAGCGCCGAGATGGAGCGCATGTGGCAGGAGCGTGCCGATTACGGCCACTTCTTCTACCGCATTCCAACGGCGAAAGTGCTGCCGATGCCTACGACCGTGTCTCGGGCTTCAACGAGAGCCTGTGGCGCCAATTTGGCGAGGATGACTTCCCAGTGTCTGTGTCCTTGGTAAGGAGCCCTCGTCGTCTCGACATTCATGACGCCCCACAGATACGAGCAGCGACTAACACCCCCCAAGTCACGCATGGCCTCATGTCGCGCGTCTTCCTCATGAAGTGGTACCACTTCAGCGTCGAGTACTTTGAAGACTTGCGCAACGTCAACCACTGCGAGTTTCTCATTATGCGCAAGCAGGGCGACAGCGGCAAGTACAAGCTGGAAAGCAAGCTGCGCACCTGGTCCGAGTTGCGGCGTGAGCGAGCCGCGCTCCTCAAGCAAAAAGAGGAGGCCTCCAAGGACAGTTCGGAAAAGGAAGACAAGGACAGCGCAAAACTGGAAAAGGCTGCAGCCGGCCTGTCCTCGGCGTCCTCCTCAACGACGGTGCCGCAGCGACGATGGGGCGGCTGTCCGGATGGCTGCAACCACGATAAGAACTTCAAGATCCGCCCTGGGCTCGCCGATCTGATACAACGCGATGGGACCAATGTCTATGACAATGCCAACGGCAGCCCGCGCAGCTCAAAGACAACGTTGGCGGCCAATAGCCACAGCCACAGCCACAGCCACAGCCCCAGCCACAGCCCCGGCAAGAACAGCGGCTCCGCGTCCTCGCTTTCCCGCCGGGCCACCGCTGTGCGCCGCTTCCAGGTGGCTGGCTACAGCGACGACGACGACGACGGTGGTGATGGCGCCAAGGAGGCCATGGGTGGCGGCGGTAGCCCTGCCAAGCTTGCAGCCAACAGCAAGGCGTCCGCCGGCTCTAGCGGTGCCGGGGGAGGTCTGCTGCCTCCCCAAATCGACGTTAGTCGCGCATGCGAGGAACCGGTCTCGTCACCCGATGCTACGCCGTCATATATTACGCCCGAAGATCGCCAGCGCACTGTGTCCCCCGGCGGCTCGCCGCCACCCATGCCAAGCCCTTTCTGCATATTGGGCGCGACTTTGGCGGCACATACAGCGGCCATACCAGCGATGCCGACTCATCCGAAGATGATCGCGTCCGGCACCGTATGGCTCGCATGAAGCTGAACACCGGCGGTGCCACTGAGCCCACAGCCATGGACATGGTCACGGCCATGGTCACGGTCATGGTCATGGTCACAGCCACAACCACAACCACAACCACAGCCATGGCAGCGACCGGGTTGTCTTTGGCGCGCTCGATGCTGTTGCCACGTCTGCCTCTGCCACTGGCAAGGCCATGACCGAAGCTGTGGCTGCAGTGGCGACGGCACAAGTGGACGGCGGCCAGGCCTCTCCTGCTGCCGGAAGTGCGAGTGGTAGCTCCTCCAACCTCAGCAACATTCGCAAGAAGCGCACCAAGAACATGGCCAACCGCCTGGGAGATGCGCCGCACTGCAGCGACTGCGAGCACGACCACGGCGATACCACCGACCTCGGTGCCGACGAGCTGGACATGGACGACGAGCTGATAAACTCTGGTGTCGTTGTCGTGGACACTCCTGGCAAGGATGAGACCGACGTCGACCCAGACCTGGCCCAGGCGAGCGGGACGACAAGAGCATTGCGGGAAGCGTTTACTGAGTGCGCCACGGACCGACTGCGCACGGCTTCCCCTCGTACAATCTCACTTTTTAGACTGCTCCCATGTTTGCCTTGTTGGTTTACTCGTCTTCATGCCCCGCTTTGTCTCCATGTCTTTTGATGATGATACCAAGATCTTGTTTCAGAATAGCACCGGTGGCCTTGTCTTTTCCATTGATAGTCCTGTCATAGCGCCACGTTTGTGCGGCCCATACCAGTTTGGAATACGTTTGGCCACGACCAACTCCACAGAGCAGAGATTCAATGCACAATCGTTAACAAGATGTATTTTTGACGCAAAAGGCACGAGATACTGCAAACTCGTGACGAGGCTGCAACGATCGAGGCCATTTGCTGTACAAGGCCATCACGTGTCGATACGCCGATAAGAGATTGGCTAGCGCGGAAATAAAAAAGTTCGGATAAGCCTCGCCGTCTCCACTGAGCATCACCAAAACTCTGCGCCGAGGACGAGCCTTGCCTCAGCCAACTCTGGGACGGACCGGCAAGCGACGACGGAAATCGAGCCGCACAGACAAAGCAAGCTGCGCTGGTGGTCTCTTGCTCATTCGGCCTGTTTTACCAAAGACGTTCGACTGGGTCTCTCTTCTGTTCGAACCAAACCACTTCGTCGAGCGGCTGCCATCGACAGACTAGCCCGATGGCGCCTCCGGCGGGCAAAAACGGCTTCGTCTTCCGCCGCGAGGAGGAGCGGAAAGCGGAGGAGGTGGCCGAGGAGCTCTATGCCGACTACGAGGCGGGCACGCCGGGCGCGACGCGGCCAACGGTGTCGGTTCTCGTGGGGCGGCTGCAGCAGATTCGGAACCATGCGATTGCACGGCAAAAGAAAAAGTACCTCGAGGCGCTGGCCGCAAAGGTTCTCGACCAGCGACTGGGCGCCGTGATGGCGGCACAGGCAATACAGGTGGCTGAGAAGGCAAAAGAAGCGGCCGACGCAGCAGCAGCAACGTCGGCGCCCGCCGAAACGACGACTGCACAGACCAGCGAGGCCGTGGCCGCGGCAGACGACGGCACGACGGCCATGGACACAGCACCGGACGGGGTGGCTGCGCCCGAGGACGGGACGACAGCAGAGGTGCCGGCACAGCAACACCGGCAGCGACGCGAAAACGCACACGACGGGTCACTTCCGAGGGCGGCACCGCCAATGGCCGCATCCTGCGGAAGCGCAAACGGCGGCGGCACGAGGACAGCAGCGACGATGGCAGCGACAGCGACAGGGAGCGAAAACAAACGGGCGCCATTGTGCCGACCAAGCTCTCGTCGGACGGCCCAGGTTTGCAGACATTGCCGGCATGGACGACGTCCTGCGCGACCTGATTCGGCTGGTGTGGATGCCGCTGCGGCGCGGCTTTGACTTTCGGGACAGCGGCTCGCGGCCCAACGAGGCCGTGCTGCTGTACGGCCCCTCGGGCTGCGGCAAGACGCTGCTGGCCAACGCCGTTGCCGCCGAGGCGCGCGTTCCCTTCTTCTCGGTGTCGGGCCCCTCGCTGGTGGGCGGCATCAGCGGCGAGTCCGAGACCAACATCCGGAACGTGTTTGACGAAGCCGTGCGTCAGGCGCCGAGCCTAATCTTCCTCGATGCCATTGAGGCGCTGGCCAGCAAGCAAGACGCGTCCAGCAAGGGCCCATGGAGATGCGCATGGCGCTGACGCTGACGAGCTGCATCGACCGGCTGAATGCCGAGAGCAACACGGCAAGTACGTGATTGTGCTGGCGGCGACGAACAAGGCGGACAGTCTGGACCCGCTGGTGCGGCGGCGGTTTGGCGTGGAGATTGCGGTGCGCATGCCGAGCCAAGACGCGCGCGAGCGCATCTTGCAGACCATGACGCGGGGGATGCAGCTCGCCGGGACGTGGATCTCCAGGACATTGCGCGCATGACGCCTGGCTTTGTCGGCGGTGACTTGCAGAACGTGGTCAAGACGGCGCAGCTCAACTACATGGATGCGAAGCTGGAAGCCGTGCTCGCGCGCCTTCGGTCGACAGCCGGGCCCGACGGGCGCGAGACGCAGGCGCAGAGCGATGCCTCCATGTCGGCCTGCAACGAAGCCGACGAGGAGGCGCCCTGCCTGACGTGCAGCGGGACATTTGCCTGCTGAACGCGCACGAGGACGAGCGGTCGCTGGCGGCCGCGGCCGTTGGCGTGTCCACCGCGGCATCTGCGGCGGCATCTGCGGCGGCATCTGCGGCCGCGTCCGGCGACGAGGACACCGCGCCAGCGGCCACGGGCCTGCCGGCCACGGCGCCTCCGCGGGCCGAGGGCATCACAGCGCAAAACTTTTGCGACGCGGCGCTGTCGGTGCTGCCGGCGGCCAAGCGCGAGGGCTTCAGCACCGTCCCCAACACGACCTGGAAGCAGGTCGGCGCCATGGCGGTGCTGCGCAAGAAGCTGGAAATGTCCATTATCGGCCCCATCCGCTATCCGGACAAGTACGCCGCCGTCGGCCAGAAGCCCATGGCGGCATCTTGCTGTGGGGCCCCCCGGCTGCGGCAAGACGCTTGTCGCCAAGGCCGTCGCCAACGAGTCCAAGGCCAACTTCATCTCCATTCGCGGTCCGGAGCTGCTCAACAAGTGGGTGGGCGAGTCGGAGCGCGCGCTGCGGGAGCTGTTTGAGCGCGCGCGCGCCATGGCGCCCTGCATCATCTTCTTTGACGAGATGGACGCGCTGGCGGCGAAGCGCGACGACGCGCGCTCGGACGGCAGCGCGCGCATTGTCAACACGCTGCTGACGGAGCTGGACGGCGTCGTCGACCGCACCGGCCTGTTTGTGATTGGCGCGACGAACCGGCCGGACATGATTGATCCGGCGCTGAAGCGGCCTGGGCGTCTCGGCGAGAGCATCTTTGTGGGCCGCCGACGGCCGAAGACCGCGTGGCCATCCTGCAGACGCTGTACCGCAACGCGATCCCGGGCGACGAGCACATGGCGGCGACCATGGACATTATCCACGGCGTGGCCATGGACGCGCGGTGCACCGGCTTCTCGGGCGCCGATCTGGACCATCTGCTGCGGACGGCGGGCAAGAACAGTCTGGACCGGACGGGCCTGCACAGCGCAGAGGTGCCGCAGATCACGGCGGACGACTGGGCCAAGGCGCTGGCCGAGACACAGCCGAGCACCAGCCTGGCCGAGCTGCGGCGGTACGAGAAGCTGCACTAGGGGCTGCTGCGGGCCGGTGCACACGTACATGGCATAGCTCTGCGTTGTATGCACGTATGCATCTGTATATACAATTCACATTTACACATCTAGTTGCAGTAGCCATCCTTTCAGGGAGCTGAAGCCCGGGAGCTGGCGCGATACTTGTGAAGAGGAGAGAATGTGCTCGTTTGTTCGATTCAAGAGAAGGCGTGGACCACGAAAGAGAACTCTTCGTGGCCGGAAGCCTGGGAGATCATAGGAGGTAGAAAAGGCAGGCGAGGTCTCTAAGTCTAACAAACAGAAAGCGTGTAGGGGTACTATGTGAAGAAACGAGGCCGAGCCAAGAGAGAGAACAAGTCCAGCACAATACAAACAGAGGAACGGTTTCCTTGCCTCCGTCCCAACCGTCCGGGTCGATGATCGTTCACGTCGCCGGTCGTCAGAGAGGACGTCAGCATGTTCGCTCCAGATTTGCCGTGTTGTCTCGTTGTCCCCGTCTCCTGTCTCCTGTCTCGTGCAAGGTTTTCTAGTCGGCCCTGTCTATTGTTTGTTGGGTTCCGTGCATGCCAGTCCGAGAAGAGAAGAGGACCCGGTGGCCCGTAGGTTGGTGCGCGCCGTGCCTCGGTCTCGGTCCAGCTCTATCGAGTGAATGGGAGTGGGTGAGTTTGGTGTAGATTTTGGTGTATAAATAGGTGCGGAATGGTTTCTTTTTCCCGTCTTCCGTCTTCTTTCGCCACTGTTCGTACAACGCGCCAGGATTCTTTTCAAGTCTTTCAAAGGAAACTGCAAAACAAAAAACACATCAACGTCAAAAGCCATCGTCCTCCTTTGGCCGCTTATGCGGTGGACTCCTTCAGGTAGCTGCAGGGCGTTAGCGAGACGTTCGCATTGGTCAAGGTAAAGGGGGGGAAGGGGGGGCAAAACATACGTGATCAGGTCGTTCCGGTCCTTGTCCTTCTTCAGGCCACCAAAGGCCATCTTGGTACCGGGAATGTACTTCTTGGGGTTCTCGAGGTAGGCGAACTGCAGGGTGCTAGGTTAGACAAAATGTTGCAACCAATTTGCTCATCCAGCCACGGTGAATGCGAGCGGAGGTCAACTCACCAGAGTGTCCTCCTCCCAGGTGATGCCCTTCTGCTTGTTGGCATCGGTGTAGGCGTAGCCGTCGACGGAGCCAGTCTTGCGGCCGAACAGGCCGTGCAGAGCGGGGCCGACCTTGTTGCCGCCGTCCTTCTCGACGGTGTGGCACTGAGCGCAGCGCGTCTTGAACAGGCTGGCGCCCTTCTTGGAGTCACCTGTGGTAGAGTGTTAGCAACGAGTCAAGTTCACAGACCAGAGCCAAGGCCAGTCCACAGTCGAAAGCGAGCCGAGTCGGAGCGGGCCCTTTCAGCCGCTCCTGGCCGCCGCTGTCCCTTGCCCCATCGCCCGTCCGTTGCTCTCGCTCGGCGGCCACAGCACGGCAGGCAAATCCCAGGGCGAGTGAAGCGCAGTGTTCACTGCCAGTGTTCACTGCCGGTGCTTGCCATTCGCCGTTCGTGCTGTGGAGCCAGCTGAGAGCTTGCCCTCCACGTCACCCACGGCACACTCGGTCGCAACGCGGCACCAGAAGCGCCGATCGTGAGCGGATGCTCCCAGCGTTCGTGCACCGGCAAGCACCCTCGCGGCCGAGCTTCACCGCAAGGGCCACCAGAGCTCGGAGTGAGCTTGTTCCTGGCGCCAACGGCCCGCCATTGGGTGAGCAGCGAGCGGCGAGCAGCGAGCGGCGGTGAGACGATGGAGAGCATGCGCGCAACGGCGGCGACGAGCGGAGAGGGCGCTTTGCGGCAGTCTGTGCTCTGGGCGGCAACTTTCGACGTTTGGCTGTGGCTCAAGTCTCGTGCAACGTCTCTGCGCGGCAAAGCGAAGCTCTCGAGCAGAGACGAAGCAGACGCAGTCAGAAGAAAAACAACGTACCCTTTCCGGCAGGCATTTTGTCTGAAGTTGTGGAGGTGGTAAGGAAGAGAGAGGTGGGAATGGACGTGGGATTAGAGATGAAGCTTGAAGCTGGTGTGTAATGGAGTGGGTGAGAGAGGAGGAAGGGAAGAGGGAGAGGAAGAGAAGAAAAGGAAGACGAGAAGAAGCCGCGGGAAAAACAGGAGAGCGACGAAAAAAAGCAAAAAGCCAGGCAAGGCCGAGCGAATCGCACGCAGTGACGGAATGCATTGGCACAGCAAGTATCTTACGTCGTGTGTCTACTTCGTACAGCGGCCAAATGGCTGCTTTGGCGGTGTTTCTCCCCTACAGCACGGCGTACAGTGACCTACGAGTACTCGAGGGCCCCGGCAAGAATAGCCCAAAAACGGCGCATCTCCTCCATCCGCAGGCATTACGACAGTGGCGGACATGTCTCGGGCTGGCGCTAGTGGACGCGCAGCCAATCAGCAGCCGGGCATTAGAATGTCTTGCAGAAGAGACAGGTACCCACTTCATCGGGAGACGCCGGTAGAAAATTCGAAAAGAGCTCACTGTAACTTGGTCGAGCGGGCGGGCGAAGGGCGCTAACACGTTCGCAGGCATTTGGAGGCAAACGAGAACGAAAAGGACAGTCTCTTCACACAGGATGCCGGCCAGCCTGTCCACAATGCACGCAGATCCAATTTTCAGATTGACCATGACAGCGGGCCTCGGAATGGGCGAATCGAGCGGCGTGTTTTTCACAGCAGCATGGGCAACCAGGAAATACGAGGCAAGACGGAGGGAGACCAACAAGAACGAGACCAAAAAGACAAGAGACCAAAAGAACCGAACCCAAAAGGGCGACGGGAAAAGGCTTGTCGGCTCATGGATATGCTGTTTCTGCTTGCCCTTATTCGCTTGTCTCTTCTTGCCCGCCGTTTGCCTTGCCTCTTCTTGCAGAGCTTCCTTGCAGTCGTGGCTGTTCCGTCTTGTTGAGGCATAAGCATAAGCATCGGACTGGACTCTGACCACGCGCAGGACGGCCACGTCGTACGATGGCATGGGTCTACAAAGTACGATCTGGGCATAGGAGACTCTGGAGCCATGCAAAATGCGTCGTACACTAGTCTGTGGATTCGTGCACACAAAGACTGCTTTCCTGTTGTCGCTTGCCGGTCATCGAGATGCGCAATATGCAGCAAACCGCATTTGCGACCGCTTTCCTTCTACTCCGAAAGCCCTCCGAACAAAGACCGCCCGTATGTACGCGTAGTGGCAGTCCCGGGGCGTGTGCGAGTATACGGTACGAGTAGTCGACCAATACCGAGCTTGGATCGTGGTGTCCTCGTATCGAAGATTTGCACCGAGTGTATGGCACGTGACTCGGCTCGGACACCCCAGCTCCGCTTGGTGGGGCGCCGGAAGATGGGTCGTTCTTGAATTTTGCGTCGTGCCCCTCGAACGGCTGCAACCACATCTCGTCATAGCACGCTCACCCATCGACAACGGCTACGACGAGCGCCTCGCAAGCATGGCCACGATTCCACGATTTCTTCTGCCCCGGCGCGGGCCCATGTGGCAGCAGCAGCGCGCCTTGGCGTCGCAGCTCGCGGCCACGACAGCTCGGCCCACGGCCAGGTCGACGTCGACATTGACGCCGCGGACGACGACGATGACCGCCGCCACGCCAATCCACAACGGCTGCACGGCCACAGGCACCGTCCAGCGCGTGCGCCATGCCTCTACACGTCCGCCCAAGGCCGGCGGCCCGTCGCAGCCCGCTCCGCCGTCGGCAGGCAGCAGCCCAGGCAACATCCTGGAAAAGCCTGCCAAGTTCAACCCGCCTCGCACGGCGCCCGTCTGCCACGACGCAACGCCAACGCGCCCTCGTCCCAGCACTACGGCGGCGACCTGTCGGCTGCAGAGCGCGCCGCCCAGCGCACCCGCCAGTACCCGGGCATGATGGCGCCGCCCGGCACCTGGGCCCACTGGTTCTGGACCAGCCGCGCCTTCCATCTGGGCATCACCATGTCGACACTGGCGGTGCTGGCCGTCTTCACGCTCGTTGAGAACTTTAGGCGCACGTCGCCGTTTGTGGACATGCTCCCGACGCTTCGCGAGACCGTGCAGCACCCATCATGGCCGCCCGCACGGCCTTGGAGGTGGTGCGGCTGACGGAGCACCATCGCGTGACCGCCATTGCCGAGCGGCGGCAAATGCGCGTCGACGACGTCGCCAAGCGGACCATGTACCGCAAGGCGCACGGCATGGACGAGACGGTGGGCTTTGGCAGCAACGGCGGGTGGTTCAGCAGCGACGGCAAGAAGAACCAGGGTCCCGTGCCGCCCGCCCGCAACGAGGTGGACGATGCTTCGCCGGTCCGCGGCGAGGCGCCCGTGGAGGAGCCTGCCGAGGCTGGGCAGAAGAAGAAGTTTTTGGGCCTTCTCTAGTCGGCCCGCGGACTCGACAATGTGTACAAGACGGGCACTCTCGAGTGTGATGGCCTTGAGCAAGATGAACCGCTCTTGGATGAACCGCTCTTCGTTTGCATCATGTGCAATGTTAAAGCCAAAGGCAACATTGGATCTAGAGAAACCACAAGTACATGCCGTGCAATGATATTGGGGAAAAACGCAAAAGTAAATAAACATAAAATGATGTAACCTCTTGACGCCCAGTCCGCCCGTACTCCCAAGCAAGGTTCGTCCCTCTGATCCCGTAAACGTGATCCCGTAAACGTGCCAGCGATGCAAAACTGAAAAAGAAACGTGTTCCCTGTCCCCGCCTACACAATCGCGACACCGTCCAGGCCGGCAAAGACCTCATCGGCCACGCCGCCCGTCTCGAGCACCTTGCGGATCATGGCCGCCAGAAGGGCCACTTTGGCACCGCCACGAGGCGCCCGCCACACACCGTACACATCCTCCGTCTCCGACGCCAGGCGACCCGTGGCAGCAGGTGTGCCGTCTGTTGGCGCAGTCGGTGTCGGTGTTGCCTTGGGCTTGTTGGCGTCCGGGTCGTAGGGAGTGCCGGGGGCTGTGAGGCGCGACGGCGGGTCGATGGTGCGGATCGCCAGGAGGCGGAGGGAGGAAGAGGACGACGGCGAGGCAGACGAAGACGCGACCCGGCCGACGGAGACAGCCAGGACGGCATTGGCAACAGCCAGCTCCTCGGCCGTGGGGTCAAACAAGATGCTGTCGCCGACGGTCATGACAAGCAGCGTAATGGGCGGCCGAGACTGTGTTGATGTTGCTGCGGCCGTGTCCTCCTTTGCGTACAGAAACGTCGACGCGTCCCAGTCGTCGTCAAAGAACGGATCCTCGTCGCCCTCCGACACCAGCCGCGGCAGCCGCGTCGCCAGCAGTGCCAAGTGCGTCGTCAGAGAAAGCAGCGGCAGCGGGTACGACAGTGGCGGCGAGATCAGCAGCACGTCCAAGAACAGCTTCCAGTGGAACCGCCGGTTGATGCGCAGCGCCTGTGCGAGTCCGCCATCCGCCAGCAGCGCCTCGGCCAGCAGTGCGCCCAGAAAGACCGTGCTGGCGTCGTCGTCGCGCACGCCGGGAATCTCCACCGTCACCTCGACCCACGACGGCGACGCATGGCCCCCCGAGCCGCTGCCGCTGCCGCTGCCGCCGTTCTTGGCGCCTCCTTTTGTGCCCTCGCCATCGCCGCCATCGTCGTCGCCCGCATCGGCCCACAAGTCCTCTGCTTCCTCTTCGTCGTCATCGCCCTCGCCCGAGCCGCCCTCGCCTCGCCTTGTGCGCTCAACCTGTGCCTTGACACCGACAATCGCCTCTGTGCCGTCCGAGAAGCAGATGCGAGCGCTGCCGTTGGCTCCAGACAGCATGCCCGTCTCGGCGCGCAGAGGGCGGAACTGGGCAGCTGTGCGTCCATCGGGCGGATTGGTGGCTGTTGCGCGAGCGATGTGTGGAGGAATGCCAGCTCGGCGGGCGACAGCAGCACGTGCTGCGTCGTGGCCATGGTTGCGGTGGTTCTCGTGGGACGCGGTATTGGGTAGTTTGTTCAGGCTCGTAATCGGGGCGTCGTGTGTTCCAGGGCAAAATGGCTGTGGCTCGTTCTCTCGTCTTGCTTCTTGCTTCCGATGTGTCTCTCCCAAAAAAACGTCGTCGATAAAGATAGTCTAAACTTTTTTTTGTAGCTGCCGCCCGCTCCTTGATTGGTCCTAGTCCCTGGAGTAGGAGCTAAGGTGGGTGCGGCCGCTGTGAACGACACCGTAGGCCGTCGGAACTCTGAACTCTGACCTATTCGTACACGAGATGAGCTTTCGGGCACAGACAATAGTTTGTGCATCCCAACAAAAACATACTCCATACTCCCAATGCGCGCAGCATCTTACCCCCGCCCCCCCCCTCTAACAGTCGAATGTCACCGACTTTCGAACGCCCGAACCACTGTGCCCCTGTCCGCCAACTTCTGGCAGCGTCTTGAGCAATCCCTTGAGTGCCTGCATCTGCAACTTGGCCGTCTCACCCAGGTCTGCCCACGGGCCACCGTCTCACGGCTCCGAGGAAACATTTGCAGGGCTGAGCGGCCCGTCTGGTTCAGTCCGGCTTCGGCGGTGCTGCCATACCGCCCAGCGTGTCATTTGTCTTTCCGCGCCAACGCGCCACCAACGCGCCACCAGCAGCGGCAGCCGTGGTCTTGGCACGATAATCTCATGCACCAAGCTGTCGCCGTACACGCGGCCATACTGGAGAAGCTTTTGGGCCTCGGCACGGTCCTGCTCCCAAGAGGCCTGCACGGCTTCGACGCTCCTGGTCTGTGTAGCCCCCTTCTCATCGTCGCCACGTTCCCCGAGAGCACGAGCAAGGGCCTTGTTGGCCTCTTCGTAGCGTGCAAGCGTGGCTTGGAAGAGCTCCAGCACGTCCCGTCCGGCCACATAGAGCGGGTGGTCGGCGACGCCTAGCAAGGCGCCCACAGAGGCCGTGTCGTAGGCATCACGAATGCGCTCCAGGCTCTTCTTGCCCTCTCTCGCCCTGTGGACACATGTGTTACGGCCGGCACGATGACAAGAAACTGAAATCGGGAAAGGCAGTCACACGTACCTTGTTTCTTCGCCTCGAATGAGTGCAGCCATGGCCTTGTCGCGCCCGCCAGCCACAATGTCCTTTTCAAACGTAGTCACGTACTGCTTGACCCGCTCGGCTTCCTGGCTGCGGGTTCCAGCCTGCACAGAGGACCAGCTGCAACCACGTTAGAAAGTCAATGTACAGTGTAGAGCAGGCAGGGCATCCGAGTACTGACTTGGTGCCGCGCGACTTCTTGGCCAGGGCTGGACGAAACGTGTCGTCGAGGTCCAGGTCTTCAACGGACGCATTGGAGTCTAGACGAGTAGGCATAAACTGTCAGTGTGGTCGGGCCATGGACAGGGTCAGGCACCGACAGAGAATCCAGTATGACTTACAGGGGCGCTTTCTTCCCTTTGCCGGTGCCATGGCTCTCTGTCGAGTAGTAAATCGTCGAGGAGGCAGGTTGTTGGTGCTCAAACCAGCAGAATCAACAAATGTGAGGGATGACAGGAGACAAAAGAAATTGGGAAAAGGAGGTGCCGTTTGCCCTTTTATCCATCCCTCGCAGGAGGTGCGATCGGGGAAGGAGCGATTGGCCGCATCGGGCTGTGGTGGTGTCGAAATCGAGCTTCGGGTAGGAACGACTCATTGCATCCAAGGTCTTTCCTATTATATGCGTCACTATCCGAGCACTCGTTGCTCTTTTTATTTTATATTCTGTCAAGGCAGACGTGACGTTGGGATGTTGTTGATGGTGTTGTTAGGGTATTGTCGAGGTGTTGTTAGGGTATCGTTGAGATAAAGTTGAGGGTATTGTTGTGAATAAATACGAGATACGTTTGGGTCGTCCTTGGGTGCAGGCAGTAGCAGGAAAGAAGAAGAGCCATGGAAGCAGCAGATGAAAATCAGAAAGCAGATATATTGTATCTATGGAGAAAATTCCGTAATAAAAGATTCAGACAGTCTGGTCTTTGTCCCTTCGTTGAGTCATGATGTAAAAACAAGGAACCGGTCAATAACAAGCAGGTGGTGAACAAGGCGAGAGATGGCTCGTGTAGAGATTGTGAGAGGAAGATAGCAAAGGAGTGTGGCATGATACAAAAGAGTTGGACAATAGAAAGCAACAGACAGGATGAAACAAGCCAGAGACAAAGCAGAGGTATTGAAAGCGAGTGTGTAGACAGGCAGATACATATCACGAGGGGAAGATACCTCTACCCTCTTGGGAAAATCAGAAGATGGCGTCCAAGTAAAAGGGACAGGCAGATCGTAGCAGAGCCAGACAGGAAAACCCAATCATGTCCCACGCAACGCCCTGCGCCGAGTCCCGTTCGTTCTGCCGGACCCTTGGCCTCCTTTTTTGTGTGTTGGACATTGTTGTCGAAAAGAGCAGAAGAGGACTTGAAAAGAGAAGAGAAAAGAGAGAAGAGAGAAGAGAGAAGAGAGAGAAGAGAGAGAAGAGAAAAGAGAAAAAGAAAGAAAAGACAAAGAGAAAGAGAAAAAGAAAAGAAAAAGACAAAATAGAAAAGAGAAAAGAGAAAACAAAGTCGTTGTATGCAAACGCATGGCATTGTCTTTTTTTGTCGTGTCCTCGTAGAGAAAGGAAATGCACTCTAAGCATTCTGCTGTCTAAGCGGGTGGCAGAACGAAACCGGTATAAATCAAAGGGTAACACAACAACAAAATAAACATGGACAGAACAACAAGCAGGCGTCCGAACTGGCAATCAGGAAGACGTTCAGAGCCTGGCTCTTCCGACAGGCTTCTTTTCGTCTTTCTTTTTCATCCACGGCACATCCACGGCAGACACGTTTGCCTTGCCTGGGGGCTTCTTTCAAAGGCCATTGCCATTGTCGTTTGTCAGTCAAAAGCCGTCCTTCCAATACGCATGGCGATTCGGATCCTATCTCGAATTGAGAGACAGACTTTGGAAGGAACCAGCCCAATCTCCAGAAGGCGCAAGGGGCGATACGCCCCGGCCAATCTGGTTGCTATCCGGCTGGCCAGTTGGGAACCGGCCACGCATCGTGTTGTAGTCTGCCGGAGCAGCGTAGCCCAGGGCAAAATTCCCTGCAACTGCTGGGCCTCCCATGTTCTGGCCTCCATATCCCATACCGGACGCCCGAGGAACGTTTCCAAATGCCGCAAAGGAACTATACGGGAAAGAGGCTGGGTAGGCAGCAGTGGGACCACCGCCGGGACCGCCACCGGGACCAAGACCGGGACCACCGCCGGGAACAAGACCGGGACCACCGCCGGGACCAAGACCGGGACCGCCACCAGGACCGCCACCAGGACCACCACCGGGGCCGCCGGGACCGCCCATGGTAGGCGGTTGCGGGCTGACGCCCCCATGGTATCCGCGGGTGGATGGCACGGGCGAGAAGGCGGGCTGGTGCTGTTGGTGCACCTGAAGCTGCTGCTGAGGAGCACTCTGCGGTGGTGGCGAGACCTGGCCGCCCTGCGGAGGCGGGCGACGTTCCAAAATCGACAGACCACGGCCAACGCCGACAGCGCCCGGACCGATACCACTCGGTGCCTGGAGGCCCAGCGGTTGGCTGGCGAACGAGGCCGGATTGATGGCCGACATCCAGATGCGCGTTTTGTAAATCTTGAAGAGGTCGGTGACCAGCGAGTTGAAGTTGATGTAGGCGTCGGCAAAGTAGTAAAAGGTGAGCTTCTTCCAGTCCCTGCCGTTTGTTAGTACGTGAATGCAGCAGTGTGCCTGACAGCAGTGTCGACTTACATTTGAAACTCGGCGTCCAGAATCTCCATGTTTAGGCCGTGCTCCTTGACCTTTTGCATGCAAACGCGCTTGGCCTTGGCTTCGTTTCCTTCCTTGTCCCCAAGGCGAGGATCTCGTGGTTCTGGGCCAGGCGTTTGATGAGCTTCGGCTTGAGCTCGCTGGTACTCGGCTCCTGGACATGGTGCTGGCCAGGCGGGCCCATGCCGCCAATGGCGCTTCCCTGAAGGCCAGTGGACGATGCCATGAGCCCAGCACCGACGCCATCTTGTGCCACGGCTGCATTCTGAGAGTACATCATAAGCCACTTGTACTGCTCCTCGGCGTAGTGCTCCTTGAGCCTGCGTGCTTCGACCCAGTCGACTTTATCGACAGCGACAGTGCCCAGATCGGTGCCGCGGTCAGCCTCCACAATAACGAGGTCGCCCGGCTTCACCGTGAGACCGGTGCCTTCCTGGATGTAAAAGACGTCGGCACGAGCGCACTTGAAGAGGACAATATGGAGCGGGGTCGAGCGGTTGGGCGGCGACAGCCCGTACATGCCACGCTGAGGCGATGTCGGGCGCGCAGCGTACGTCGGAGCGTGCAGGCCATAGGCAGAGGGATAGGCACCGCCGCCACCTCCGTAAGCGGCGCTGGCTGCTTGCTGCTGCTGCTGCTGCTGCTGCTGATGCTGATGCTGATGCTGATGCTGCTGCTGCTGCTGATGCTGCTGCTGCTGATGCTGCTGGGCTTGCTGTTGCTGAGCCTGCTGGAGCAGCTGCTGGGACGTGATCTGTGAAGCACCGGGCGACATTCCCGGCCCGTTGCCGTACATGGACTGTGCGGCAGCGGCAGCGGCGGCGGACTTGGCAGCAAAGCTGTGCGGGTGATCAAAAGGCGAGGTAAACTCGATGCCGCCGCCCGCCTGCTGCTGCTCCTGGGCCTTCGCTTCGTGCGCAAGAACGGCCTCGTTGATGGAGCTGATGGATGCTTGGCGAGTGGGGATGTCGGCAAACGAGTGGCGACGGCTTGGCGAGACGTCCGAGAGGCCGGCAGGGGCAGTCTGCCAGAACGCCTTCTTTACACTCTCGAGCTTGCGGTTCTCGACGGAGAAGGGCGAGCGGAAGGAGCCAGCGGCGGCAAACTCACTCATCCTGCGGGCATTGCTCCTCTTGGCTGCAGCGGCGAAATCGCCATCGTTGATCTCGTCCAGCTCGTCGATGGCGTAGTCGGACGCCTCCTCGGGCACGGACTCTTGGAGACCATAGCCGTTGTCCAGGCGGTAGGCAGCACCAGTGGACGCACGCGGGCGAATGCGGGCGCTGTGGTACTGCTGGCTGGCGTGCTGGCGAAGAAGAGCGTTCTCACGGGTCAGCATTTCGATGGTCTTGGCCTCGGCCGACAGGTGCTGGCTGTCCTGGGGCGGATCGTTGATGGTCTCGTCGTCTTCGTCGTCGTCGACCTCCTTGACCTTGCCGAGCATGCCACCATCGCTTGACATTTCGCTCAGCATGCTAGGCCGCGAGGGACGGTGCTGCAGGCCGGCCATTGGGCGGCCCGAGCGTGGGCCAGCAAGCAGCGAAGCACTGCCGAGAGACGAAGTCAGAGATGGCGATGTGACCGACCCGGTAAGAGCAGCAGCATCGGACTCGAGCTGGCCGACCGAGTAGGACTGCGACCGGTACGTCTTGGGTGTCGGGTGCAGCGGAATGGCAAAGGGGATCTGCGATGTTGTGCCGAGACCGTCCCGTGTTGCCGGGGCCGTGTGCGCAGGGTAGCTGTCGGCATGGCCGCTGCCAAAGAAGGAGCCGCCCGTAGAGCCTGGCGGCATGGCAGAGGTCGGGGAAGGCAAGACCTCGGAAAGTCTGGAAGGCGGGTCTTTGCGCTCGGCATTCCACACGGCGGTGCCCCAGGGAAACGACATGGACGCATTGGAGTGAGCGCGGTTCATAACGCCAGCCGACGTCGCGGCGTGCGCAACCCAAGCAGGGGCAGCTCCCGACGCCGTGCCAGCTCCACCGGCGCTCGGATCAACAGCGGGCGTGCTCGGATGCGATGTTATGGGCGACATGGACGCGCTGTTGAATGATTCGTTCCTCGGACGGACGAGGCCCTGGCTGGTGTCGTTGAGCCACGAAGCGCGGCGGGCCGGTTTGGGCGGCTGCGGCTGCGACTGCGATTGCGACTGCGACTGCGACTGAGACTGCGACTGCGGCTGCGGCTGCGGCTGCGGCTGCGACTGCGACTGAGAATGCGACTGCGACTGGAACTGCGACTGCGGCTGCGACAGCGGCTGCGGCTGCGGCTGCGACTGCTGCGCCTGTGGCTGCTGCGCCTGTGAAAGAGGTTGCTGGCCAAGGCTCATGTGTGTGGAGGCAGATGTCGCTGTAGCGTTGGCGGCTGCTGCTACTGCTACTGCTGCAGCTGCTGCGTGATGGTTGTGGCGACCGGGGTTATTGTTCAGAGTCAAGTCCGTCTCTTCATCTGAGCTGGCCAGGGCCTCTGAGTCGGGGTCGACCGGCGATTGAGCTTGTCGAGCAGGATCGCTTGGCTACCTGGAGCTGCGGCGGAGGGTGCGCCGCTTTGACCCAGCTTGGGGGGTGGGCCAGATTTGAGTCCGGCGCTCATCATCCGTAGCTCCTAGTTGGACAGGGTCGTTCGGACGGGGAAGAAATTGGATCCGCTCGCGCCGCATTCATGGGCCGTTCCGATCAGGAGAGGCAGTATGCTATCTGCCAGACGGTGCAGTGCGGGCGTGGCGGGAAAAAGGGTCCTGTCGGGGGTGGAGGGCGACCTTGGAGATCGGCCAGGGGCTGTTGTCTGTCAAAGGTGCCGGGGACAGTGGTGCGCGGCGGTGCACAGTGGCGCGACACCGCGAATTGTCGCTCGCGTTTGAAACAGGTCAATTATGGGGGCTGCTCGATATGTCTTGAGCACGACAGAAAGTTTGATGTTTCTGTCAAGAGAGACGGTTGATGAATGCGGCACGTGAGTGTGTATGCAGGTGAGTGGCAATTGGGTCTTGACTTTTGTAGGCCTGGTCACAACGGTTGTGGTGGCCACTAGGTTGCGTAGTGACGGTTGAGTAAAACGGTCGTTCCGTGCAAAGCAAGGTGGCCGCAAGGAAAGGCGAAGCGAGATGAACGTCGTCGAGGTGCAAGACACAAAGAGACGGCCGGCGTTGAGAAAGGAGATGGTGAGGAGAAGGAAGAGAAGAACGATGTCCGGAGTCGAGCTGCGAAAAAGAGGGAAAAGGGAAATTAATGGGATAAGTGGCGACTGGACGCGACCTGCATTCGATTGGTTAGCCTCGTGACGCAGGAAGAGGAGAGGAGAAGAGGAGAAGAAGAGAAGCGTGTGGCCTTGTAGTCGACAGTAGATCGACGAGGACTTAGTGCGCTTTTTCCTTTCCCCATGAATCTTCCCCACGAGGCGACAAAAGGGCAAATGGTCTCGAAAAAGGATGGCGGCGTGAGAAAGTCAAGTGGACAAGTGGGTAGGTACAGTAAGTTGAAAGTTGGCAAAAGTCAGGTGAGCCATTCCGGCTTTTCAAGGCTTTTCTTTTGGCCGTTGCGGCCTACAGCGAACCAACAGATTGGGCGGTGAACGCGAACATGAGGAATGGGAAAGGAGGAGTAACGTCACCGGTGTATTGTGCCATCCAGACAAAGGGAGAGGGGCAATGCCAGGCTCACACACGAGGGCTCAGTCGCGGCGATGGGACGTAGTGAGGGCAGGACGACGTGGAAAACGTAGAGATCAGGAGAATGGAGTGCTCCGTTTTGCTCTGCGTGTTGGCTCGCAAAAGGCAAAACAGTCGAGTGAATACAGATTCACGCAAGCGCGAGCATGGACTTGTACGGAAGTACTTTTGTGTGTAATGCTCCCGTAGACGCCACTGTACGCCGTACTCGGTAGTCTGTACTTTGTAAAGCTGCAGTCCCTGAAGAGAGGAGGGCTAGGAAGAAAGGGGAGCTACTCTCGGACAGGGGTAGGGTAGGTGAAAGGGAAATGGGAAATGAGGACAGACGGGTGGCGCGATGGTGGAGGAGCAAGCCGTCTGAAAACTCGAAGATCGAAGAGGAGACCGAAATGTGGAGTGGAAGTAGCTTACCTGGGGAAGAAGGAGAACAAGTCGACTGTGCTCGGGACTGGTAGCTCGTAGTTGCATACACCCTATCAGTGTATTCGACTCTGTCAAGCATACACCGCTGATATGCAAAACGCAAACGAAGACGAAGATGCCGGGGGGGGGGGGGGGGGGTCGCACGTCAAGGTAGCTTTCGGGTGCGGTCGTTGACTGGAAAAGGGGCTCGAAGCTGGACGTTGCTCAAGGTTGCGTGGATGTCGGGATGACAGGATAAAGGGATGACGGGAGGGAAGGCGAGTACAGAAGGCGAAAGGGTTGCAAAGTCGTGTACGATAGACTCAAGGCCCAGAGAAGCTGACGGAGCTGGTTGTTGTAAAGAAGGGGGAGGGCTGAAAAGAGGGGAAAGGTAACGGATAGAGACGCCGTGGAATGGGACAGATCGAAGAGGACTGTGTGGCAGCTGTTTGCAACAGCAGAGAAAGGACGGCGGCAATGTGTGGCTCGAAGAGAAAAGTTGGACAGTGACGAGTGCACAGATAGTCGGCGTCGTTGGTCAGGGCGACACAGAGACCGACACCTGGTCGACACGCGCGGTTGTTGAAGTTGAAGGCCGCTGCGGAGATGCGGCGGAGACTGGAGGTCAGGGTCTGGAGCAATGAGAAAGTCGAGAAAGACAAACAGGGAGCACAAACAGTCGGAACAGTCTGCTAGAGGAGGACAGATGGCGGAGACGGCCAAAGATGGCAACAAATGAAGAGAGTCGGACTGTCGGACAGGATCAAGAACAGAGACAAAGGCAAGGAGGCAAGAGATGGCGAGAGTGCAAGCCTGAGAGGACGAGAGCCTCAGAAGCACGACAAACGAAAAGATGACGAGGAGAGAAAGGAGAGAAGAAGATGGGGAAGACGACGAGACAATGCTATAGAACCAGTCGGTCGAGGAACAAATGAAGCAAAAGCCTCTACGCAATCTGTATGTCTGTCCTTTTTCGATCCGAGCAGAGGGGACTCGAGGGGTCTGGGTGCAAGAATCGACGAGCAAGACAACAGCGCCAGAGAGCGATGTCTCGAGATGGGGTATGCGGGACTGGAGGGTTGGTAAAGCAAGCAACTGAAATCGAAAAGAGAACCGGAGCGACAAGGCGGGGCTGGCTGTGCTCGTCTGGCCTTATGCACGGCCCATCGTAGACGCAGGTAGTGTGCTGGCGTGTGCCGACGTGATGTGGCAGCCTGGGGCTGTTGACGGATTGTCGATGTGCGTGGTTTGCGTATTGATTTGTGGGGCTGGTATGCGAAGATGGAGAGTGAGCAGCTTTATTCAGCCAAGATGCGGTTTCTGGAGATGACGAAGACAACAAGATTCAGATGCACAGAGTGGAGGAGGGCGAGGGCGAAGCGAGCTGATCTGAAGGGAGAGCAGCGTGTGGCAAGGAGGAGACGATGGCGTGCGGGAAAAACAGAAGCAAACAGAAGCAACAAAACGACAGCCAGAGCGCCCGACAGCGAGAACAGAGCTGTGGGAAAGGCGAGGACTCGTGACAAAAATGGACCAGGGCCTGGACAAGGACAGAGGAAGAGGGAGCAGTTGGGAAGCGAAGGAGGATAGAGTGTGCAGCACCAAACAGCTTTTAGCGGCGGCAG
>JADMNG010000059.1:0-177094 GCA_016097075.2 Sporothrix phasma | reverse complement strand
ACACAACGGTCCCTGCAGAACCAAGTGAAGCCAAGTGAAGCCAAGTGAAGCCGCGACGCATCGGCCTCGACAGCTCGACAGCTCAACAGCTCAACAGCTCAACGGCCAACTACTCAGTACACAATGGCCGATGCCGGAGGTTCAGTACGAGTGAATGGTCAACGTTCACAGTGACTGTCAACGTCCAACGTCCAACGTCAACTACGGGTACTCGCAAGAAAATGGCGATGCAGCTCTGACTGTCTGCGGATCCTCTCGCCTCCTCTCTCGCCTAGTCTCGGGCTACTGCATAGTGAGCGTGCCAAGTGGGTGCGGCGCCGGCCTTTAGCAGGGATTACGGTTCTGGGAATAAGAATAAGAAGAAGAAAAAAAGAAAAGAGGAAAAGGGAAAAAGGGTGCCGCCCAGATAGGCTTCATGTGCCTTGATGTCTCGACCCGGCCCTGGTCATCGTATCTCTTGACCTGATTCGTCTTTGTCTCTCCATTTTCTCCATTTCGTGAACACGTCGTAACTCTTTCTTGCCTGCTGCTGTCCGTCTGTCTTGTGCCCACTCGCCCCTCGTGTCTCCGTCCTCGTTTCTCCTCGCCGCCGTTCATCGATGCCCGGCAGCATGGTCCGTCCATTCTCTCCTCCTTGCTGACAAAACAACATTGGCCGAGGGCGCCATCGTACGCAAGGCGCTTTGCTTCGGGGCGGCATTGTCCACTTCCCCTGCCATGCTCTTATTCCACTTCCAGCTCCGTTCACACGCGCAGTGGCACTGGTAGCAATAACACCAAAGGGCGCTGGCGACACTTCACTTGACTCACCGTCCCTGGTGCATGGCCTGTGAGCTTTGGTGTTTCTTTTGATTTTGTTCGCGTCCTGTATCCATCTTTTTTATACGCTTTCCTTTTCAAACTCTTTATATATCACAGCCCCTCCGGTCTGGTTCTGGACGGCATCAACGGCAGCCTACCTGAACAACATTGACACATCATCGACACAGAGACACAACTTGACACTGCATCGACACAGAGACAGCAGACACAACTTGACACTGCATCGACACAGAGACAGCAGACAACAGACACGCCTGGACAAGCATCGGCTCCACATACACAGCCCATCACACCCGTCACCGCCATGGCTGCAGCGTCTCCGCTCGGCCGGGCAGACGGGCCCTCGCGCTCCAGCCTCGACTTTGCCGCCGAAAAGGAGGACGACAGGACGGCCGTCGGCGGCAGCCGCGAGGAGTCCATGTTTGACACGTCCAGCGACATGCGCGTCGAAGAACCGGCAAACACTTGGGCGCCGGCCCGCCGCGCCCATGACAAACCCGTCGACCCGTCCGCGCTGGACATTGAGTACCGCTACTTTACCTTTGCCACCGAGCTTCCTCCACCAACACCGTGCCATCGCCCTCTGGCGGCGGCGGCGGCGCGGCAGCGGTAGCGGCAGCACAGACATCGTGACGGCACCGGCACCGCGCCGACCTCAAGCCATTCACCGACCCGCACCTGTGGCCCGAAAGCCGCCAAGAACACGATGCTCGCGCTGTCCTGCATGCTCGCGCTGTCTGACCGCCTACTCGGCCGGCTCCTTCTCGCCGCCGGCCAGCGCATGGTCGACGCCTTTGGCGCGTCCATGACCGTCACCCTCTTTTCAGGCATCACTCTGTTCTGCCTCGGCTTCGCCCTGGCGCCCATGCTGCTGGCCCCCTGTCCGAGTACAACGGCCGCTACCCCGTCTTTGTCATTGCCGGCTGCGTCTTTGTCGTCTTCCAGCTGGTCAGCGGCGCCACGCCCAACCTGGGCGGCATGATTGTCGCGCGCCTGCTTGTCGGCGTCGGCAGCTCCGTCTTCAGCACCATGGTCGGCGGCGTCATTGCCGACATGTGGCACGCCGAGGGCCGCAACACGCCCATGACGCTCTTCAGCGGCAGTGTGCTGTTTGCCACCGGCTGCGCGCCCTGGTGTCGAGCGTCATCACCTACCGCACCATCTACCCGCAAAACGCCCACGACGTCTTGACGGACACGAGCCCGCGCGCGCCCTGGCGCTGGGTGTTTTGGCACCAGGCCATTGCCGACGCCGTCCTCATGGTCGCCCTGGTCTTTCTCTTCCACGAGAGCCGCGGCTCCGTGCTGCTGTCGCGCAAGGCCAAGGCGCTCAACGCCTGGTACGCGGCGCGCGAGGCGTCTGGCTTCTACGGCGTGTGGCTGCCGGCCAGCAGCGACGACGCCAGCCTGCCGCCGCTGGCCAAGCAGTCGCAGCACCTGCAGCACGCGCAGCTGCACTCGCTGCACCACCGGCCGTCCGAGGACAGCATCGAGGGCGAGCCAAGACTGCCGAGGCGGGGACGCCGGGGGCGCCGCGTCCCTCCACTGTGCTCCGCCGCGTGCGCTGGGTGGTCAAGGACGACGAGGACCGCACGACTGTCCTCAAGACGGTCGGCATGTCCGTCTACCGCCCCTTCCACATGCTGCTGACGGAGCCGGTCGTCTTCTTCTTCTCGCTCTGGTCGCCTTTGCCTGGGCCGTGCTCTACCTGACCTTTGGCAGCATCTTCCTCGTGTTCGAGACCGTCTACGGCTTCAACCTCCAACAGGCCGGCTACACCTTTTCCAGCATGCTCGTCGGCGCCACCGTCGCCACCGCCATCGGCCTCTACCAGGACCGCTACCTGCTCAAGATTTTGCCCCTGCCCAAAGACCTCAAGGCCCGCATCCGCGCCGGCGGCGTCCCCGAAAGCCGCATCTGCGGCGCCTGCGTCACCTCCATCCTGCTGCCGTCGGCCTCTTCATCTTTGGCTTTACCGCCCGGCCCGACTACCACTGGATCGCGCCACGTTTGGCATCGGCATCTCCACGGTCGGCATCTTTGCGTCTACCTGTCCACCTTCAACTACCTCGCCGACGTCTACCACCGCTACGCCAGCTCCGCGCTGGCCGCGCAGAGCTTCTGCCGCAACGTCCTGGGCGGCATCTTTCCGCTGGTGATGCACCCGCTCTTTACCAACATGGGCATCTCGCGGGCGGGCGCCCTGCTGGGCGGCATTGCCGTGGGGCTGACGCTGGTGCCGTGGGTGCTGCTGTACTTTGGCGAGGCCATTCGGCGGCGGAGCAAGTTTGCGCAGTCCCTGTCTGCGTAGACGGAGCGAGGGAGTGAGGGAGTGAGGGAGCGAGGGAGCGAGGGAGCCAGACGGCAGCCAGACGGCAGCCGGAGGCGACAGTCTCGTGCCAGCCGGCGCCACGGCGCCGAATACGCCAAGTCGCCGCAGCGGCTCCCATCGTAGGCGGAGACGACCTTGTCGCTCCGTCAGAGTGAAGAATGACACAGCGTGCATCGCGTAAAATGGCAATGTCGCTGATGATACCCGGGACAGATAAAATAGACACGTGTATAGAATTAATGTAATCGTCTAATAAAACAACGTTTTGGCACCCCGTCGCGACCAATGCTTTCCTTTTAACATGCTCAGTCGACGTCGTCCGTGCTCACGTCCTGGGCCGACAGTGTCCGCCGGGCCTCTTGGATGATCTCGTCGTCGTCGACGGGAGTGTCGTTGCTGTTGTCCTTCTCGTCGCCGTCGTCGCCGCCGCCGCCGCCGCCGGCGGCATCGACCGACCGCACCAGCCGAAACACCACCACCAGATACACCTGCCCCGTCCCCCGGTGCCGCAGCACATACCGCAGACACGTCTTCTCCGCCTTGTCGCTCGCATAGTAGCGCAGCAGCGGCAGATGGAAGCCGGGCAGCCGCAGCGTCAGGTCGGCAAAGTCCAGGTACCCGTTGTAAAAGTCCAGCCCGTAGCCCTGGCCGTACCGCCACACCCACTTGGACTTGGCCTCCGCGCCAGCGCCCACTTCATCCGCGCCTTGCCGTTGCCGCTCGCCGCCCGCTCGCCGCGTCCGTGTCCTCGCCCGGCGCGCAATCGACGCCCGCCAGGCCGTGCCGCCCGCGTCGCCGCCCTCGCCAAACCACAGCCCGCACGCACTGTCCACCGGCGGTTCTGTGGGGCTCTTTGCGTCTTTTACGTCTTTTGCGTCTTTTGCGTCCTCGCCTCGCTCAGAGGGCGAGGCGCCCAGCGACGCATACACCCGGTTAAACGAACTCAGCGCCGGCCCATACAGATACGGCTGGTCTGCGTACGGATCCCCCTCCAGCCCAGGGTCAATCCACCACTTGACAATCCGCATCGCCGCCCCAAAGCCAGGCGGCAGCCGGTCCCGCAGCGGCTCGTCGAAATCGTTGCCCCACTGCAGGTCGTGTCCCGAAATCCTTCTTCTGGCCCTCGCTGCGCTCGCTTTCGACTTTGTCCTCGCTGCGCTCGCTCTTTGCGTCCTCGCTCCGCTCGCCGTCGGCACCTCCGGCTCGTGGACAAACCACACGCCAATCCCGTACGTGTCGTCATTCGCCCGGTGCGGCTCCTTGTCAAAGTACGGCGACGTCGCCGGGTCGGGCGCCTCGCCCAGCTCGGGGTGCTCGTCGGGGCCTCTGTAGTTCTTGATGCGCACATTCAGCCACACGTCGCCGCCAGGGCCTTGCAGGTGCAGCGGGCGCGCCGCGTTGACGCGCACAGGCACATGCTTGGCCGGGTCGTAGTCGGTGCCGGCGGACACGAGGATGCGGTATTCTTCGGGGGAGGGCATGTCGGGGTGTTGGGTTGTGTGCGGAGCGTGGAGAGGTGAGGGAAAGGGTGAGGAAAAGGGTGAGGAAAAGGGTGAGAGTTGAGGGTAGAGAATAGAGAGTAGAGAAAAGGAGTGGGCTGGTCGAGCTGCGAGCGAAAAACCGTCTCGAAACGGCGTAGTCCGACCACTGCACTCGACACTAAATACTGACGTCACCAATGGCTAGCGTGACGGATGCGCCAAACTGCATCCATAGCACAAAGACAGTGATCGGCCTCGGCACATACGACACATGCGACACGCTCTCGTCTCGCTCGTCTCGCTCAGTCTCACAGGCGCAACAAGAAAGAAGGTTGCCACCTTTACCAGTCGCGATCCAATTCTCTTGGGATGTTTCCGTGTCTTGACGCTGGACAGCAACGGCTGGGCCGAGAAGGGCTACCCCTGCACTGAGCGCCGTTTGCTGGTCAGCGGCACGTCATGCTGCCATCGTCTCTGGTGTTCGTCCTCGGCATCGTACGCTTCCTCTGTAGTCGTGCGTCGTACTGGTGTCCGGGCCGGCTGCTCCCTACTCCATAGGGTCCACAAAGCGGTCCATGTCCACCCGCTCGTAAAAGGAAATGTGCGCAAAGTCCAGCCACAGCACGGCCAGCCGGTCCGGCGACAGCACCAGGAAGCGCGCCGCACGAAGCGGTCGTTGCGAAAGCCCGTGCCGGCAATGTGGCCCTCGGCCTTGATGACGCGCGCGCCGGCAAAGGGGCGCGCCTCGTCGTCGCCAATGACCTGCTCCACGTCGCTCAGGTCCGGCACGACAAACGACAGCTCGCCGCGCGGCACATTGGGATCGCCCGTCAGCTTGATGGCCTCGAGGCGGCCGCGGTCGATGCGGCGTGCCTGTCGTCGGCGCCCAGGCGCCTCGTCGCTCTCGCCGTCCCCCCGGGAACCCGCGCCCGGGCCGTCTTCGTCCCCGCGCCCTCCTCCCCCTCCACGTCCGGCTGGTGCATCAGCACAAACTCGGGGCCGTGCGCGCTGTAGTCGCCGACCCAGATGCCGCGAAAAACCTTGTCGGCCGTGGGCGTGTACAGCGACGCATCGAGCGTCGCGTACGTCTCTGGCATGTCAAACATCATGGGCAGGCCGAGGCCCAGGCCGAGGCCCCTGCCGATCCGGCTGCCCAGGCCCATGTGGCTGCCCAGCGCCGCCGTGTCCATCCACGTAGATACATGGAACGCGCGCTGGGAGATCTCGGACCGCAGCAGCGGCTGCCCCGCCGCGCCGGCCGCCGCACCGGCGCGCGGGTAGTCTTGGTCCCTGTCGCTGCCGCGCACGCGCTCGGCCGACGGGATCGCCGGCGGCGGCCAGACGTTGTAGTGAGGGTAGGCCTGCTCCAATTCGACCTCGCTGGTCCGCACCGGACTCGCGTAGGCAAACTGCCTCCAAAACTGGCGGCGGTGGACTCCGCTGCCCATGTCCATGTTGACGGGCCGGATGCGAGGGCACATGGACGGTGGGGACGGAGCGTCGGCGTCTCTCGTCTCGTTGGCCTCGCCTGTCGTTGTGCCTCCTGCAGCACCCTCGGCCTCCAAGCCTCGCTCCGGGGCCTCGGCCTCCCTCGTCCTGGGCCCTCCCGTCTGTTCCGCCTCTGTCTCTCCCTCTTCCTCTTTGTTCTCACCGTCCTCCTCGTTACCCTCGCCCTCTTCGCCCTCTTCGCCCTCTTCGCTCTCTTCGCCCTCTTCACCCTCCTCCTCGTCTAGCGCGTCCGCCTCGGCCGCCTCTGCATTCGTCATGGGCGCCGCGCCTCCAGCTGGAAGACGGGCCGGTCCAGGTGCAGCACCACCTGCGGGTGGAACGTGCGCGCCAGCGTCGTATCGGGGCGGGCGGGTACCGCAGCGGCCGCCGCTCCTGGTCGCGCGACACCGCCAGCAGCCGGTACCCCTCGATGCACCCCGCCGCGGTCGTACCGCGCCACCACCAGCTTGCCCACCATGTCGTGCCCGCACAGCCAGATCTTGTGGCGCACCACGAACCAGCGCGCCTCGTGCGCCGCGTACAGGTGGCGGTACGAGGGATGTGGCGGGGCAGCGGGACCTGCTCGGGCGACGGCGGCAAGTACCGCTGCACGCGCGGAGGGAGGTTCCTCTGGACAAACCGCACCCAGTACCGGTCGGCCACGGCATGCTCGCGGAAGGCGCGGTTGACCTGGGCGAGGCGGGCGAGGTCGCGGGGCGCGAGCAGTGCGAGGATGGCGTCGACGAGCTCGCCCGGGAGGGGAAAGCCGTCAGCGGCAGCGGCAGCGGCAACGGCAGCGGGGGCGGGGTCGACGGAGGCGACGGGAGCAGCGTCGGCGGCCGGTGGAGGGTCGCTGCTCAAAGAAAGTACCACGTCCATCCTGAATCAACCCATCTGGGGCCGAAGCTGTTGCGCGTCGTGCGTGTGCGTGTGCGTGTGCGTGTGCGTCGAGGTCGGCCGGAGCACGTGCGGGCTTGAACGAGCTTGGGCTTGGGATCGGGCTCGGGTGTACGAGGCGTCCAGGTCACGCATGCCAGGTTGGAAGGGCGTGTGTTTGGTCCCGTCAATGGAGAGAACTGGCGATGAAGTTGTCGACCGAAAGTCGAGACGAACAGAAAGGCAGAGAGACGACGTCGTGGCCGAAAGTGGGGCGAACTCGCCGGAAGGCGCTATCGCGGGAAGGTGCGACGGGCGCAGCCGGATATCAAACCGATCTCGTCTGCTCGACTTTCTCTCATCTTCTTGTCACTGCTGAAGATTCCCGTTGACTGGCTGCTCTTTTCTATTTTCTTTATTTATCAGGTTTATACACAACTCATTCATCTTGCCTCGTCGTTCAAGGGTCGTTTGCTGCGTTTATATGGCCGTTTTATGTAAAAACGCAATGGCTCTCACAGATGTTACCACCTTGGCTTGGTTCTTCTTCTTCTTCTTCTTCTTTCGACGCGCACAATACATCACGGACGACATCCATTAGGCTTTGATTGCTGAATAACAGCCTCAACAACAACGCCCACAGCAGCAACGCCCATAGTCACGTCTTGACGATACTTGAGTGTATGCTGCGCGCGACGATTGTGTACAGCGTCGTCATCTCTATCCGAATGGCTCTTTGAGACGTGTCCTCAATGGCAACGGAACCCTTGACTGGCTTCAGGCTACCTACCACCGGGAACAGCCAATCTAGCTGAGCGAGGACAGGTCCAACCCGGCGGTAGGTCCAGTGAGCGCATCGTCTTGATCGTCAAACACCCAGTTGCCGTTGTCTTGTGTCCGTATCTGCTCCATTCTTTCGTGCTTGTCAACCGTTTGCAAGTCACTGCAGCCGGGCAAAGCCACACTTTGAAACATGTGGCCAGAAGGTGTGCAACCGCACGACGTGACAAAGCTGCAAATGTCTCGTCGACCGGAAAGCAAGCAAAACAGTCTCTTCTCCTTGTCTTTGTTTTCTTACCCCTGACTCCATCTCCACCGCTGCTCTTCAGAGTCGCGATTCAGCCGCCGATACGCATGGCCACAGCTTTACGACTTTCAGATCAAATGCATAGACAAGACATAATCTGTCCGCTTTGACACTGCGGAGTTCAAAGCAACGCAACAGGCAAACACGTCTACTACCCTCCACTACCTACAACACGTCCACCCAATCCACTACATCAAGATGGCACCCATCCGTCATGGTGTCTTCCCCTCGACCTACTTCCTGTCGAGATCTGCCCACCATCATCCACGAAGCCTTTGGCCCGCAGCTGGCGGCTGCCACGACGTGATATCCGCCCCATTGCCGATCGGCACAGCTTGCTGCTTGTGCGCCGCCTCGTCTTTGCGGAGCTGCACGCCCGGCTCTGGGTGTCGGAGGCCGTGCGCGTTCGACCCCGGCACGTCGGTAGTGGACGAGTCTGCGTAGCAATGTGGCTATCACGACGTATCCATACTTGATACTTGGTGAAGCAAACATTGGCCCGACGTCGTGGTCATGGCCGCCTTTGAAGTGGTCACGTGCCCGCGCGTTGTGCCTGAAGTCGCAGCCGCCGTTGGGCCCACTAAAGTGGCGCATCGCGCTTTTGCCCATTTACGCCAAAGCGGTCGACCGTGAACAACGCGAGTCGCCGCCTTCATTCACCTCTTCGTAGACACTCTCTCGCACGCAGCTTCACCCACAGCAGCAACCCGCCAAAGCCCCGTCCAGCGCCGCCGCCATGTGGCTGCTCGAGAATGCCGGCCACGCCTTGGGAGGTGCGTCGTCTCCGTGCCCAGCCTTCCTTCTTCCGACTTGCTAACCAACAGGCCGACGGCTGTGGCTGCGTCCGGGCAAGCGCTATCTCTTTGGCCGGACGCGCGCTGAACGTGAGTCCTTGTCTGTTCTCTATCCCCTGTTCCTTGTGAGCTTCCCTGCGGCCAAGTCTCGTAATGCCTGACAGCAACAGCCGGCCAGCTCGTCATCTCCGACAAGACCATCTCCCGCAAGCACCTGACCATTGAGATTGGCCCCGTGCCCGACGATGCCGGCAGCGACGTCGACGCCCGCTCGACCGTCACCGTCCAAGACTTGGCCACCAAGATCGGCACCGTCATCAACGGCACCACCCAGATCCGCGGCACCCGGCACGTCTTGGCGGGCGACCGCACCACCATCAAAATGGGCCACATGGCCGACCTCTTTACCATCTCCTGGCAGCCCGTCGTGCTGTCCTTCTCCTTCACATCCAAGGAGCTGCGGTCGACCGCGCCCGACGACCCCCAGAACCCCTGGACCCGGCTGCGGCGCGACCTGGGCCCGCTCGACATCAAGTTTGTCGCCGAGTTCCGCCGCGGCCAGACCACGCACGTCGTCGCCAAAAAACGCAACACCTCACGCGGCCTGCAGGCACTGGTCAGCGGGCCTACATCGTCGCTGACTCGTTCCTGGCCTCTGTCGTCGCCGCCGCCGCCGACGGCTCCCTGGAGAGCGACTGGGACGCCGCCTGGCCCAACGCCCTCGACCACCTGCCGCCCCGCGGCGACGAGCCCAGCAACCGGCCCGTCAGCACCTACGGCCCCGACCCGCGGCGGGCGTCCATCTTCGAGGGCTACACGTTTGTCTTTTACGACCAGAAACAGTACGACAACCTGCTGCCGCCCATCAGCAGCGGCCGCGGCAAAGCCCTGCTCATGAGCGGCGGCGACGCCGTCGTGCCCAACCAGACCCAGGTCGACGACGTGGTGCGCTTTGTCAAGGGCGTCGCCGGCGAGCCGGGCGTGGGCGAGTTCGAGGATGGCAGCGCCGGCCGTGGTGTCGTGGTCGTGCGCTACGTGCCCGCCAAGGGCGACCACGTGGCCTGGTTCACGCGCTTCACCACGGCCGTCGCTCTGCGCCTGGACCACCGCCTCATTGACCAGCGCGAGTTTCTGGACGCCATCCTGGCCGTGGATCCCAGCATGCTGAGGCGGCCGCTCGAGGTGGAGGACGCCGCGCCCGTGGCGGAGGCGGTGGCGGAGGCGGAGGCGGAGGTGGCAGCTGCAGCTGCAGCAGCGTCGGCCATGGATGTCGACATGACGTCCGGCGACGTGGAGGCCCCGCAACGCCCGCCGCCACCGAGCGTGGGCATGATGTCGCAAGCATCGGCGACGACACGACGCGCCCGTGCCCGCCGAGGCGTCACGACAAGCCGCTTCAAGGGCTTTGATGCCGACCTGGCCTTGTCGGACATGGACGACGACTCGGGCACGAATGCGCTTGCGGACCTGGACGGCAACACCAAACCGTCGCCGTCGCAAGCCCAGGCCAACAAAGACGAAGACGGCATGTTCGTGTCACAACACAATCCGGCCGCCCACGCCGAGCCAGAACAGCCCCAGCCGCCAACACGGCGGGGCAAACGCGGTGCCGCGGCGGCGGCATCCCAGGCGGGCGCCGGCCAAGACGAAGACGAAGACGATGTCATGGACGACATTGCCCCGACAGCGGCGGCGGTCAAACGCCGGCGCATCGAGGCGGGCCACGAGCCCGTCCCACGCGTCGAAGACAGCGACAGGGAGGACGACGAGGCGGACGGCGTGGTCGTGGCCAAGACGGACGTCGCCGTCAAAAAGGAACTGACCGAGGCCGACATTCTCGACCAGGCCCGCCGCAACCGCGAAGCCGCCGAGACGAAGCTGGCCGCCGAGCGCGCCCGCCTTGCCGAGCTGCCCGACGACGGCCTGGACGCAGAGGCCATCCGCAAACTGACCCTGGTAGAGACCATGGCGGTCCGACGGCCGGCCAAGGCAGACGCGGACAGGGCGGGCACGAACGGCACGGCCGCCGACCGTCGCGCCACCGACAGCCGGTGGAAGCCAGAATGGAACGGCCGCCGCAACTTTAAAAAGTTTCGACGGCAGGGCGATGTGGTGGGCCGGCCGCCGCCGCGCGTCATTGTCGGACTGGAGCCGGCCAAGACCAAAGAATACGGCATTGGCGACGGGTACTGGCTCGAAGGCGGCGATGGTCGCCCCGAGAATCGCAACGACAGCAACAGCAACGGCAACAGCAACGGCAGAAAGGGACGCAATGGTACACCAGCCGACGACACCCGCGCACTGCTCACGCCGTCTGATATCCTGCCGGTTCGGGATGCTCCGAGTCGGCGAGCTGCGCCGCGCTCACACCGCAGCACAAGCACGGATGCCGCCGTGGCCTCGGTTGGTGTCGAGGTTGTGCCCGACACCGATCCTGAGGAGGCCGGCGTTGGTGACGACGACGACGACGACGACAAACTGGCCGCGCCATCCCCCGCCGCACCTCCTCCACCAAAAACAACGACACGCCCCACGCGCCAGAGCCAACGGCATCCGCATCAGCAGCAGCATCAGCAAGAACAGCAACAGCAGCACCACCCCAGCCTCGACAACGACGCCCCTCTGTCCGTCTGGTCGTCGGCCACACCACAGCCGGCGTCGGCCGACCCGCCTCGCACACGCGCAGGCAAAGCCGGCGCACGCACCGCCGCTGCGCGCCCGAGCCAGGCCAATGCCCAAACGAGGACACCCGCGGGCGGGTGCCGGGTCCGCTCCCGACCCGTCGTCCCTGACGTCGTCGTCTCTGCTGGTCTTTGACACGCCGCCGCCATCGACACAAGCGAGCACCTCCTCGACGGCGGCGGGTGCTGCTTCGACAGCCGACACACGGGCCGGCCGTGGTGCCAAGCGACAGCCGGCAGGCGCTGCCGCCGTGCCACCGCCGGCAGCCAAACGTCCACGGCGTGGCGGTGCGGCAGCGGCAGCCCACACGGCGACGTCCAGCTCGTCGGGCACCCTCACGTCTGGGCCGACGCCGGCAGCCATCACCCTCCACGACGGCGACAGCGACGACGACGACGGGCTCACGTTCAAATTCAGGAGTCGGCGGTAGCGGGAGCGCAGCGCGACAAAAAGGCAAGGTCAAAGGTGAAGGGTGGAGCAATCGGGAGCACACAGCACACCAGCACGCTCAAGCCGAAGCGTCGGGCCGTCGGACGTATTGTATTCTATCGGGTATCTAGTAGCATAGCAAGCATGGGCGCCCGTGCCCCCCCCCTCCCGAGGCCGGGCTAGTCCATCTCCTCCATGGACTTGTCGTGGCCGCGTGCTCCTCCACCATGACGCCGACGCGGCAGGCCGACAGCATGTTGTCGTAGTTGACCCACGAGTGCACGTCGTTGAACAGCTTGTTGCCGTCCTTGCCGGCACACCGCAGCAGCTCGCCCGCGCCGCCCGGGTGGAACGGCACGTACGGCGAGATGTTGTACACCATGCCGCCCAGCGCCGTCCACGCGTCGCGGCCCTTGCGGCCATTCATCTGCCTCAGCTGGCTCGGCGTCACCCTCAGCAGATACGGCGCGTCGTCGGGCAGGCTGCCGCGCAGCCGGTTGCCGACCGGGTCCGAAACGATGCGGGCCCAGTCGAGGGGGCTGTGGCCGGGGCAAGGACCACCTTGCGGGCGGGCTTGTTGGGCCTGGAGGTGCTGGACGGTGGCGGGGCCAGCGAGGAGGCAGAGGCAGAGGCGGAGGCGCCGGGCGCACGCAGCGATGCCGTTGGCGGTCCACGGTTGAAAAGGGGCAGGTTGGCCGGGCGCCGGGCGGCGTTGACGGAGGCGAGGGAGGCAGCGCCACGGTTGACGGCCGGCGGGGGTCGCGGCGGGGGCGCCATGCGGCCCAAGGAGGAGCTTGGTGTGGTCAAAGGCGCAGGCGCAGGCGCAGGCGCAGACGCAGCTCGTAAGGGATCGGCGGGCGCGCCGGCGCGCTGCGCCGAAAAGGGCGACGGGAACATGGGCGGCGGCATGTTGTCTGTGTCGTCCGTGTCGTCCGTGTCGTCCGTGTCCGAGTCGTCTCCGTCTGCGGACAGGGACAGCGTCGGAATCGAAACCGGGATCAAAGTCGGGATCGGATCGCACTGCCGTTCTGGACCACCGTAGGGGTCGCCTTTGGCGTCGTCGCCGCCCGTCTTCGTCTTCGTCTTCGTCTTGTCTCCGTCCGCATCCGTGTCCGTGTCGTGCTCGTCTAGCATGCGCCGTGTTGGCCGCGGCGGCGGAGGCATGGCCATGCGGTCGGCATCGTTCTGCGCGTCCGTCGAGGCCGAGGCTGGTTTCGTCTGGCCGGTTGCTGTCGCGACCTCGCGCCGATTGTCTGCCGTTCCCTCGGTGGACGCCAGGTCGGTGGACGCCACCGAGGCGGGCGCCTCTTGGCCGGGCTCGGCTTGCCGCCATGCCAGGAACGGCTGCGCTAGGCTGCGCCACGACGATGGGTACATGATGAGGAGAAGGAGTGTAGCCGCAAGGAGGGAGAGGCCGATGACGCCCATGGTTGTGTGGCGTGGCAAGGAGAGGACGAGGACGAGGAGCCAAGGCGTGCCGTGTCGTGAGACGGACAATGTGGAGCAAAAAGGGAACGCGCGATGCGCTAAAGCGAAGCGGTGAAAGACAATGCAAGGCCCGTGACTGGACGCCGACGGCTTGCGGCTGTCGTTGTTAGCGGCTTCAGCGGGCTCTTGCAGGCCCCGTCACTACTGGAGTGGTGGCGGTTAGAGGACCCTGTCGCGAGGTTCCAGGGGCTGGCCGCGCCCTAGACGTCCGAAAATGTTCTCTAGGGCAGTGGATGCGCTGTAGGTTCCTTCAGGCCCCTATATCCACTAGCGCAGTTTCAACTTTAGGTACAGCATCTTGTCTCGAGTCATGCGTATGGACAATTCAGTGATTTGCATCTTGTGTGGTAGACACTTGGATGATCGTATTTAACTACGCTGAGAAAGAACAGAGATGGAAAAGAAAAGGAAGCGTGCAAGACAGAGAAGCGGACGAAAAGTAAAAGAGACAGGGGTATCTGTTCGAGTAGTGTGATGCATGTGCTCGTTCTGTAGTTGGTTCAGGAGGATGTGTGGGTGCAGAAGAGAGAAGGCGAATCGCTCCAGATACAAGACATGCATGCCCGTGTGGGTTGTTCCGTATATACTCCCACGTTCCAAGAAATACAAGACCATGAAACGAAGCCACAGGAATGAGCTCTGAAGGTGCAGAGACCAGCAAGAGACGGAACGTGAGATGTAAAACGGCAAAATGACAAGAGACAAGACGAGGGACATAAGACAGAGGCAAGACAAGACTGTAGACAAAGGATGGTATAACAAGAAAACAAGAAACATAAACGCTGCTTGTGTTGTTTTTCGTAAGTTCGTTCATCAAGGCAAAGTGGACATGCAGGCAGCAAAACAGGACATGAGCAAAAGAAGGAGGTCGCTTGTTCGCCATACACGGAAATGTGGTGCCGTCCTCGGCTCGTTCTGGCTGGTGTTCCGCTGTGTCCCGTGGGCTGTTTGTGCTGCCTTGCGTTGTCGCAACTGTCGTGGGTTTGCCGTAGATCTATGTGCATGTCGTCGTATTTGCCTCGTATCTCGTGGCCTGTGAGGCCGAATCTTTTGATTCCGGCGATGGGTATCGAGTGATGTAGGTGGAGGAAGTGGAGAAGTGAAGGGACAAGAGAAAAGGGAGAAGTGAGAAAGAAGGGAAAGAAGGAGACGGAAAGAGGAAGAGGTGAAGAAAAGAAGGGAAAGAAGAAGAGGTGAAGAAGACGAAAAAGAGAAAGAGGATGAAAAGGCGAAAAGTCTAGCAGATGTGCCCCGACCCTTTGTTGGGTTTTTGTTGCGCTCAATGTCCCGTTGACGCGTTCTGTTGCTCCCAGTCCAAAGAAGAGAGAAACGAGAAGAACAGAGAGAGAGAAGAGAAAGAGAAAAAGAAAGAGACGAAAGGAATAAAGGCTGAGTGGTGATTTGTTTGTGTTGCTGTCGTTGTATGTGGCGGAGGCACAGACATGGGATAGTTGGGCTGGTGTGTGAAATGGGCCTTTGTCATGTAGGCGATGTCGTTTTATGACGCCGTTATGGCCAGAGCCGCTGGTGGCGTTGGCTCCGTCGTCGGTGCCGGTATGGACGTCGCGGCCCGGGGTGCAGCGGCGTCTTGCATCGGTAGGGGTCCAGCCAGGCTCGGTGCCGGCTGTATGGGCGGAGTGTCTTTAGGGACGGCAACGACAGGCGGTTGGTCTACCGGTACCACGGTCGACGGCCCCGTTTTGGTGGGTTCCGGCACCGGTGACGGCGACGTGGTGGCAATGGACAAGACGGGAATGTCTTCGAGCGGAGGGACCTCGACCATGGGCTCGTCCGTTTCGAATCGCACGGTCCGGACCGTGTGGGCAATTGGACTGAAGTCCTCGTTGCTATGGCTGCTGCTGGCGTGGTCGTCATCGTCGGCAGAAGACGTGTTGGTGGCCGGCGTGTGGGCCGCGGTGCTGTCTGAGGCGGCAGCATTGCCGTTGCCGTTGCTGTTGCTGCCGATGCCGCTGCCGATGCCGCTGCCGTTGCCGCTGCCGCTGCCGCCCATGACGGCCTTTTTGGCGGCCGTGTCGTACGCTACGGCAATCGACTCAATGTGCTCGTCGTGGTTGTGCTCGTGGTCATCAACGTTGCCGTAGTCCTTGGGGTCGTTGTCACCATGGTCTTTGTGGTCTTTGTGGTCGTTGTGGTTATCCTGGCCGTCCTGGCCGTCCTGGTCGTCCTGGAGCAGCCGCTCGCTCTCTTGGAGAAGCCGCTCGGTGCGCTCGCTCGGGTCAGGGCGCGCGCGGCCGTGCTCGTCCTTGAGACGCGCGTTGCGCTCCTCCACTTCGTCGGCCGCCAGCACACGCCCGCCCAGCTGCACCTCGCTCACGCGCACCTGGAATGCCAGCGCCTTGGTGCCCTCCTGGATCATGGCCTCGGTCCAGTTCATGCAGCGCTTGATGCTCTGGTTGAGCTTTTGGCTGTCGACCAGCAGCTGGCGGTGCTGGGCCAGGTCGTGCTGCAGGCGGCGCTCGTCGCGTTTGCGGCGGGTGTCGCCCTCGGAGTAGGACGAGGCCGAGTCGTCGTCGTCGTTTTCATCGTCGTCGTCGTCCTCGTGAAAGGAAACGCTCAGATCGGACCCGTAGTCCTGGTCAAACTCGTCGAGGAACGAGTCGTCTCCAAGCAACTGGTCCATGTCCTGGATGGGACCCTCGACGGTGGACGACGAGGTGATGCGGCTGCCGCGGCCGGCACCGGCACCGGCACCCGCAGGGGCATTCGACGGCGCCAGCGACAGGCGGCCCGACCGCGACAGGCGGCGGAACTGGCGCAGCTCGTTCTTCTGCTTGCGCAGCTGGCGCTCCAGGGACCGGTTGATGGCCTCGAGCGAGGCATTGGTAATCTCGAGGTCCTGCACCTTACGCTCCCGGCGGGCCATGGCGACAAGCTCGTTGACCTGGCTGTGGGTGTGGCCGCCCGTGCCAGACCCGCCCGACGCGGACGCATTGGTACTGCTGCGGCGGCTGTCTTTGCCCGTGTTGTCGTATCCGTCCTGTTTGGCTTGCTTGCCCTGTTCACCCTGTTCGCCCTGTTGGTCGTCTTCGTCGCCAGCCACGCCATCGCGCGGGTCGGCCTCGCTGCTCCCCGCGCCGCCGTCTTCGGCCAACGTCAGATCGTCGGCCGCCTGCAGCATCGCGGCCAGGCCGCTGGTCGCCGCAGCGTTCGTGCTGGGCGCACCGCCGGGGCTCGCCACGCTCGGGAAGGGGTAGGCCGGAAAGTGGCCCGAGGCGGGCGATGGTGCTTCCGAGCTCGGCTGGGACGACTGCAGCAGGCGCGCCACGGTCGGCGGGTCCGCCATGGTCAGGCTGCCCTTGCGCGCGTGGCCGCCCGCGCTGCTGCTGGAGCCGACGCTGCCCAGGCTGGCGCTCAAGTTGCTCCGCTGGCGTGCGAGCATGTCCACACGAGCGCTGCCGGGCGAGATGGGGCCGGGCGAGACGGGGCCGGGCGAGGCCACCAGGGGTGCTGTGCCGATGGCTGTTGCGGCAGCACCCAGAGACAGCGTGCCAGGGACGGACGGGCGCTGGCTGGCGCTGGCAGTACCAGAACTGTTGGGCCACCACTGACCGAGGCGGAGGCGGACGAGTTGGGTGCCCCAACGGAAAACGACGTGCTCTTCTGCAGCGGGTAGGGCGAGACGCCAGCCAGTTTGACGGGCGACATGGGGCGCGAGGAGGGTGCCGTCGAGGCCGACGCCGCCGCCTGCTGTATGGACGAGGGCGTTGCCGATGCTCTCCGGGCGGACGACGAAGACGAGAGCTTGCGCTCCAGGGCGGCGCCGTTGGCATGGACAAACTTGGAGGCAGGCGGGCCTGGCGGGTTGAGCGAGGGCGAGGCCATGGGCGACGGAATGTAGGCGGGCTGAGCCGACGGCGAGGCCGCCGTCAGTGGTGAAGGGTGGGCGTTGGCTGGCGGCACAGACTTGCCGTTGGCGTAGAAGAAGGTGGGGGCCGGACGCCCCGACGGGGTCGAGGCGAGCCCCGGCGAAGCGTGTCCGGCCATGGCGAGCGTGGGCGTGCTGTGCGGTGCAGGAGCCGCGGGTGCGGTGGAAGCAGACGCCTTGGCCCCGCTGGCATAAAAGAACTTGGCGTCTGGATCGGCCACCGGGGAGGCATGGCTGCCGCCGCCCGGGCCGCCCAGGCCGCCCAGGTTGGGCGTGCCCGCCGGCGGTGTGCTGCTGCCTTCGACACGGCTCTGGCGGGCGCCGGACCGAGGCGTCACATTGTTGAGGTAGGACGGCGCGGGGCGGGTGACGTTGTGTCGCTGTTTCCGCCGTGGTAATGGCTGCTGCTGCTGCTGGCAGACGACAGCCCCGTAGCACGGCGGGCGAGCGGCGTGGACACGGTGACGGTCTGGTACGGCGAGGTGGCGTTGTGGGAGCTGAGGGTCGGTGTTCTCGCAGACGAGGGAGCAGGCGATGCGGCAATCTTGGGCGTCAAGGGAGCCCGCGTGAATGGCCGCGAGGCCAGCGTGGGCTTCCGCGGCGTGTCTTTGTCGTAGCCCATGGCGGTTGGCGCGGGCGAGGATGCCGTGGTCCGATGAGGCGGAAGAGGCGGAAGAGGCGGAAGAGGCGAAAGGGGCGGCTTTAGGAATCGAGGCGTGGCGGGCCGGGAAGACAGCGCGGCATTGCGGTCCCGGGCGCAAAGGGCGAGGCGTGGCGTGGCGCTGATGGGAGGCGCCCGAGTGGACTGGGCGGTAAAGGGCCGCAGAGGTAGAGGTGCCTTGGCGAGGTTGGGCGAAGCGGTGGACGTCGAAACGGAGGACGCTCTTGCGTCAATGGCTAGCGAGGCTGGACGGCGCGGTCGAGAGGGCGGTGGTAACGACACGCGCGCGACGCATTGGTGAGAGGTCGTGGTGCTGCAGCGGGTCTTGTCGCCGTGCGCGCTGCTGTCGTCGTGGCTGGTGCTGTCGATGATGGCGTTGATGTCGTTGTTGTCGGTGTCGTTGTCGTCGTCGCAATGGATGGCGTGGACGGTGTTTGGGGCAGGTGATGTTGTGGTGTGGTGTTGGACCGGCGCATTCTAGCGGGTTGATGGCGCCCTTTGGCGCCCTTTTGGGGGGTGTTGGTGTGTTTTGGGGTGTTTTGGCCCTGGGCGCCGTTGCAGTGGTCACCTCTTGGCCTCTTGGTGTGACTATTCTGCCTCTTGTCCGCAGAGTGGCTTACCGGCGGTTTTCGTACTTTTCTCGACGCTTTCTCGACTCGCTCGACTCGCTCGACTCGCTCGACTCGCTTTGCCTTCTCGCTCCCCATCTCTTCCTCTCCGACAGAGCGGTGTGGGTGGTTGGGCCTTGCAGCCTTCTTATCCCGTCCTGGCCAAGTGAGTCCAGTTGACTCCAGTTGACTCCAGTCGCTCCAGTTCTGCTGTCCACAAATACAAAGTATTCTCTTGCAGAACGCACGCAAATGCACCCAGAAATACTCAGAAATACACAGAAATACCCAAAAACAAAAACAAAAACACCCAAATACACCCAAATACACCGCCTGTCCCTGTCGTCTCCACCAAATCTCAAGTACCCCTGTAGAATCCCTGCGGCCTGCAGAAACATCGTCCTTGGCATGTGCACGTGACTGTTCTTGTCGATCGGAATGCACCGCGACGTTGTTGTGGCTGCATTTCTGGGCACTGGAAAGAATACGACGAGTACTTTGTAACTGTGGCAGTGTCCATTCACTTGCGCATCGTGTCGCTCGCTCGGGCTTCTCTTTGGCATTCTTATGCGGAATCGCACGGCTCACTTGGCGAGAATCGTCCCATGTTTGGACCACGATCCGGCTCTGCCGCCCCCTGCCGTTGTTTTCTTTTGTTGTGGGTGTATCGGCCTTTGTTAATGTCTTTGCCATGCTTGATGCCTGTCTTATGAGCACATGGCCGCAGGATGTGCCCAATGTTCCTTTGACCGGGTCTGAACGGCGCGTCATGCGTGTACGGCTGCGCGTTTCGCGTTTTGTTGTTTGGAAACCAGCGCAGCGCTCGACTCGACTGTGCATCCGACCATGGACATTCGCAGTACTGTACAAACACCGTCTCAGGTTGCGGTGCTCCACGACCAGAATGCAGAACAGCACGGTGCCTCTCGGGCAGCAAAAGTCGAGCGTAGCGCCAACAGTGGAGAATCTCGACGCCCAAAGGCCCACGGACTCTGGCGGTGTGATGTTACTCTGTAAAAGAAACACATACGAGTACGACGTACATGTACAGAGTACGCCGTACGAATCTGTTTCCGTGGACTTGAGAAATGGCGATCCCGTCCAGGCTCGGCTTTATTGACATCGTGAAGCAGAGTGCTGTCGGCAAAAGAGCACCATTGTCTAGCCATGCGTGACGTACTTGTAAATGCCAGACAACACGGTCCTTTCTACATGTGACGAGGATCGGCAGACATTCGACAACTGCTTGGTCCGTCCCCGAATTCCTCGGCATCTGCGGGCGGATGCCATAAATGTGTCTGCCAGTGATACGAGGCGGCCCAATTGGACCAGAGGTGCAAATCAACATCAGGGGCCAGAGGCTGATGGCATCACAATACGGAGCGGCAACAACAGTTACGTACAGTCCAAGGTAAGCAACGGTCTGTAAACAAACGAAACAGGTTGGATGCAATTATCGAAAGGCGGCCGTGGCATTTGCTCAGAAACACGGCATGCTGTATCGAGTTATGACTTGAATGAGGGAAGACGGAGTAGGGGTAGAAGTTAACGAAAAAGTATACGTGGATTAGGAGAAACGTGGACGAAGCAGCCGACGCACAAACACGGCGACGTGCCTCTTCTCTGCCTGGGCGAGACAGCCGAAGCCACTGGACAGACGAAACAGACAGCCCACCATCGACCGGCGACAACAGACAACGAGACCGCGACACGACGACACGACGAACCGACGACACGACGACACGACGACCGACCACCGAAAAAAGCCAGCCGGGCTCAACAAAGACGCGGCTCCGACGGCGCCCACCCAATGGACGGCGCACGGCCGTCCTTCTAGGAGCGGGGCACGTTGGGCGCCTCGGCCGCCGCCTCGGCCGCGGCGGCCTGGAACGTGGCGTCTTCGCCGTCCGACGGCTCGCCAGACTCCTTGCTGCTGCCGGCACGGCCCCAGCCGCGCTTGGACTCCTTGTCCTTGCCCTTCTTCTTGTGCTCCTTCTCCTTCTTCATGGCCGCCTCGGCCACCAGCTGCTCAAACGCCATGTAGTCGCCCTCCTCCTCGGGCGTCCGGTGGGCGCGGTTGCACACGTCGCCAATCAGCACCAGCGCCTCGGCCCGCTGCAGCCGCTTCTGCAGCGGCACCTTTTTGTCGTGCAGCAGCGCGTCGCACACGTCGCGCAGCACGCTCTGGATCTCAAACTTGCTGCCGCGCCACGCCGCCGTCAAAATCTTGCCCGTCACCCGCCGCTCGTACTCGCCCCGCTTCTCGTCCGTCCAGTCGTCGCCGCCGCGCTCCTCCATGCGCGCCATCTCCTCCATCGTCTGCTGCGCGTCAATCGCCGAGCTGATGGTGTTCCACGTGTCCTTGACCAGCGTGCCCTTGTCGCGCATGCGGCTAAAGAACCCGCTGATGCCAAACAGCTTCTGGCTGCGCAGCAGGCCCGTCGCCTTGGACACGTACGTCTGCCCAATCGCGTGCAGAATGTCCAGGCCAAACGACTCCATCTTGAGCTCCTCCACCTCGAGCCGGATCTTCTCCTGGAACGCCTTGGTCACGTCCGCGCCGCGGTCCGTCTCCGTCCACACCGACACCCGGTCCTGCAGCTTCTTCAGCAGCATGTCCACGCGCTCCTGGCGCACGCGCGCGCGCTCCTTTTCCAGAGCCGCCAGCTGCTCGCGCTGCTCCTTGGACAGGCCCGACTTGCCCTTCTTCTTCTTGCCGCTGCCGTCCTCGGCCAGGTCGCCGCTGCTGGCACCGCGGCGGACGCGTCACCGCCGGCCTCGTCCGCGGGGCGGTCCATCAGGGCCGGCGCGCAGCGGATCGCGTGGCGGCTCGGGGTGTTGCGGCCAGACACCGACGGCGACGGGGTGGCCGCCTTCGCCGCTCCTTTTGCGTGGTCCTCTTCGGCAACAACGTACGCCGGCGGCGGGGCCTCGTGACGGCCGCCGGCGCCAGCCGCGTCCGCGGCTGCCTCCTCGGCCTTGGACCGTGGGGGCGCCGTGCCCTTGGCGGTTCCGTCTTCGTCGGCCTTGGCGGCGCCTGCCTCCTCGGCCTTGTGCACGCCGTCCGTGCCGTCGCCAGGCTCGCCGTCTCCCTCTTCTTCAGCGGCCGCGGCGGCGGCCGCCGCCGCCTCCTCTCTTCCGACACGGTAATGTCCATGGTCGCCGTCAGGTCCTTCATCAGCGAGATCTCGCCGATCCAGTCCAGAAACGCCTCGCCGCCAAAGATGGTGGTGAAAAACTCGCTGGGGTCGACAAAGCCCTCGGACGGCTTGGACGCGTCCTTGCCGTACTTGTCGTACGCCTTGCGCAGGTCGGCATCCTGCAGCACCTGGTACGCCTCGCCAATGGCCTGGAACTTTTCGTGCGCCGTCGGGTCGTTGGGGTTCTTATCCGGATGGTGCACAATGGCCTGTTTCCGGTACGCCTTCTTGATCTCGAGCTCGGTCGCCGTGGGCGCGACGCCGAGCAGGTCGTAGTAGGCGGTGTCGACCACCATCTTGGGCGGTTCGCGTGAGGTTGAAAACAAAAAGAATGGAAAGAGGGCCTGTCGGATCGCCGGGACCGTTCAGGGTGTCGAACGGCCGGAACGTGTTGGGGGTGGGTGATGTGGCGGAAGAGAAATCAGAGCTCGGTCTGCGAAGCTCAAAAAGAGGATGAGTCTCTGCCAGCGCGAGAAGAGAGATTGGGTCACGCCCTGCACGTTTCAAGAGTATCGTTTGCAGAGGAAAAGAGTGCCAAGGGTGCAGAGTGGGATGTACGAACAAAGAGTGAAAGTGACGTTGCTGCTGCGGAGAGGGTGACGAGCGTTGGCGAAAACAACCGACCGGGCCAAACAGGGCAGCTTCGTCATCACGCAGGAAACGGACCCGGCGCTCCCTTGTGAAAGGCACCGTTTTTTCCTCTTGGCGGGGCACGCCGGACAGGCAGAAATTTAGGCTATCGTGCACGTGATTTGTCACGTGTGCACTACGCATCCAGCATCTGCTGAGTAGCATCCACTGAGTAGCATCCAGCCGTCGTTCACGCCGCAGCCCACGCACAAAGCACATGACAACCACAAACGCCTTGCTAGTACGCATTGTACGACCGTCATGTAACGAGAAATCCGCACGCTGGTGTATATTGTATAGTCAAAAGCCCGCCATCCTGGCAGGAAGAGTGTCCTAGATTATCGAGTAGGCAAAGAGAGAAAACAAGCCCCAAAAGCATCCGAAACAGGAAGATGGACAGAGCCAGGCTCGGCGCCCGCTCGTCGCCCGCTCGGCGCCCGCTCGTCCGTCTGTTTGTATTGTCTAGCTACTTCATCCCAAGCCAATGTCGTTGGAAAGTCCCGTGTCCGTCCAGGGTCTGGCAGTCGGTCGACGTTTCGCCATCAGCCACGCCCGGGAGCGCTTACTGCACGCCGGCCGCCTTCATGCGCTCAAAGCAGCTGCGGTAGGCAGCGTGGATCTCGGGGACCTCGTAGTTGTACTCCTTGAGCTTGGCGACAAGCTTGGCGGTGTCCAGCTCGCAGTTGCTGCGGCCGGCCTTGATGACCTTGGCCTGCTCCTCGAGCGAAAAGTTCTTCCAGGCGAAGCTGGGCGGACAATCTCCTTGAAGAGCGACAGCACCTCGTTGTGCGAGATGGCGCCGGGGTTGGTAAAGTTGTAGACGCCCGTGTCCTTGTGCTCGGCCAGCAGGATGGAGGCCGGCAGCAGGTCGGTCAGGATGGTGTTGCTGTTGGGGATGTCGACGACGCGCTCGTACTTTGAAATCTTGGTGACAAAGTTGCGCGAGTGCAGGTCGTCGCTGACGGGCATGCGCAGGCGCAGAATCAGCGCGTTGGCGTAGTTCTTCATGATGGACTCGACGTGGGCCTTGGTCTCGGAGTAGAAGCTGCCGTCAAAGTTGGCCGGGTCCGTCTCCTTGAAGCCGGGGCCGCCCCAGGGGTGCGCCTCGTCGTACTGGTAGATGCAGCCCGTGGCAAACACGGTGACGTGGATGCCCTTGAGGAAGCACGCGTCCGTCAGGTTCAGCGTGCAATCACGTTGGACCGCATCGTGGCCTCCTTGTTGTCCTCGCACCAGTCGACATTGGGGCGGCCCGTGCTGCCGGCCGCGTTGAAGACGTGCGTCGGCTGGACGCGCTCGAGCTCGGCGATGACGCTCTCGCGGTTCTCCATGCGGATGGTCGTCGTGTAGACCTCCTTGCCGGCCTTCTCGAGCAGGCTCTTGAGGTGGCCGGCGACCCAGCCCTCGCCACCCCAGATGAGGAAGCGGTTGCCGGTGGGAGCGGACAGAGGAGCAGCAGCCATTGTGATGGTGTGATGGGGGAGATGGAGAGAAGATGAAGAGGTGATGGAAGCGTTGGGATGGGGTTGACCGAGAAGAGAGGACAAGAACAGAGAAGCGAGTGTTGGAGACAAGATCACACAGAAAGACGAGGAGGAACAGAAAAGGGACGAGGGAGGGGAAAGAGGACAGCAAACAATCGGTGAGAAGAAAAGGGCCCTTTTGTGGAACTGCGTACGAGTAGTCTATCCAAGTGCAAGCTCTGATGGAGGCGAGGGAGGGACATGGTGTGCACTCCACGGTCCAAGACGCAGAATAGAGGGGTCTGGCGCAGTGCTCTTCGTAGTGAGGGGGCAACGGCGGGCGGCGCAAATCGATTACAGAGCATGCAGAGGTGGCAGATGAGGACCATCTCCGCGTGTCTGGCCCACTAGACCAGGGGTGTAGCGCACACAGTGCGCTCGTATTGGCTAGTGTTTGTGGCGTCGTAGCGTATCTTTGGGACCTTTGGATGTGATGGGATGTTTTCACGTTTCTTATGTGGCAAAGAGACAGGACATTCATACAATGCAATCTTGGCTGGCTCGTAGTGAGTCTGACTAAGTTACAGAGCCTCTTGATTTCTAATGCGTCCCTTGGGCACTTGTGTTGCCCGGCTAGCTTCGAGTCCCCTCGAGTCAGCCCGACGGCTTGCACCGCTTGCTTGAACCGCTTGCGTCCATTCCCTCGACACGCTGCATTCCACAGAACCCAACAGGGGAATGAGGAATCGAGAGAGGTTTGTCACATACGATACGACAGCTGTCGACTGCATGCTGCGAGCTCTTACCGCCATTTGTGATGCATGCCGGCGCTGCAAGACGACGCAACCAGACCGGATTACAGGCCGTGCGAGAACTCCGTGTACAGTACTCGCACTGTCCTTGGGTCATTCTTCCTCGTACGCCCAGACCACGCAAGGCTGCAGAGAAACGGCGCCTGTGCGTAGGGCTGTGACAAGCCGTGAGGTCGGTCTACTTCTACTCGTATTCGATGGCACTGCCAGAGAAGTCTAAGAGAGCAGTCTTACATATCAAGAAGTGGTTCCCCTATGATCAAGAACGTCGATTGGTAACGTCGTCACTGCGGGTCAGTGGCATATCACCAAGCCTGACTTTAGTCCAGCAAGGTGCCCGCTTCAGTGTCTTTGGCAGGGCACCAAATAAGCTGCCCGTCTCCAGAACTGAAAGCGTGCTCACAGTGTCACAATGAAGGGCATGGCAGCGTGCCAGTGGTGACACGAGGCAGCTTGTTTGATAATTTTAGTTGGGAGGAACTCGATCAGTTCATGATACATCAAGGGCAAGGTTTACTTGTAATTGCGTGGTCTTCTTTTGTTTTATTTTACTTTTATTTGTCCGTCCCATTTGTTTGCTGTTTCTTTGGCTCTTATCTGTTCGTTTTGGAGAAATACAGATCACAATCTCTGACCACAACGCATCAGCTGCAGATAACAAGCCTCCTATGCTTGACCTGCTGTTCCATCAACCCTACAACCTGGACGTAGCCGACACATATCTGCGTATCGCACCGCTCTCACCGCTCTCACCGCTCTCACCGTCCGTCGCATTTCACTAGCGCCGTGTCAGTGCCTCAGGCTGGTGCGCTTCAAGCCGACCTCAAGGCGCGTAAGCATTCTTCATTTCACATCCCACGACAACTCATGGGCACCATGCTCTCGCTACACTCAGCTTTCCGCACTTGCCGTACTCGCAGCTCAATTGTTATCCGCGATCTTTTGCGCATCCCTCAGCTCCCTCGGATTTGGCTCCATCCCAGTATGTCCATGTCGCAATCTCCATCGTCTCGGCGAAAGCATGCAGGACGACGATCCGTTTCCTCGGCACCCCACACTGCGCTCGCCACCATGCCCGAGCTACTGCCATGGAGAAACCGGTTGACGAGGAGCGTCTCCCGGGCTATAACTTCAGGAACTACTATCCCGCCAATCCGGGCGATGTGTTCGACGACAAGTACCGACTGGTGGCCAAGCTTGGATGGGGGTCAGACTCAACTGTCTGGTTGGCCGAGGTGATCCTCGAGTATGATTTATTAATAGCCTATTGTGATCTCTCTGCTTTAGATGCTAACGCTTATCCTAGAGGGAATTATTCCACGCGCAGGAGCTATGTTGTTGTCAAGCTATGCAACTGCAACACCCCAGAGCCAGAGAGGTTGGCAGAGGCGAACATGAATATGCATTTGGCTACTGCAGCCCCGAAGCATCCAGGGTGTGAAGCTCTTGGGACAGCATTTGAGGCGTTCGAAGTTGTATCACCGCGCGGGGAAACCCATCTTGCTCTTGTGTTCGAGCCTCTGAGAGAGCCATTATGGCTGTTCAAAAGGCGACTCAACAACGAACATTCCGCTTTCCAGACCAATCGCCTCCCGCTTATCAAGACATACATACAAATCCTTCTTGAGGGCTTGAATTACATGCACTCACAGTGCCAAGTGGTTCACACTGGTAATACCTTATTTGTTTCTAAGGTTTGAACTTTAGCTAACCCTTTTAGACCTGAAGCTCGATAACATCATGCTCACATTCGAGAACCAGTCGACTATTGAAACCTATGTCGACAAGCAAGGGACACATCCGATGGCGCGCAAGGTTTTTGATGACCATGTAATATACCAGTGTCACAACGACTTTGGCCCTATCTCGAGAGACCTTGGAAAGATGACACCAAAGATTACTGACTTTGGCCTTGCACATCGCTGCAACGTTCCTGTGCTTCTCTATCCTATCCAGCCTGACGGATATCGGGCTCCAGAGGTCCTCCTCGGCTTCGGATGGTCATTTAGCGCTGATATATGGAACTTCGGCCTCGTGGTAAGCCTTCACATGCTTCTTATTATGCTGTTTCCTAACATGGTACAGATCTGGGAGCTTATAACTGGGAAGTCGCTCTTTTCGACCCTTGATGCACCCTACAACGCGGCCCAACATCTTGCGGACATGATTGCTCTTCTTGGAGATGTACCTCCCGATATTACACGGCGCGAGAGGGATATGCGCTATCACCGATGGGACTATGAAGCGAAGAACGCGGCTGGGAAGCTCTGTGACAATGCCACTGACTTTTTACAGCGGACCATTCTTTGATGACAAAGGTAACCTTTAAGTCACTCCGGCCTAATCCTTCTTACTCCTGCTTATATTACATTATAGGAAACTTCATGCACAACCATCTCATCACCCGGTCACGCAACCTGGAGAGCGAAGTCCTGGAGCTTCCCAGAGGCGAAGCAGAGCTGTTTCTTTCCTTTATAAGAAGGATGCTGAGGTGGATACCGCAGGACAGGGCTACAGCAGACGAGCTCGTCAATGACCCTTGGCTCGGTTCCTGTGGTTGGAGATGAGCTGGTTTTGTTAGTTCTTATACACAATACCATAATGCAGGCTCTTTCCTTTCCCGACCTCGTGACAGATGCACCTGGCTTCAGGAATCTGCCGTCAAGAACCTCGCCAGCAAGGTCCCTAGCAGTGACGAATGTCAAATCGGCCTGTTGGTTTAGTGCTAGCTAAAGTGCCTTGCTCAGGCTCGGCTCAGTCCCAGCTCAGGGACCCTGATTTATGTTAGGAAAAAAGACATATTGAGGGCGGGTAGGGGCTACCCTTCTTGTTCTTGTTTGTTGGCTTTTGGTTGGAGTCCTTTTCTAGCCCTCTGTGGCTGATAAGCGTGGCTTGTAGGCTGGACCCTGGACCCACTGCTATCTCATCTGCGACTATTTATTTTCGTTGGCTTCTGGAACATCTTGTTCTCATCATCCATCTTTCTGTATCATCGTTTTCTTTTTAGTTTTTAGCTATCATCAGAATCATCATCGCCTTTACCACCAAACAAGGACGCGTCTCCTTTTGACCAAAGGAGATCCCAAACAGTTGGTACGTGCGACAGAGAGAGAGACAGCTAACAGTTGAGGTTCTGCTTGCTCGGGCATCCGCCCGGGCAGGCGGAACTGCGCGCCAGCATTAAACACTCCGATACTCTCGTTACTGCCACCGACCGATACCTACGAGACCGATCACGACCTCCCTCCACATCTTTCTTTCGTTCTTGTGTTGTTGTGGTTGTAGGGACGTTTTTCCTGATGCCTTCTCGACATCAGGGACGCGTCTTGTGACCTTGGTTTCTTGGTTTGGTTTGGTGTGTGTGTTCTTTGCTGTGCGCCGCCAGGGTCCAGCTGCGCCCGCCCTCAATACTCGAATTGAGTTCTCTGTGCTGATCGTGCCTTAGTCCGGCGAAGGTCAGAGTCTCGCATGAGATATCGTATGAAAGACTCGCCAAGGCCTTTGTTGTCAAAAGTCAGAGACTTTAGCAAGGCTTTCCACTCCCTCGCCTGCCCATTTTGTCGCAGAAGCCGTGCCATCGTTGTTGCAAGCGGTACAGGCTGACCTTGTGGTTGTCCGAGTGGTTGGGGGGCAATGGTCGTCGAGCGTTGCCGCGCGCCCAGCGGTCTTCGAGTTCTTGGGGTTGCCATGGCTCAGGCTCTGGCGTCTCGTCTTCGCGAAGTTGGCGCTGATACTGCTCAATCCTGGCTTGCTCAAGCTCCATAGTACCTTTCCACAGTGCGTGAGTAGAGAAACACTGTGGTGCGATCGAAGTGAATGGTTGAGTAGAGAGACTCTATGGGTGATTCTTTCCCCCTTTTTTTTCTTTCACATCGACGCGACGGCATTCTGCTGACGTGGCTGACTTTAAATGCAGCGGTCAACCCATTCTTGGCTGTGTTGCTGGTTACCCAGGCCTCTGGCCATCATAATGCAGTAGCCAGGGCGTGGGCGCAGCACAAGGTTGTCCTCAAGTCCATGGTACTGTGCGAAGTACAAATGGTCTCTGGTGTAGGTACCTCCAACGGGGGTTCTGCGGGTCTGAAAACGGGGCCGACCTAGACCCGAAAAAGGGTCTGCCAACCCCAACACATGGATTAAAGCTGTAATTACTTCGTACAAAGTCTTTCTTTCTGCCCCACTTTCTCAGGGGCTTACCCGCCGTGCCATTGGCCAATTGTGCCATTTGTCTCCACAAACCACCGACCTTTGCCCATTCTTCCAGCATCTGCGGGATAACCCGAATGCTACTCCATTCTGCCGGTAATGGCCAGCTCTGATTGGCTGTAGGGCCTCAGTGAGCGGGCTGCGCCTTTCTTGTTATGGCCTAGCGCCTTTCAGGCTCTTCTCTCTCACCTCGTTGCAACACAACGGCGAACTTTTCCTCCCGCCAGTTTTGCCGGGCCACGTTTTTCCGCTTGGCCTGCATCTTCGTGGCGTCTCTACCCTCACTTCCAATTTTCTCTCCAGCAGTCCATCTCTTCTGGCACCGTCTTGCTTCAAGGCCATTTCCTTCTCCTGATTCCGCGCCGTCCGCTCCTTCCTCCCATTCAAAGACAGCCGCGCTCCTTGTTCCAAACGGCCTCTCGTGCGGAAAGGGCGACTGGACACCAACAAGCACAAAAAGTGCGAGTTGCCCCTTTCGGAAGCTGCAAAGGGTAGCAAGCCCTCAGCCCGAGATCTCAGCTCGAGACTCCATCTCGGCTTCGTCCCCCTTTTCTATTCTCTCCTCTCCCCCCGCCACATCCACACACACACACATCACCATGCCGTCCGCACGAGACATTGCGTACCTCTTGGTGCACCCCACGCAGCTGCGGGCCATCATCCAATGGTAAGCATCCATCGCCTGCCGCGTGCTGCGCGTCTTTCCGTTCCTCGTGGCTCAGAGACCTGCTTGCTGACATGTGCGATAGGAAGCTGTGGCACGAACCCGTCCACGTCCGTGACCCGTCCAAGGAGACGGAGACGGAGCGGGCATGCTTCAAGTACCTCGACCTGACGTCGCGCAGTTTCGCCGCCGTCATCAAGGAGCTGAACCCCGAGCTGCTCATGCCATCTGCCTGTTTTACCTCGCCCTCCGCGGCCTCGACACCATCGAGGACGACATGACGCTCCCCAACGAGAAGAAGATCCCGCTGCTGCGCAACTTCGACTCCAATATGGAGACGGACGGCTGGACGTTCACCGAGAACGGCCCCAACGAGAAGGATCGCGAGCTGCTCGTGCACTTTGACCAGGTCATTGTCGAGCTGAAGAAGATGAAGCCCGAGTACTACGTCGTCATTCGCGACATCACCACCAAGATGGGCAACGGCATGGCCGACTACGCGCTGAATGCCGAGCACAACGCCAACGGTGTCAACAGCATCGCCGACTACGAGCTGTACTGCCACTACGTGGCTGGCCTGGTCGGCGACGGCCTGACGCGCCTGTTTGTCGAGTCCAAGCTGGCCAACCCGGCGCTGCTGCAGCGCCCGCAGCTGACCGAGTCCATGGGCCAGTTCTTGCAAAAGACCAACATTATCCGCGACGTGCACGAGGACTTTGTCGACAAGCGCCGCTTCTGGCCCAAGGAGATTTGGAGCAAGCACGTCGACAAGTGGGAGGACATGTTTGACACCTCCAACCCCGCCCTCGTGCAAAAGGCCATGGAGTGCTCGTCCGAGATGGTCCTCAATGCCTCAAGCACGCCGACGAGTGCCTGTTTTACATGGCCGCCATCCGCGACCAGAGCGTCTTCAACTTTGTCGCCATCCCCCAGTCCATGGCCATTGCCACGCTGGAGCTCGTCTTCCGCAACCCCAAGATCTTCCACAGCCATCTCAAGATCTCCAAAGGGCGACGCTTGCCAGCTCATGAGCGAGTCCACCCAGAACCTGCGTGTTGTCTGCGACGTCTTCCGCCGCTACATCCACCGCATCCACAAGAAGAACGACCCTCGCGACCCGCTCTACACGGCCATAAGCCTGCAGTGCGGCAAGATTGAGCAGTTTATCGAGTCCATCTTCCCTACACAGGACATCAAGAAGGCCCAGACCGAGGAGAAGGCGACCGCATCCTCGAGCGACGAAAAGGCGCTGCCCGTCACGGATACCCTGATCCTGGTCGGCGCCGTCCTTGCCGTGCTGGCGATTGTTGGTGGCCTGATGGTCGGTGCAGCCTATCTCATGAGCGCACACCTGGAAAAGATTACAGACTTTTTCAATTTCGACGCACCCACGGCCAAGGAGACCGTCGCGGTCGTCACAGAGGTTGTCCACGAGGAGCTGTAAAACACTCGACTTATGACTTGTTTGCTGTCCAGCGGATCTGATCTTTTCAATCTGCGGTTCAATTTTTCCACGTGGCCCTTTGTTTTGACACGAACAAATGTCCTCCCGGTTGTCCATCTTCCTCGTCGTCCATCACACACACACACACACGCCCCGCTCCCGCCCTTTTGACTCGGTGATCTCTTTTCATCTCACATCTCTCTTCACCTGCATACCATCGAGACTACCCACCCCCTTGACAGACGACGGAAGAAGACACTGATGGGAGGCATTTAATGTTTGGAACCCATATTTGTCTCTTTTTTCGCGAAGCGCACCCCCGTTTGCCTTTCCAAAACGGCCCATGAACGAGGCCACGATATCATTATTTTAATACAAACACATTTCTCTTTACCCCCGGGGACCAACGCTGCAAAAAGGTGAACAATTGCCGCATCATTGGCTCGGCTTACACAAGACATGACAGGACTCGCCGGCGCCACAGTCGCTCCCTTTAAGAATCTTGACAGCCCGCAGGCCAAAAGGCATAACTGTCACGAGTTTAGGCTGAAGCAGGATACGTACGCCACGAGCAGAAGCGTCAAACATACCATCAACGGGCAGCGAACCCAACGCCCATCGTGGCAGACACCACGGTCATCAAGGTCATCGAGGTCATTGAGACTCTCAACGCTCAGCAGCAACGCTCAGCAGCATGAACCGCACCACGCAAAGCCCAGAGGTCGTCATGGCCCCGCGCCAATCCATACCCAGAGACGGCATCGTCTAGCGGTCAGCCCTTAATCCTGTGGCTTCACAGCCAGCGGTTCAAACCAAATCGTAAATGGAGCCAACCCGGGGACCTTTTTCTTTTGTTTTTTCCAGCACGGATGTCAAATTGCAATTTCGGTCGTGCGGGGCGCCCTTGTGGCAGCCTCTGCTTAGTGACTGTAGTTGTGCCAAAGATGTGCAAAATCAACGTCGTGTGAATTAGAGAGGCCGACAGCAGCAAGCAGCCTGGAATCCGGGTGCGGCGTGAACTGGGAAGATGTTTGGGCTTCTGTCCATCTCTCCCGGACCACGACGAATTGCGCACACACCATTGCGAGTGAGGTTGTTTTTGATATTTCTCCGTTGCCTTGCGTCTGTTCTGATTTAGATGCCGTTTTGCATGCCGATCGCCCCGGTCGGGCGCAATCTGGCCAACCCAATGACCATTTCAACATTTTGCACCTACATCATCTGGCACTGCCTCTGTACTGTTGCTGCGCTTCTGTGATTGCCGTGATACGTGCCGCTTCTGTCTTGGTGTACGACGTATTGCGATGGCTATGGCTCCCTGGTCGGTGTTTGCCGTCCCTCCTCCGAGCCGAGACCACCGGGCGACAGCGTGGAAAGGTGCGATTTGGGCGTGTATTGCCGGCCCCCTTTGTCCTGGTCCTGCACGTCTCACTCGTCACTCTGCCTCGGTCGATGAGGCGGCCTGTTGCCAATGTGTGGAAACGACATGGCAGCGCGCATCGTGGCTCGTGACACGAGGCGCTGTTGACCAAAAACGCACGAGAGAAGAATGCCACGCCACGCTGTGAAGAGACATGATCATGGCAAGCCGTAGTTGACTTTGCTGTTTTTGTGGGCTGCATGCTGTGAGTTTGTTGAATGGAGTGCAATCAAGTTTGCCCATCATGCGTCCTGTCCTTGTTCCGGCTTCGCTCAGCTTCTCATAACTCCTCCTTCTCTTGCTCACCACCTTGACTCATTCAAGGCACAACTCCCAAAACTGGGCCGTATTCTACATACATGGATAGCGCCGCCCTCCCAAGCTGAGATTGTCGTACGTCTAGATACGCATACTATCGAGTCATGGCAAGACATTGTCCAAGACGAGTATTCTGCGTCTCACGATGAATATGAGTGGTTTTGGAGAGGAAACCTCGCTACAAACGGGTGGAGTTGCTGTTCGTCTTTGCTTTATGACATATTCTCCTTTTCAGTTGAATGCTTAGACCATTGCGACGGAATGTCACCTCACTCGACAATACGCTCACCGCACTACCAAAGTGTGCCTCTCCGCCCCCGTCATCATTGCAGCGACACCGTCTGCCTGCCTACACTGTGCTCAACGTCGTCGTTGACCGGCTCAGCAGACGGAAATATGAGCGCAAGGATCGCCGTTGCAGCACCGAGAAAGGGCGAAGATCAAGTCAGGAGAGCATCCGTGCTCCTTTTATGGAACGGTTGTGCGGTCGTCAAGTCGCTCTTCCTGACTCGAAGTAGACCCCACGAGAGTGGAGTGAGGCCGCGGCCAGGCGCTATTTTAAGAGCTCGACACGCTAGAAACCACGTAAGGCGAGCCGGACAGCCTGCGCGGTCCACTGTAACTGGGGGTCTTTTGCGGGTCCATATCCTGTCTGCGGCATCGCGGCCACTATCACGAGCTGGAACAGGCGTTTCGTTCCGTCTGTGCCCTCTCCGCACGTTCACATGATGTCTGGGGGCGGAAACGGAGAGAAAGGGGGCAGAATGGTGGCGTGTCTCAAGTGCGAGGGAGCAAGGGAGGCGAGGATTGGCGGGAGGACAGTATCGGTGTCGGGTGGCTGAGGATCAGCTCAGGACTCAGCTCAGAGCTCAGAGCTCAGAGCTCGGATGGCCTCTACGACTCGCAAGAGAGCCAGAAAGGGAGGCCAATCTTGTTTTCGTGGTGCAGGCCTTGTGACTGCGCCTTCTTTCGCCATGGCCGAGATGAGGCTGTCGTCTTACGTACTCTGCAGAGCGTTATCGACGGCCGTCGTGTCGTCCCGCCGTCCGTCCTCCTGTTTCTTCTCTCGTGGCTGGCCTCGTCACGCCGTCCCTTGTTGCATCCTCGCTTCTACCATCACGTCCTGTTTGTTGGCCTTCATTCGCCTACGCAAGCCGGCAGCCGTTCGGCCAGCAAGCCATCGCCCGCCACACCGTGCGCAGTCGCTTTGTCCTGCTAGCCGCCGCCCCTTTACGAAGTAGTCCATCTTGGGCGCTCGCTCTCCACGCCGTCTCTGACGCCTTCATTTGTCCGCCCCTTTGTCCCTCGCCATTCCGCCACACCTTGTTTCTTTGCTCTATTTCCTTTCTGTCGACCCGCCTCTTCGTCTGGAATCCACCACTATTTGTCTTTTATCATCTGCCTCAGCTTCAAAGGTCCATCCTCCCGTCCCCGCGTTGACTGCTACCTGTTCCTGTTCTCTATCGCCCCTTTAACTCTCCATCTTCGCCTCGTCTGCAACCAAGACCGCCAAACGCCCGTCCACAGCCAATCCCGACCCGGCCAGGTCTCACGCGACCAGCTCAATCCAACCACAGTCCGTCCTGCAATCGTGCTTCCCGACGAGGCTCGTCCACTCACGTTGGTCGATTCGACTGAGCCGCCATTCTGTTACCCCATCTGTGCTGCCGCATCGCTCCCGATCCACGCCCAACTGCCCCAGCCAACACGGCTGGCACCTCCTCGACAACACGACTCCAGGTCCATCGACCTCGACGGCCTTAATCCTCGCGTCAACTCTCGGTTTCTTTCGGGTGTCGTTACGACTGCCTTCACCGCCTCGTCTTCCGGTCGATACGTCTCCGACCGCATCCTGCTCGTTGCCCGCGGATTGCCCGACCAGTGGCTATGCCATCAAACGACCTGCACTGAGACGACGACTTTGATACGACCGGCCCCCTTTCGACCATTCATCACTTGTGTCCATCTCTTCTTCTTCCAGGCCGCAAGGCTGTCACCAGACCGTCTGACAGACCGTATGGGCTTCTCTTCCGCCATGGACCCGCGGACCGAACCGCACTCGCCAGAACCCTCGGACGACGACAATCCGCCCACTCCTCTCTCGCTCGATGCCCGTGCCGCCCGGCCGGCCCGGCTCCTGGCCCATGCTGGCCACAATGCCATCCAGGCCACTGTCAATCTAGCCACTGTCATGACGGCCGCCTCCACTCCCCTCTCGCCAGGCCCCTCCAGCCCCCACTCCCACAAGCTCGCACACAAGACTTTGTGCCTCCGACGCGGCCCAGCAGCACACCCTTCCCCCAGCCCGAGCAACGGAGCGACGATCTCTACCTCGGATGCCCGGAGGATGCGGAGCACGATGGAGCCTCTGACGACGAGCACGGCGCGTCCATGGACGTGGGCGTGGGCATGGGCTTGCCGAGTGGCATGGACTCGGACACGGACATGCACATGCAGCACATGCAGCACGAGGCAAAGACGTCTGCGCAGCAGGACATGCCAGGAACCCCCGCTCAGTCCGCTCAGTCACCGTGAACCTGCTGGACCTGGACGCGCGGGCTCCGCAAGGCGAGCCTGGCAGCGGCCGCCTCGAGCTTGCATCGCCCACCGTGTCATCCGAGCCGAGGACGTGTCGACGGAGACGGACGTGTCTGCCCTCCCTGCCACGCCCACGCTCTCCACCTCGTCCGCGGCCGTGTCGCCCGGCACACTAGACAAGACGTCTGACGTCTTCATCGAGCCACCCACGGGCGACGACACCGGCCAGGTCAAAAAACAGCAGCCCGAGACCACGGCGGCGCCTCTCCGACAACAGACGCTCTTCCTGCAAGACCTACCCATGGAGATCCAGGATCTGATTCTGGATCGCGTCTTTGCCTGCCGCGTGTCGCTCATGACCAAGAGCTGGCCGGACAAGCGACTGACCAGGCTGGCCGGCTGCACGCGCGTGTGCGCAACCTCATCCAACAGCGTCTGTACTGTCGCATCAAGCTCAAGGCGACCGGCCGGGACCTGGCCACGACCGTCTCCCACTTTGACCGCTCCCCTCACCTCCGGTCCTATGTGCGGCACGTGGAGCTCTGGTTCCCCGTCTTCCAGCCCAAGATTTCGCCGCCTGCGCTGTCGGCGGCATCGATGGAGCCGACCATCTTCCTCGACGGCCTCTCCTCCGCCACGTACACGCTGCCGGACAACAACTGCTCGCTCGAAGAGGCCTTTTCCGTCCTCGGCACGGCGTTTCCCCAGCTCACCGTCCTGACCCTGGAAGGCGGCGAGCGCAAAAAGGCACCGCGGTCCGGCACTTTTCCCACCCACGGCACGACGCCGGGCCGGACCCTGCCAGCCTCGACCAGTGCATGGCCGGGCTTCTGGCGGGAGCGTTGCGGACGCCCCTGGCGCCCTGCGCCCCCGGCGCCCCAGCACGCGCTTCCTCTGGTGGCGACGGTGCGGACGCTGATTTGCAAGGGCCAGTGGAATCTGATCCGCTCGGAAGAGGACTTTCAGAACATTGTGGGCGCGCTGCCCAACCTCTGCGACTGGCAGGCCGCGTACAGCAAGCCCAAGTCCAAGAGCTACCTGACCCTGGCCCGGATCCTGCCGCGCCTCCCCGACACCGCCAACCTGACGTCCCTGACCCTGTGCGTCGAGGGCGACTACCGCCAGGAGAGTGCGTTCCCGCCGTACTCTGTCAAGGTCATGGACCGGGTGCACTTTTGCTCCCGCCTGGCCGAGGCCACGCCGGCGCTGAAGCACCTGTCCTACACGGGCCGTGTCTGCCGCACGTTTTTCGACGTGGCCGCGCGCATCGCCGATCCTCGCACCACGCGCCTGCAGTCGGTCGACCTCACGGTCAAGAACTGCTGCCGCCAGGTCAACCACTGGCACGAGTCCGGCTCCGGCGTGACCGACCTCAACTTTATCCGCGCCTTTGAGGCGCTCGTCCTGTCGGCCGTGCGCGCGCTGGACCGCCTGGCCCAGCTGGAGCACCTGCGCATCCGCTACGTCGACCTCGACTTTCCCGTGCCGCCGCTGAATCCCTTTTTCTTGCTGCACGACGGCTACGCGTCGGGTGTCTGGAGCGAGACCATTGTGTCGGAGCTCCACCGCGTGCGGCCGGATGCCATGTGGGAGGAGCTGTCGGAGAGCATTGGCGAGCGCACGCTGAGCAAGGACGGCCGCCTCATGATCCGTGCCGAGTTCCCCAAGAGGCGGGTTGTGTCGCTGAAGCTGAGCAACTATGCCTTTCTCGTGGCCCTGGCCACGATGTAGCTACCCAAGGTGCCTACGCCTAGCACATTCGCCTCATCGTGTCCAGTGTCCTTTTCTTGTCACTTCATACCCAACCGTTTTTGATTCTGTTACGATTCCCCTCCGTTGCGTTGTTGGAGAGTGCCAAACCGGCACGGCTTTTTCCTTGTTGCTTTCTGTCTTTTCTACTGTTTTTGGGTCTGGCCTTTCGCAGGGCCCGGCATGGGAAGCAAGGCGTTGTGCTGCGTTACAGAGGATACAAGGACATCTGGGAAGCACGTTTGCTTTTTGTTTCAACGAGACGGCCGAGGACAGATGGAGATGGATGGGCTGAGACATCCTGGCTGGTTTCCTGCTGCTGTCCCCGTTTCGGATCTCCGTTTGCCTTTATGTCGTCAGCTTCATCTAGCCCGTCCATGTCAAGTAATCGATTTGCAAAGGCGTCTGTACGGGCCACCGTCTAGACGAACCCTGCCATATGTACCAAACAGACGGACACAAGTAAAAGGAAGCACATTCCATTGGGTGACGTGATACGTTGATATCGACAATGAACAAGCGCAGTCGAGCTATCCTTGCGCTGTCCACGCAACATCACCAGCCACGTATCCTTCTCTGGCAACACACCGTGCGCGCATGCTTGCCCGCTCCCGTGCCCCGCCTACACGCCGGCCACGTCGCCGACAATGACGCCCAGGATCCAGCAGTTGACCAGGAAGAAGCCCAGCGACGCCAGCCACAGGCCCGGCACAAACGTGCTCTGTCCCAGGAACTCCAGCAGATACCCCTGCTGCAGCCACGCGGCCTGGCCGGCCACCCACAGCACCAGCGCCAGCACGCCCTTGCTGGGCGACTGCACAACGACGACTGCGGCAGGTAGACGGGCAGCAGCACCATGTACCAGAGAAAGTACTGGCTGGTGCAGACCTTGTTGAAGGCGACAAAGGCAAACGTCTGCGCAGCAGGGTGCCGGGCAGGTCCTTTTTGGCCAGAACGAGGGGCAGCAGGACGGTGGCGAGCAGCAGCTGGGCGCGAACGCGAGGCTCTCCATGGGCGGGCGCCCGGACCAGGTGGACGAGGTGAACGAGGCGGACGAGGCGGACGAGGCGGACGAGGCGGACGACAGGTAGAGCTGGGTGTTGTAGGGGCTAAAGTTGTGGCGGTGGTCGATGCGGGTGACGTGGTGCAGGTAGGTGTGCTGGAGAAAGGGGACGCCGTACCTAAAAGGTCAGCTGCTGCGGTGCGATGCGAGACGAGCGAGAGAGCAGGGCAACTTACATGGCGTACATGACCAGGTTGAGGCCGGCAAAGGTGGCCAGACTGGCCAGGGCCAGCTGGAGCCGGGCCGGGGTCGCAAAGGCCAGGAGGCGATGCACCCGCTTGTCGGTCTTTGTGCGGACCGCCTTGGACATCTCGGCCGACGCGCGGCCCATGTTGTCCGCGTCCATCCACCAGACAAGGGCCGGCGCGTAGATGAACGGGTAGATCTTGAGGTGGACGCCCGCGCCCAGCAGCAGGCCTGCCAGCAGCGGCTGCCGCGCCACCTGCACAGCCCACAGCAGGGCGGCCACCAGGGCACCCAGCAAGCCCTCGGCGCTGCCTCGCGTGCTGATGGCCGCCACCATGGGATTCAGCAGCCAGACGCTGGCATAGACGCGGGCCCTGGCCGTGGCCGTGGCCGTGGCCGTGGCCGTGGCCGCAGGCGACCAGGACGCCGACGCCGACGCCGGCAGCTTGGCACGCAGCTGCTCCCGCAGCACGCGCTCCAGCAGCCAGCCGGCCACAAGATCGGCGGCGGCAAAGAGCACCTTGCCGGACGCAGACAGCAGCTGGCCGCCTATGCCGCCAGCCTCGGCCGCCGTCGGCAGCAGCAGCCACGCGAGCAGCGGCGTGTACCGGTACGTCTCGCGGTCGTAGGGCGAGCCGCCGTCCCTGGCCACGAAGCGGGCCGCATCGGTAAAGACGAGGTAGTCAATGTCGGTGTACTTGACGGGCGAGTTGGCGTCTTGCCAGAGGCCGTAGACGAGGAGGACGACGCGGAGCGCGGCGGCGGCGCCATAGACGGCGGCAGCGCGGCCAAAGAAGGCGGCCGTCCAGGACGAGGCCTTTTTGGCGTCGCCCGTACCCTCCTGCGGCTGCGGCTGCGTCTGCCGTCGTGTCACGGGTGGTGAGGCCATGGTCGTCTCGTGGTGATGTGTAGCTGGGACGAATGGCAGAACCGGACAGGAGCGCCAGACGCTGAAAGACGCTGAACTGGCACCAAAGCTGCAGCGGCTCAGGGGCGCATTACAGGGGATCTTTCAGTGGATTCTCCGCCGATCGAACCGTCCAGAGCGACTTTTCCGCCTGGAGCGAAACAGACCCACAGTGGAGCTTGAGCTGTACAAGTATTTTGTACTTTCGCGGCAACTTTGCAACGACGTTTCTTCCTCCACAAACGACGACACGGCCGCGCATGTGCCCTGACCTCTGGCTTCCTTTCGATCTGTCTTTGCCTCTTTTCTCTTTTCTCTTGCTCTTTGCTCTTTGTTCTTTTCTCTTGCTCTTTCCTCTTTGCTCTCTTCCTCTTTGCTCTCTTCCTCTTTGCTCTTTGCCTCTTCAGGCCGACTCTGCCTCCCGCCGATACCACGACACCAACCTCCACGACACCAACCTCCATAACATGGCCCCCGAAGGCAAACGCCAGTGGCAAGGCGACGGCAGCAGTGGCGCCCGCGACGCGCCCGGTCACAGGAAGATGGCGCGCCGCAACGGCCCTCCGGCGTCCAGCACGACGCCCCTCGTTCGCAACGCCTACACGGCCATGTTTGAAGGCTTCCGCGACCACCTCGACGCCACCACGACCGCCGCGAACGCATCGTCAAGGCGTCGCGCGACATCACCGCCCTCAGCAAAAAGGTCATCTTTGCGCTCCAGCGCGTCCGCGCATCCACCCCGAGCTGCCGCGCGACGTCGACGGCGAGGTTTCGCGGAGGCTGGCCGAGATTGGGCGGCTGCTGGCCGGCATTGCGCCCGAGATGCAGGGCATCAACCGCGGGCGCTACGGGCGCGTGCTGTTTGGCATGGAGGAGCTGCTGGAGGCGCTGACGTTTCTGCACTACCTGCGGCACCAGGTGCTGCTGAGTCCGGAAGAGGCGCCGAGCAGGTGGCCACACTGTGCGTGGAGGGCCTTTCTCCTCCCGCGGCCGAAGCCGAGGACAAGACGGACGAGGACAAGGACAAGGACAAGACGGACGAGGACAAGACAATTGTGCCCCGAATTCTGCCCGACGACAACGAGTTTCTGATGGGCGTGTTTGACCTGTCGGGCGAGATGATGCGGTTTGCCACGACGTCGGCAGCGTTGCGAGGCGAGCTGGCAAGTGACGGGGCCGACAAGGCACCCGGACAGGCGAGGACGATTGTGGGCGACATGCAGGAGCTGGACAGCTTCTTCCGCATGCTGCCGCAGCGGCACGACAAGTCGTGGAAGGTCAAGACGCAGACGCTGCAGACATCGGTCCAGAAAGTCGAGCGGCTGGGCTACGATTTGCGCGTGCGCGGCAGCGAGCGGCCCAAGGGCTGGATTCCCGATGCGCCCGAGGCCGGCGAGCCAGGCAGTCCATGAGGGAGGTGGTGTGCCGGCGACGTGGACTCTCGAAGCAGGCGACGTGCGTTTTCTTTGCAGAACGGAACCGAACAAGGACGTCCCGGATGCTATCGAGGCGGACGGAGGGGCCCAAGGTGCCAGGCCGACGTGGATACGATATACGGGCAGCCTTGACGGCCTGGCCATAACGGATTGGCCATGACGGCTTGGCCATGACGGCTTGGCCATGACCTGCCCCTACTCTGTTGCTACGCAATGGACATAGGCGCCCTCCGCGCCCTTTGCCGTCCCTTCTTCTTCTTGGCCGCTGGCCGAACAAGGCGATCCGGCAAACCGGTCCATGTCGGGGACGGACGCCTCTCGGCGGCCTGGTCTTCTGCGGAGATCATGGACAGCACGGGGCGGTAGCTGACAGAGGTGCATCCACCAGTCCGGGTGTACTGCGGTATGGCTCGTGCCTCCTCCGACGCCCACTTGGCACTCTACCCCCTGAGATGGCAGCTGGAGCCGAGTGGTGGCCACTCGGTCATTGAGAATGTAAAGTGACTGAGGAATTACAATTTAAAAATGCGTGAGAGACGCTATCTAAACAATTTGGCTAGATGAGTTCTTTGGGCATGATGGGCGTGCCGGTATATACATTTGAATATCAGACCATCACCTCGCATGGTATGTTTGCTCACAACGGCATCACGCCCGCTACCTTGCTCACGGTTGTCATTAATGTCATTGACTCGGAGGCAATAAAAGGACATGGGTACGTCGCCAGACGTACAACCACAGACGCGGCTCCGAGCGACGCAGCTGACAGGACGGAACGATACATCCCGGGAGGACCGGTACGGATTGGTAGGTCATCGTACCGTCACAGTGTAAAGCTGCCAAGACGACCACCTGTCGACAAGGATGGCCGGGGATGTTGATGCGCTCAAACGGAGTCCAAAGAAAGAAGAAAAGACGTGGAGACAGTCAGACTGTCGTACACGGGCGCGTCTAGTCATCAATCTCCCCCACGAGCCGGGCAAACACACCGTCCCGGCCTTGGGCCAGCAGCGCCGCATACGACCCATCTGCCGCCACGGCACCGTCCTGCACCACCAGCAGCGGTCACACAGCTGCATCATGGCCTTGCTGTGCGTGGCCACGACAATGGACATGCGCGCCTGTCGGCTGTTTTGCTTCAGGCTCCGCAGCGTGTGGCGGACCGCTTCGGCCGACGAGGCGTCGAGTGCACTGGTGGGCTCGTCGAGGACCAGCAGCTGGGGGCGCCGCAGCAGGGCACGCGCGATGCACACTCTCTGGGCCTGGCCGCCGGACAAGGCAGAGAGGGCCGCGGGTGCCGCCCATGTGCCGTCCTGGTCCTGGTCCTGGTCCTGGTCCGCCGACCGGGATGGTGGACGTGGACGTGCTGCCCACGACTGTATCGTACCCCTCGGGCAGGGACGCCACAAAGGCATCGATGCCGCCGCACGGCCGGCCTGCTCCATGCGCACGGTCCGTGCCGCCATGGGCCAGATGGTCGCGCGCTCGTCCTCCGTCGTCGGCTCTTGGTCGAGGCCGTAGGCCATGTTGTGTCGCAGCGTCGCCGGGAACAGGTACGGCTGCTGAGGCACGTAGGCCATGCGGGCGCGCAGGGCCTTGGTGTCGATGCCGTCGGCCGCGCGGCCGGCAAACGTGAGGCGGCTGCCCTCGCCGTGCATCTCGCCTTGGTCGGCGTACAGCCTCAGCAGCAGCGCCAGCACCGTACTCTTGCCGCCGCCAGAGGCGCCGACGATGCCGACGAGCTCGCCCGGCTGGATGACCAGGGTCAGATTGCGCAGGACGGTGGCGTCGCCGGGCCCATGTCCGCCGCTCGGGTCGGCGGTGCCGTACTTGAACACGAGGCGGTCCATGCGGATGGGAAAGAGGTCGGTTGGGATGCTGCCGCCACGCCGGTGTTCGTGGCCGGCGTCGAGCGGGAGTGCCGCAAATGCCAGCATTTGCACGGCGACCGTCTTGGACGCGGCAATCTGGGGCACGTTGCCGAGCAGGGCGGCGGCGGTGCCGATGCTAAAGAGCAGCAGGTTGACAACCTGCACCAGGCGGCTGACGGAGCCGGGCGACGACAGCAGGGTCGTGCCGTAGTAGAAGACGAGGGCGACGAGCCAGTTGGGCAGCGCCTGGTTGAGTCCGTAGAGGCACCGGTGCGCCACGCGCGGGAACGGCCCGTGGCAAAGGCGGCCGCGGTCGTGTCTCTGAGCGGCCCCTCGGTGAAATAGTCCTCGACCGTCAGGGCCCGCACGACGCGAATGTTGGGAAACACCTGCGAGAAGACGGCGCTGACCCGCTCGGCCGCGCGGTTGGCCTGTGCCTCCCAGGTGTTGCTGACGCGCGTGGCGAGGCGCGTGGCCACGAGCACGACGACAGGGCCGGCGGCGAGCACGACCAGAGTCAGCTTCCAGGCCACGGCCAGTGCCCACACAATGGACACAACCACCATGCCGGCGGCCATGAGCAGGATGGGCACAAAGACGCTGACGAGCTTGCGCATCTCTTCGCCACCACGGTCGAGACACTCGACGGCGGCCGCGGGCGCCGGAAGGTGGTCTTGGGCTGGCGCAGCAGGCGGGTGAAGGCTTCGGTCCGCAGCGCATGGACCCAGGCCAGACCGACGCGCTCGGCCAGGTAAAAGGCGGCAAAGACGGCGGCACCGTCGACGACAGAGAGACCGACGAGCACGAGGGCCCACGGGCGGCCAACGCCCTGCGCGTCGACACCCGCCGGGACCCAAAAGGCCTGGAGCATGCGAGCAAAGGCAAACGAAAAGGCCGGGTTGCAGACGGCGACGACCAGGCAGGCGAGGCAGCCAAGCAGCACGTCGAGGCGGCTGGCACGATTGAGAGAGGCCAGACGGTCAGGAGCACGTTGCCGAGCGAGGGGAGCGCGTCGGCCGCGTTTGTCGCCTTGGCGTCACCGTCACCGCCATCGTCACCGCCACCACCACCACCGCCACGCCCTGGTATCTCGCTCATCGTGGCGACTCTGCGCCTGCGGCCCATCGTCGAGCTGGGACCGCATCCGCCATGCGCATGGTCTGGGCCTGGGCACCGCGCTCGCAGAGCAGATCGAGGCTGGAGCGTGTGTTGTCGGAGGCGTACGCGTCGTCGTCTTGGTGGTCGGCCCGGGCCGGAAGGACGACGGAGGTGCGCGGCGTCGCGCTGGCCGATCCGGGTGCAGACGCGTAGTGGGCCGACCGTCGGGATGCGCGCTTGGTGAAGCTGGGGTAGGCATTCAGCAAGACGGACTGGCGGTGCTGGCTGTAGGCCAGGGGCGCCGAGAAGATGAAGACCGACGGAACAGGCCCGTGGTCTCGACAGACGTGCGTCGTGATGGCATGGGTTCGTCTTGCTCGTCTTCATCACCGCCCAGGCCAATCTTGGTCACCGGGCTCAGACACACATCCGCCGCGCCGTCGATGCTGGCCGACTGCAACAGGGCCTGCATGGCGCCGCCCGGCTGGGTGCGCAGCCACCCCAGGGCCCCCTCCTGGACGAGCCGGCCGCGGTCCATGACATGGACGTAGTCGTCCTGTGCCAGCTGGCTCATGTCGTGCGTAATGACAATGGTCGTCTTGCCGTGGCGCCAGGTGCGCACGGCATCCAAGACCATTTGCGCGCTCTTGGGGTCGAGGCCGCTGGTGGTCTCGTCGAGGACCAGCACGGCCGGATTGCGGATCTTGGCGCGGGCCAAAGCGAGGCGCTGTCGTTGGCCGCCGCTCAAGGCAGGGCCGGACGGCCGCCCATGATGGTGTCGAGCCCCTTGGGCAGGTTGGCCACGGTGGACTGGAGCAGGGCCGTCTCGCAGGCCGTCTTGATCTCGTCGCGTGCGACTGTCGAGTCGGCGGCAGCAGCAGCAGCAGCGGCCGCGGATCCGCCACCCAGGGCCACGTTCCAGGCAAAGGTGCCCTCAAAGACGGTGCTGGCCTGCTGGATGAGGGCCACATTCTCGCGCAGCAAGAGCGGTCGAGGCGGCCAGCAGGGACGCCGTCAATCAGGATGCGCCCGGCCGTGGGTGCATAGAACTGCACGAGCAGGTCGGCAATGGTACTCTTGCCGGAGCCGCTGCGGCCGACAACAAACGACACCCGGCCGGGGGCAAAGGCCATGCTGCAGCCATCCAGGACAACGTTGGCCGGGTTGGACGGGTAGGCGAAGCTGACGTTGTCGAGGACAATGTCGCGGGGCGGCAGCAGTGGGCGGAGGCCGCGGAAGGGGGCGTCTTGTCCGTGGGACCATCACCAATCATGGCCTCCAGGGCTTTGCCGGCCATGGTGCCTTTCAGAACGGTCACCCACTGCGTGCCCAGCGACTCGAGCGACTGAAAGGCAATCAGGACAGCGTAAAATGCCGTGAGCACGTTGCCTGACGTCGTGCTCCACGGCGACCAGCGCGAGGCCAAACCAGAAGCCAATGACAAACAGGTTGATCATCCAGATCTTGATGTAGCCCATCTGTGCGCTCGACGACAGCGCTTGGCGGGCGTAGTGGTGCGCGGCCGCCCGGACGGCGCCCACGTACTGCCGCCGCTCCGTGTCGTAGCCCCCATACACTTTGACCAGGTCGATGCCCGAGAGGGCGGCGGAGGCGTGCTGGCGGCGCTGTTGAGGGCGTCGCGCTGGCGCTCGGCGGCCGGCTTGAGGCCGCGGCCCAGCAGCTGGAGGATGACCACCGACACGGGGACGGTGGCCAGCAGCACAAGAGTCAGGGCCCACGACGTGGCAAACGCAACGGCCAGGCAGGCAGCGCATACAAACGCATCGCTCACAAGGTAGCCGAGCAGCTGCGACGTGGCCGCCTGCAGGTCGCGGATCTGGGTGTACTGCTCGGTCATGAGGCTGGCCATGCCGCCGGCGCGGGTGTCGAACCAGGCCATTTCTTTTGCGAGCAGCGACGAGAACAGACGGAGGCGGACGGTGCGGGCGCGCGCTCGCCGTGGACGATCCACAGGCCCATGAGCAGCGACGACCAGACGGCCATGCCGATGCCGAGCAGCGTCAGGCCGAGGCACCAGTCGGCAACCTGTCTCTGGGTGTCCTGGGCCGAGAGCGTGCCGCTGCCGTAGTTGCTGATGACCTGGAAGATCTGGCCCAGGAGAAGGGCGTAGGCGGTCTTGGCGGCAGCGACGGCGGCCGAGGCGGCGGTGGCCAGGACGGCAAGGACGACGTCCTGACGGGTGCGGGCGACAAAGAGGTCTTTGAGGCCCGCCGTTTTCTCCTTGTCTGTTCTGTCCGTCTTGTCCGTCGTGTCCGTCGTGTCCGTCGTTTCCTTCTTCTTTCCCTTCCCTTCCTCCGTTGGTGAAGCTGGTTCGAGTGACAGGTCGTGCAGGGACATGGAGTGGCTGCCATGGGATGTCGGTGGACTGTACGGCTTGTACGGCGACGGTCGGCTGGGCGCAGTGGCACTGCCGGGAGACAAAGTCCATGGCGATGTCGGTGAGGTTTGGTTTGCCCGCGGTGGCCGCCGATGCGGCGAGTCGACCTGCACAATCCGAGGCTTCTCGTCGACGTCTTGGATGCGGACAGACCGGACCGTGGCGGGCGACGGCGGCTCCAGCATGGGGTAGGAGATGGTGTCTTTGCGGATGCTGCTGCGGCGGCGGCCGAGGCTCGACAGCGACAGAATCGAGAACCGGCTCGGGCTCGAGTCGTTCTTCATCGTGACGGGGTGTGATGGCGAGACGGGAAGAGAAAGCTGCGTCGATGGAGACTTGCTGTGGTCAGAGTGCCGCCAGAAAAGAGAACGACGTCAGGAAAGAGGCAAAGGAGTCGGACAGCATCCTCGGCGTGGCCACCGCTATAAGAAACATGCCTCGCCATCCCAGCACGGGAAAGGGATGGACAGAAGCGGCCATGGCCATCGGGCGCACTCGCAGTCACTCGCCCACCCGAGGCGACTCGCCAAATCAAGGCATCGTGTTCCCCGGTCGTCCGATTGTTCAAAGGAGGATGCATGTGGTGTGGGTGTGGGTGATGCGAGGGAGGGAGAGAGGCCTTTGTCTGCGGGTTGTCTGTTCCGCATGTGTGTTGTGGGAATGGTTGAAAGGGGTTACTTTCGTATTGTGCCTCCAGGCCAGCGGCCCTGTTGGTGCCTATGCAGCATTTGGGCGCCGCCGCGTGGGTGGAACAATGGTTAGAGCAGCATCACAATGGCGAGCCGAAGGGAGGCGAGCGAATCACACATGGTTGCGACGAGTCATTCGAGTCATTCGAGTCAGTCGAGTCATTCGAGTCATTCGCCGAGTCCTTTCGATAAGGCATCCAAGCGTCTATTGTATCAAAATGCAAATACAGTACAAAATATGTCCAAAAGAAAGGCAGCAGAAACGCCGGCCCGGGCTGGTGGGGGCGAAAGGCAGACAGTCGGACGTCAGTCCACCGTCCTGGGCATTTCTGTCCTCTCATGTACAGCCGTCGCTGTTGGTATTCGTGCGAACATCTTGTCTTTTTTCGTCTTTTTCGTCTTTTTCGTCTTCTTTTCTCTTTGTCTTCTTTCGTCTTTTCCTTCTTCGTCCGGCCTCGTCCTCTACTTCTTCGCCGCCTTCTCGTAGATCCAGTCGTTCAGGCCCTTGCGGTTTCGTGCAATCTCAATGGCGTAGAACTGCATCCGCGGAACTGCGAGTCGGTTAGCTTTCGTTTCTCTATTGTCCTCGCTTCGCTCGCGGCCTTGTCCTCGCTTCTTCTCTTGTCCTCGCTTCTTCTCTTGTCCTCGCTTCTTCTCTTGTCCTCGTTCGCTCGCGGCCTTGTCCTCGCTTCTTCTCTTGTCCTCGTTCGCTCGCGGCCTTGTCCTCGCTTCTTCTCTTGTCCTCGTTCGCTCGCGGCCTTGTCCTCGCTTCTTCTCTTGTCCTCTTCGCTCGCAGCCTTGCCTCGCTTCGTCGCGCCTTCACGTCGTTGATGCTCGAGGGCACTCACCAAAAATCGTCTCGTCCCGGCCATACTCCACATTCGCCGCAACCCGCATCATCGTGCCAAAGTTGTAGTCGTCCACCTTCTTTTCGTACGCCATCATGAAGCTGCGCCACCGCTCCTTGCCCGCCTTGCTCTTCATCTCGTCCTCGTTGATCGTCGCCGCCGGTCAAACTCGGGAAAGTCCTTGGCCAGGTGCTCCAGAATGTCGTCGTCCAGCTTGGTCAGCCGCAGCGTCGACCCGCGCACCCGCTCCAGGATCGCCCAGTACGTCTCCATGTGCTGCACGGCCTTGACGGCAAACTGCTTCTCAATCTACGGGTGTTAGCTGTGGGCCACTCTGCCTCTCGTGCTGGGGCCGGGGACGTACATCCTCAAAGTTGTCGGCGTTCTCGGCGTCGAAGCCGGCCGGCACCTTTTGAACCTGCTGCATGGTGGGTGTGTGGTGGTCGGTAGTGGCAGTGGTAGTGGTAGTGTAGCGGTATGAATGTCGCTGCGAGCGTCTCGTCTCAAAGGCTGGTTGGTTCCTGCGTGTGTCGTCTGGGCCTTGTTGTCTTGAGCTCTACGCTCTATTTAAACTTGTATCGAGTGGTATTTCGGGCGATTTCCAAGTTTTCGCGTTCGCAGCCAAAGCTTTACGCTGCCAGAAGCGGCAAGAAGCGGCAAGAATGACCAAGAAGAAGCTGGACGACACTGTGGCTGAAGTGTGGCTCAGTGCGCTAGTCCGTTTCGGTCTCATCGAAGTACGAAGTTCAGAATCACGGCTGAAGCAACTGGACGGTCTTGTGAGTCCGTCGTCTGACTTGACGATGCTTGTTCGTGGAGTATGTGTTGATCCCATCCGATGTGGCAGTCATCGAGCTCACTGCTGCCTTTGTGTTGCGACTCCATCTCATTACACTGCAGCCTACGTGCGTCCTTTTGGGCATCTCGCGATGTGGCGCTGTTTCGTGTAAGCTGCGGCTGGCCTTGCACCGTTTCAAGCCGATCAACAGATTGATCTCTTGGCCTTTGCGGAAACAGTGCCATCGCGTTGATGAGAGAAACGGAAAAGAAGGATGACAAGAGAAGCACTCCAATGGCGATCGTGTCGCTGTCGACGTCTTGGCAGTGGGATCTGACGGCGTCTGAGAGGTCCGGCCACCTCTGAGGCAGCGGTCCTGTTTTTGCGACTCGGCGCCCAAGGTGAGTGGAGTCTGTAGAATGGAGTACAAAGTACGAGTACGAGTACATCCTAATACCACCAAGAATCCTCAGTGGGAGACTGGCCGTCTGGGCGTGCACCTGTACCGGCCTTTCGCTTCCTTAGTGGGCGTGCACTCTCACTTGACATACGGCAGCATCGCCGTCGACACCGAGGACCACGCCTGACTATTAACGAGACCCAAAGACCAAAGACCCGCATTCCGGGCTGCATGGGTAACATGTATTCGATGCCGGAGGGTAAGATGCGTGCTGGACACTGAGGAACTGACTCTCCTCGGGCGGCGATCAACACCCAAGGCCATGGTAGGACCTGGAACAGGCTCCATCCGACAGAAGAGACGCCCAACCACCTGCACCTGTACCTGTACCTGTACGGTGGACGGTGGACGGTGACGCAAACTTGGAAAGATGCTCGTACATCGGCACAGCTCATTAAACAAGGTGGCCCTTAATGGTGAAGCAAACAACGACAAAGGCCAGCTCTACTGTCCATCTTTCTCCGCCTGTCTCGCCTAGTTGCTTTGCTGGAATCATGGAGGAGCTGGAAGATGATGCGCCAGCTACCTCATGGTGCTTCTACGCTCATCGTTCTTCCTCAATTGCCCCAACGGAGTGATCTTTTGTCCATGAGTGCTTCCCTCTTCTCTCTCATCTTCCGTCTTGTCGTTCTCGCCGTGGGGCGGGAGGAAGCAACAAGCAAGCGTACGAATAGACAAATCGAGAGGCACATTTTGTGCCCAACTTTACAGCATCGTCACCACAGTATTCGCCGTTCGTTGTTGTCCAGACCGGCTAGGCCTGAAAGGGACGGAGAGACGAGGAGGACGATATTCAGGACGTCGAGGTTGTCCGGTCTTTGGCGGATAGCAGTTCAGACAACACTTGACATGTTCACAAAGACGCACCCTTGAATACGGACTATACGGCCAGCCGCACAAATCGTCCTCCGGTGATGACTGACGCCTGCGAAGAGCTGGCTGTCGAGTAGCCCGGCTTTCTTTTGTCTGGTGTAAGATTGGCTTACCTTCTGGCCTTGCATCTGCACTGCTACCATGCTGCGATCAGAACAGAATCCGCCACCGAGAAGCCAAAGTCTAGACCGCTCGTGCTGATCTTCCCGGAACCTGTTGCCGTTGCGGCGCTTCCTTCATAGCCGCATCGTGAAGTGGAGTCGGCGCAATGCCTCTTTGCATTGCCCAACTCGGCATCTCCGTCGTCAGGGTCTCACGATGGAGGGAACGTCACAATGCGGGAAAGGGGGGCACAAGACTGAGGTTGGGCTTGCATGACGTCTCCGCAGACGGCCAATATCCATCACAGTTTTCGAGTCTCGTGGTCGGGCGGCGGGGCTGTACGACTCTGTCCACTCTTTCGACTGCGATATGAAGCGGAGAAAACAGCGAGCTGCGGAGAGTAGCGCACCATTCATCTTCTCCACACACGATGCACACACGATGCACACACGATGGCTCCGCTGACCCCAGCTCCGATACGGGGAATGGACAAGTGCGACATGGAGAGGGCGGACAGGAAAAAGGAAACGAGCCATCCATGGGTCCATCTTCGGAGGGCCGGGCTATTTAAGAGAAGAACGCGGACGACACACAAAAGGCGACGGGCGTCCTTTGTTCCTCTCTTGTTGACAATCGTGAACCGAAGCCCAAGCCTTTGTCCTCTGTCCGAGTTGTCCCATTGCCTTCCACAGCACAGCCAAGCGACACCGAGTCACTCCGTTGGCGTCACCACACAGCACACAGCACACAGGCCACCGCTCACAGGCGCGCACCATGGCGGCCATCTCGTGGCTGGATGTCCTCGAGCAGGAGCGTACGTCAAGACTGGGTCTCCTCGTCTGCTACGAGAATCAAAGGAAAGCATGACAGCTGACGCGGCCAGTCAACATTGACATTGACTGGATGGACCCCGACTTCCTCGTCGAGATGCAGCCCACCATCACGTTCCACGACCTCACCAGCAACCAGAACTTTGTCGACGTCCAGATGGGCCACCCGTCCAACGTCGAGCTGCTCCGCGACGTGGCCCGGGACGTCCGCGACGAGTACGCCGCCGCCACCGAGGCGCCGGCCCACCCGCTCTGGCTCGCCATCTACACGCGCATGGCCGTCTGCATGTGCACAAAGGTCGTCCATCTCGTGCGCGGCCGCGTCCTGCTCCAGACCTCGCCCGCCCAGGCCTACGACACGGACGCCACGCTCGCCCACGCTCGTCTCTACGATGCCGAGTTTGCCCGCGCCGGCATTCCCCGCGACCGCTTCCAGATCAAGATCCCCTGCACCGGCCCCGCCCTCAACGCCGCCAAGATCCTGCAGGCCGAGGGCATCCAGACGCTCGGCACCGCGCTCTTTGGCGTCCCCCAGGCCATGGCCTGCAGCCAGGCCCGCTGCCTCAGCATCAGCCCCTACTTTAACGACGTCCGCGCCCACGACGACCGCTCCTTTTGGCCCGCCGTCGCCGACCCGGCCGTCGAGCACCCCAATGCCGCCCGCCTGGTCCAGATCCTGGACCTGTACCGCCGCCAGTACGCCGCCACCGGCGACAGCCAGCCCCTGGTCAAGAACGCCAGCTTCGTCTCCCAGGAGGAGGCCCTGGCCGCCGGCGAAATGGGCTGCCAGTCGGCCACGCTGTTCCACACCGCCATCCGCGACCTCGCCGCCCACCCCTACACGGCCGCCGAGCGCCCTGGCGGCGCCCTCGCGGCCAACGCCTGTGTGCCCAAGCCGGCGGCCGACGCGCCCTTTTACAAGGACCGCGCAGCGCCCTCGGCCCGCCTCGCGCCCCTCCTCGCCATCGACCCCTCCACGCGGCCGACCCCACCAAGGTCGTCAACGACTACGACACCGTCACCAGGTCGACTACCTGGCCGACAACGGCAAGCTGCTGGACGCCGCCATCGAGGCCGATCCTGTGGCCAAGGACCGGCTGGCCGCGGCCCTGGCGCTGTTTGTTGCCTGTGAGAGGCGGAGCCAGGACAAGGTGGACAAGGCGCTGGCGTCATTGTAAGGGTGTGCACAAGGGGTGTGCTGTCTCTGGAAAGGGGGTGTAGAGGGGCGTGTAGGGTGTGAGGCAAGAGAGTGACCCGGTCTTGACACGACAGACGGTCAACGTGACGAGCTTTCAATGTCTGTGTCAACGCTGTGCGGTCATGGACTGGACAGTCACTGGATTCAAGCAAGCTGAAGTGATGATTGTCATGACGATGGCTAGGCAGGCCTCACATATATTGGATACTGGCTTGTTGCGGTTCCAACGTAAATCTAGTCTCGGAGATGGAGTGATGCATCAAGAAAATATACGATATGATTGAAATGTAAGTACAGAACTGCAAGAGGCCAAACGTAGTCCATCTACCAGCGGACGTCAAACAGCTACCAGGCGTACACATCAGTCCACTCACGCAATAAGTCACATACGTCTGCATCGTCTTGTCAGAACATCAGACGACCCGCAAGGCAAACAAATACTGTGAGTCACTTGACATGCTGGCAAACAGACATGTCTTCGACAGCCTTCTGGCTGATTCGGTGGTCCTCCAGGCCTTTCCCCAAGACTATAAATACTCTCCACCTCCCACTCCCTCGACCAAAACTCTGCTCTCACTCTCACTCTCATACACACTTTGTCGTACAAACACGACCTCCACCACCGCCCTCTCGACACCTCCTCGCAGGGCGAAGGAGACCCTGGATGAGTTCCTGAAGAGGACCACGGCCACTCCCAGTGGCTGACGTCTTCCGGATGAACATTATCCATTCCGATCCTTTGGATGAACAGCATCCCCGAAGAAGAATCAAAAGGTCGAAGAAACAAGAGACGATTGACACGCAAGCCAGCCGATTATCGTGCATAATCCTCCTCCGCACCACACTTGGTGGCAACGTCAAAGTGATGGACCTGCTTGGTCTACAAGCCCTACTGAAATCTGGGAGGGGCGAAAGGTAAAAACTCCCATCAAAATGACTGGCTTTACCCCTTCTCTGTGCCGCCCTTCCAATGTCAACAAACCGCACTTCATTGCCGGCAAGGTGCAGGCCCAACACCCAGCCCCTGTGAGCTGTGAGGCGTGAGGCCGAGTGGCCGCCTCACCGCACAATTTGAAAGGAAAACTCGTTTCTGCACTGGTATTGTCATGGCACGCGGGCTTTACAGGATCCAATACACCTCCCGCGGCCAGTGGCAATGACCCTTGTCTATTACATACGTCACCCTCCCCACTCTCTCCGTTTGCCAGCATCGTTTGCCGCCGGCATCGTTTGCCATCTTATGGCTGCAGGCAGTCAGCTGGGTTTCTTCAGATATAAATAGAGTGAGTGTTCCAACCAATACCAATATTCTGTTCTATCTTATTGACCGTGATCTTGTCGCTATTGAGCAACCAACCATCCCCTATCATCCCTGGACCTTTACAGGTATCCAACATGATCAGTTCCCGCTTCCCTTTCCTTCAACGGATCCCATAAAGGTATATCATCTCCCCGACGTGCTACCGGTAGCAGGCCCTTGGTGTCATGATTCTCTGACTGTAAATGTTACCGCTCCCCTGGTGGATGGTATGTGACTTGTGGATCGTGTGGTGGCTGGGGTGCCGTGTAAGCGACTCTCTTGCCACTGCGCCGTACTTTAGATTTCTCGCGGCGACATGCCTCTGGCGAGTCACGCACGGGGAGGGATATCGTCTTCCATTCCACGATCATCGTCTTTGAGCCTCACAGCCGAGGCCTCCCCACGACGACAAGAGTGCAGCAAGAGTTGGAGGGAGCGTTTCGGTCGTACAGTTTGCAACATCTCGCCGTCCGTGGTCTATGATCCAGTCTGGCCAGGCAGACTCTTGCAACACGTCTGAGAAGGACGGTCGACACACAATCTCGCTAGCTAGGGGACGGTATGGGCATCCCGTCAAGGTGTTTATGATTGGATCTCTACTGACTACGCCCCAGGGGGAACCGTAGCCTCGTACCACGAGCCCGAAAACTGCACTACTCAGGCCATGCTACGACCACGCTTTCTAGGCCGTCGCTGTGCCGTCTGCATAGGCACAGCACTTCTCAGTCGTCGGTCTACGCCCGCTGGACTTCGGAACCGTATACGTCGAGACATACCAGGCGAGCGCCCAACATACCAAAGGCCACAGAGGTGATGTGCAGTGGAGGACGGGGAGGACAGATGGCGCTGTCTTGTGTACGGCTGCGACCTTGAGGTCCGTCTAGACGCGAAACGGAAAGCTCTAGCATACTCGTAGCATGCGATATGGGCTGTGATGGTGTCGGACTCCCAATCACCATATAGGAGGCTTGGGTAGTCTTGGAGGCTGGCGTCCTTTTTGGCTACATAAATCCCAAGGCCTCCTCCTTCTCTCAACTTGAAGATAGACAACCCAGACTATACACACCAGATTACACCAGCAAGAGCCTCGCAGAGACGAGGCTTGGCCCAGTATTCGCCGTGTATCCCTTAGTCGGACCAGCCCCTGTTCGAGCCTACCAAGCGCAGACGTTTGCCAGTAGAGCCAACAGCAGCCTTGGCCTGATTGCAGACGAGGCTCAAAGTCAGCCCGTCCGCGCGGTGGAGAGTGACGGCCATATTACGGCCCCGACGTTTCCAAGATGGGGACGCAACGATATGGGCGGGCCGGAGCCCTATCGCAGCCACCGTCCATCGCATCCGTGGCCTTTGACGTCGTCTTCCGAGGCATCGTCGCAGCCGGCGCGACGATGACGATGGCCGCCGTGGCGGTTGTGCGCCGCCGCAGGCCTCGTCGACGAGGATGAGAACTGCAACATGATGTGGTGCGCGGACACCCAGCGGGCGATGTGTATCGGCATTGATCATGCTACGTGGTGAAGCGTGCGTTAGGTCCGGCTGAGGAATAGCAGGGGAGCCAGGTACGCGATGCCTCATGTCGGCGATGTCGGCGATGTCGGCGATGTCGTCGATGTCGGGCCGGGCCCAGCAACATGTGCGCACCAGCGCCCTCGTCGAACGCGATCTGCGACACCGGTCATAACCATCAACATAGCTATTCCTTGTCTCTTTGTTGCTGTGGCTAGGACGAGCACCTCTTGTTGTCTCGACAGCAGGGATGCGTCACGTCATCTTGGTCTTGTTCGTTGTTCCGTTTCTTGTTCGTTTATGTCCCGCTTCGTGTTTCGTTTCTCGTGTCGCTTCGTGTGTGTTCTCTGCTGTGCGCAGGCTGCACCTCCATATAGAGCTTGTCGCGGAGAGAGAGCGCCCTCTTCTAGACATGTCGTAGTGTCGCCCGGGAGCACAGTCGAGCGAGGGCACGCGTGCACATCTCCCACCCTGCACCCCTGCTACGACTACGGTCGCCATGGACAGCCATGGACAGTCGGTCTCGGTCTCGCCCGTGGCCGTCCCCGACTCCAGACCCACCACCGCTGCCGGTGCTCGTTGCGCCCCCGTCGGGTCCGTCGGGTCCGTCGGGTCGCCCGTCAATGAGCGCCGAGCAACTATAAAAGGCTCTGGAAGAGGCAGCTGTCTGCGAGGCGTCGTATCGGGATGGCGAGTCTCCAAATCTCAAAGGGGCAGTCCTCTGCGAGAGACTGTATCGGGCGTCGTCCAGAGGGCAGCTGTCTGCGAGAGATTGCAAGATACCGTCCAGAGGCAGCCGTCTGCGAGAGATTGTACAAATACCGTCAGGGCAGCTGTCTGCGACGTGGTCTGGCCTGGCCTCCCCGTTTTGTGTTGCACTCCGTCCACACTAGGCCGAACCAGTTCATGCATAATATAGTCGATCATCTTATCGGGAACCCGCGGCCCTAGCAGTGACCCAGGTCCGCTATGGAGTAGTAGTATGGGCAGCCGTCTGCGAGGCTGATCTCGAGATATCGCGTCTGGAGGCAGCCGTTGGCGAGGCTGTTCTCGGGGCAACACGTCCAAAGGGCAGCCGTCGGCGAGGCTGATCTCGAGGAATCTTATCACGTCCAAAGGGCAGCCGTCTGCGAGATGGGCGCCTCGCCCGACCCCTTCGAACCGACCATGGACTCGTAGTCGGTAGCGCCGGGCCTAGAGTGGTGGATACGGATGGTCTACCAGCGGATGGACGCCAGTCTCTGAAAAGAGCAGCTGGCTGCGACCCCGGGTTCCACTCCACGTGTCGCTGTCTGGTTGTCTGGGCACGATCTACGCAGGCCGTGTAGCCGTCGAGATAGGATGTACGGAGTCCGCCGGCGTGTTTCGTGGCGAGAGGCTGTCACGAGACGGCGACGTCTGCTGCTGTTTGGCGATTGTAGCCAAATGTGGCACTGTTTGTTGTTTGTTTTACGTTTGTGATTCTTGCCATGGTCTCTCCACATGGCTCTCACGCATTGATGGGCGTGTGAAGGAAGAGTCGATCTCGACGTGGAGATGGATGAGAAAAGGATATGACAACGGCTGCGTCTGGTCAGGAAAGCAGTGCTACGCGCCGTACACAAGACCATACAGTAATATGAGTAGTAGGAAACGATGGGCGACGCCGAGAACATGGACATGACATGACATGATGATCCTATAGACAGTCTACTGTCTGTTGACTTTCTCCCCTCTCCCGCTCCCAGGCAGCACCTCATGCAAACACCGCGGCAAAATACGCCGGCAACACGGCGCCGTCCAGCGTGCCGTACGCACCACCCACCAGACCGTCCGGGCGCAGGATGACCAGGCCGCCCGTGTCCAGGTCGACGCCAAACTGGCCGTGGGCGACCGCGGTCGTGTCGTAGTACGCATTGCCTATGGGCGGCATGCCCAGCGTCTCGTAGGGGAGCAGCCGGCGGCCGGCACCACCGTCACCCAGTCGACGGCCTCGTGGGACCGCAGCGCCTGGCGTCGGCCTGCAGGAACGCCGACAGCGTCGCCAGGGCGGGGCGCGTGGCGTCGATGCGGCCCGTGAACACGAGGACGTAAAGCGAGCCCGGTTCCGGCCACGCGCTGCAGACGCGTGGGCTGCAGGGTGCCGGGCGTGGTCAGCGGGACGTCGGGGGGCGGCTGCCCGGCACAACGGCCAGCGCTTCGGTCGGCGCTTCGGTCGGCGCTTCGGTCGGTTCGGTCAGCCGGTTGAGCACGTTGGCCGCATAGGAGATGCCGAGGCCGGTGTTAAAGGGCGCGGCGCGCGCAAAGAGCTCGCCCAGGGCCAGGTTGGGGTCGGCGTCGCGGTCGCCCGTGTACCAGGCCGGCCACTTGCGCGACATGAGCATGGCAATGTCGCGGTCGTAGTCGAGCAGCTGCTGGACGGCGCTGCGGCGCTCGGTGGCGTAGGTCGACAGCACGCGCGGGCTGGTGACGCCCCGGATGTGCAGCGCCAGCTTCCAGGCCAGGTTGACGGCGTCGTGGATGCCCGTGTTGAGGCCCTGGGCGGCGCCGCTGCTGTGCGTGTGCGCGGCATCGCCGGCCAGCCAGACGCGGTCGCTGTGGGCGGCAAACGTGCGCGCCATGCGCTGGCCGATCTGGTACAGCGTCCACCAGTGCACCTCCTTGAACACGAGGCGGAAGGGCCGCACGCTGGCCACGGCCACGGCCTGGGTCACGCCGTCGGAGTACTTGGCCGCGATGGCGGCGCTGTAGGCAAAGCCGATGCGCGTGGCGCCGTGGTCCAGCGGCGCCCACAGCACGTTGCCGTGCGTCGTGCTCTCGATGGCGCCGTACGACCGGTTGAGCGGCATGTCCGTCTCCACCAGCCCGTCGATGCGGATCCAGCGGTCCTCGGTGCTGTCGCCGTCAAAGGCAATGCCGGCGTGGCGGCGCACGAAGCTGTGGCCGCCGTCGGCGCCCACGAGGTACTTGCTAGACGTGTCAGCGGCGATCTCTCTGTTCTGTCCTGTCCTGTCCTGTCCTGTCCTGTCCTGTCCTGTCCTGTCCTGTCCTGTCCTGTCCTGTCCTGTCCTGTCCTGTCCTGTCCTGTCCTGTCCTGTCCTGTCCTGTCCTGTCCTCTCCTCGCTCCGCGCCCCGCGCTCTTCGTACCTCTTGATGCGAAACGTCGCCTGGGTCTGGGCGTCTTGAAAGACGGACGTGACGGCGTGCTCGCCGCGGCCCGGGTCTCGTCGACGGCAAAGTCGATGCACCGCGCCGACGACCGGTAGGTCGCGCCCACGGCCGCCACGCGGTCGCGCAGAATGGACTCGGTGTGCATCTGCCGCAGGACCAGCGTAAAGTCGTAGGTGGTGTCGGCCAGGTTCTCCATAAACGTCCACACGCGGCCCGGCAGGACGCGCTCGCCCTCCTTGTAGGTCACGCTGCTGCGGCAGGCAAAGCCCAGCTGCAGCATGGGCGCCACCACGTCCAGCTGGTCCAGCTGCTCCGTCGTGCGCGGGAACAGCGCAATGGCGCGGCCGTAGGCGGCCTGCGTCGCCGGCTCGTGCTGCTCCAGCACGCACGCCGACACGCCAAACCGCTGCAGCTGGTAGGCCATGAGCAGGCCCACCGGCCCGCCGCCGACCACCACGACGTCGTAGGTCGCGTCGTCTGCATGGTGCGTCTGTGGGTGGGCTGGCGATGAGGGTGAGGGTTGGTTGAGTGTATCTTATCGCGCAGTGATGGTGTTTGTAGGACGATATTGGAAGCGTGACAAATGGGCAGCGAGTTGACCTCCGTCGTCCGTGTCCTACTAGTGGCTTGCTGCAAGCAAGCCCGTTGTCTCTGCCGTGGCGAGTCCGGCAGACTACAAGGATCCGAGCAGGACTGTATCTACAACGTTGGACGCAGACTCGGCTCAGGTCCGGGTCTCTTGTCTCTTGCTCTTGTCTCCTGTCTCTTGTCTCCTGTCTCTTGTCTCCTGTCTCTTGTCTCGTATTTCACCCCTCGCACATGCCCTGCATTGTCCATCCTACCAGTATTTGTCAAGTCTCGACAACTGCTCTGTGATTGCCGGCATCTGGCGGATCCAGTGCCAAGCCCTGGCGATAGCATGGCGATCCACTCGTCTCCGGCGATGAATCGCGCCTGTTGGTCATGATAGCGCCGACGCTGCATGGAAGCGTATCAGGCCCGCTTATCCCCGTTTAACCGTCCACGTATCGCAGTTGGTCGTGGGTCTCCATGTGTTGCAGCCCTGTGGAGTATCTCGTCAAGTGTCGTAGCGTAATAGCGTAATAGTGCAAGTGTAAGTGCTTGTGTAAGAGTACGAGTAGTGGCATACCAAAGTAGTTATCGAGCCTCGTCGACTCGACTGTGGCGTATCCATGTAGACAGCCGTTGACTATTAGAAGGCCGTGGCCGACGTCTCTGGCTTGAAGAAGCATCAGTCCTTGTCGAGCAGACGCAAAAGTCCATCAGTTTTTTTTCTTTCTATCTACTCCCCCATCATCCTACGCCTGGACATGACCATGTCTGACCTCAAGATGCCAGACGTCGACGAGAAGCAGGCGGCCAACAGCCTCGACATGGCACACGCCCCGTCCATGGAGACCATCGACCCGGCCGTGCAAAAGTCGGCCATCTTCAAGATCGACGTCGCCGTCCTGGGCTGCTTTGGCCTCATGTACTTTTTGGCCAACCTCGACCGCAACAACCTGGGCCAGGCCGAGGTCATGGGCCTGCCCGAGGACCTGGCCTCGTCGACAACCAGTTTGGCAACGCCGTGACCGTCTTCTACGCCACCTACGTCGCCTTTGAGACGCCCCTGACCATTGCCATGAAGCACGTCGGCGCCAAGAACCTGCTGGCCATGTGCATGTTCGGCTGGGGCGCCGTGTGCCTGGGCACCGGCTTTGTGCAGAACGTGCACCAGCTCTATGCGCTGCGCGTCGTGCTCGGCATGTTCGAGGCCGGCCTGATCCCCTGCATCAACGCCTACATCGGCATGGTCTACCTCAAGTCGGAGCTCACCATGCGCTCGGCCGTGTACTACTGCTTCAGCGCCATCGCCGGCGCCTTTGGCGGCCTGCTGGCCGCGGCCGTGTCGCACGTGCACGCGGGCGGCCTGGCCTCGTGGTCGTGGCTCTTTATCATCGAGGGCATCATCACCATGGTGCTGGCGCCCCTCATCTTCTTCGTCTTCCCGGCCGACCCGCGCACCGCCTGGTTCCTGGACGCGGCCGAGCGCAACGTCATGCGCCTGCGCTACGAGCACAACCGCCACCTCGCCATCGAGGACACCTTCCGCTGGAGCAAGGTGCTGAGCGCCTTTACGGACGTCAAGACCTACATCCACTGCGTGCTCGAGTTCTCCGTCGACATCTCGCTCTTCAGCATGTCCACCTTTATGCCCTCCATCATCAAGGGCATGGGCTACACCAGCGTGCACGCCCAGCTGCTGACCGTGCCCGTCTACGTCTGGTCGTCCGTGTCCTTCTTCGTCATTGCCTTTCTGTCCGACCGCCACGGCCTGCGCAGCCCTACCTGGTCGCCGCCAGCGCCTGCGTCCTCATCGGCAACGTCATGATGATTGCCACCGACAGCGTCGCCGCCCGCTACGTCGCCCTCTTCTTCCTCGCCGTCGGCATGTACTCCACCAGCGGCCTCGACATCACCTGGCTCAACGGCAACTTTGCCGGCCACTACAAGCGCTCCACCGCCGTCGGCTTCGTGCTCAGCGTCGGCAACACCTCCGGCGTGCTCACCGGCCAGATCTTCACCGCCCAGTCCGCGCCGCGCTACCTCAAGGCATCAAGATCACGCTCGGCTTCACCGTCGTCGCCATGGTCGGCGCCACCCTCTACGCCTACGGCCTCCACTACGTCAACAAGAAGCGCGCCGCGCGCGTCGCCGCCCGTGGCACCACCGACACCGTGGCCGCCGACTTTAGCGACCTTGACGACACGTTCCGCTACACTTTGTAGACGCAGGGCACGGCACCAGGCGGCGGCGCGCCGTGGGGAAATGGGACACCGATGGCGTGTTTGGCACTGTTTCGTGGAGAGCCTTTGTCGTGTAAAGTGTCAAGGGATGTAGAATGTCCGGCTTACGTTGCCATACATTCCTTTGCGACGAGCGACGAGCGACGAGCGAGCATCCCTTCTAGTCTACCGCAATATATGTCCTTCTTGTTTGCCTGTTTGGCCGTCTCTTTCCGCTCTGTTCCGTACGTATCTCACCTGGGCAGCGGCGCCGGCTCTGTAAAGCTGGTAGTCTTGCCCATGTCTCCAGACCAATCTGTCGACCACCGTTCCCAACCGCTGCTGGCCGGATCGCGTGGACGGGCGGAAGGCGGAGATCTTTGCCTCTATGCCGCCGTCGTGGCTTCGTCGATACTTTGTCTATAGCATGAGCCATTGCACGTTGTCACCTCCCGCACGATGATGATTCGTTACCACCGCCAATCACTTGCTAAATAGCTTCAGGATCGGCCATGAACAGCAGCTACCCCGGGGTGGACACCAACCCGGCATGATCTGGGGACGGGCCACGTTGAGGCTCTGTGGCACGCCGGTCGGCCGATACCGCTTCATCGACTTGGCCGACAGTGCCATCTGAACGACGGCTCTGCCCACCACTACGGACAGAAGCGCTTTCCGACGTGGCACGATTGGTTCGATCGGATCGGTCGTATGAAGCGCCTCTATGAGGCACGCAAAGGCTCGCCATGCCCCCTGCCTTTGAAAACTGGCCCAGTGCCGCACAGTCGACGCAGAGGATCGAGACAGACTGCTATCCGCCATGAGAGTCGACTTTCCACTCTACCTTGCTGAGCGAACAACCGCCCAAGAGAGGTGTCCTTCACATCCGCTGGCCTGGAGGCCTTGCACTTGGCAGGCATCTGGGCAACTCACACCCGTCTCAAGGTCATACCGACAAGGTCCAGCCCGGGCGACGGCATGGTGCATTTTTCTCTGCCATAACAAAGCGGGCCGTGTCTGCTGAATGGAGGACGCTTCAAAGAGGGATGTGCAGCCGTCGTGGCAAGATCAGCGACGCTTTACCGCAGTCTGTCGCAGCAAAGACTGGTGCTCACGGCCATACATCTCTCCCATCTCACCGGTTCGGCTACACGATCGTGAAGGCGAGCATGAAACAACAACTGGACCGCGGGGGTGTGGCCTACGTCTGACAGCATACACTACAGCGCAGAAGCACCGCTTGTAGTCAGCACGCCGTGTGGCCATCCTGGTTGCTCTTTGGTGTTTCGAAAAGTGCGTTATGGTGTGTTGATGGACGCGTGGCAATACCAAGAAGCTACAAAGACGGGGAGGGTCTTCTTTACTGTCTTTAAGACGAATGCTGGCAGTGGGACGGCGCAAATGGCGTATTGTCTTGAATGGGACCTCGTATTGTGTTTCCAACATTGTTATATGCATGATGCAGTGTCTACTCTGTCTTTTCGTCTTATATATGTGTACAACTCTATATAACAAGAGATCTGGAATGTACAAGAAAAGACAAGCCAACAGCTAATCTGCTTGCCTGCCCGTTACTTTCGTGGACAGGCATGTAACATTGTTCTTGCGAAAGAGCGCGGACAAAGAATAACACTTGACGACCGTCGCCGACACCTTTCTTTCTGTCATGGAACTGCGCGTCGGTTTGGAACGCTTGCCGCGTTGGTCCCGGTATGTCTACAGCCTCGTCATCCCTCATCCTCGTTCTCCCGTCACCCTCGTCATCCCTCATCCTCGCCATGACATCATGTTCCTCGCGGTTGAACTCTTCCGTGACTCACTTAGATGCGTCAGACGCGGCTTTTCGTTGAGTCTTTTCTCCCTCAAGCGTCGACACGGTTCAGGTCGGTGGCTTGCCGTCGTACCCGTTGCCTGCCGCCATCTCGGCCGATCCCGCGTGCGATGCGGGCGAGTGCTCGTGGCCCTGCCGCAGGCCACGCTTTGAAGAATGCGGCGAACTTTGTAGTACCGCGCGGCTCCGTGAGTAGTCGTTTGTAGTCCGTCTTTGCGCGCACTCTCATAGGCGGAAGTCGGTCGCATATGTGGGATTAGGCAAACGACTCGCTGCATCGCTAACAGCACAGCGCCGTCATCGCTTCGAGCGACGCTGAAAAGTACAAAGTACTTGTACCCCTCCCCACTACGGCGTGAGTCAAGATTCAGCGCACCAGATCACTGGACGGACATGGCTGCAGTACAAGTAGCGCTGTAAAACGCGCAAACGGCACACTACAGCCCCCAAAGCACCAACGGACAAGTCACAATCACCCAACAAAGCTCCCTAACAGAGCTAACAAACAGCTAACAAGGCTAACAAAAATTGGAAAATTGGCATCTCATATTTTGTCCGTAGCCGCACGATCGGTCCCTCTCTTTTCCTCTTTTCCTCTTCTCCGTTTGGCGATTTCGATCTTTTTTTTGACCCCTATCCTTCTTCTTGTTGTTTTCGAACAGCAAAAGGCAGCGATCACGCTTTCACGACACAACATGGCGACCATCATTCTGGCTCCCAATGGGGTAAGTTGTCTTGTCTCGGCGAGCGCATTGTCCTCCTTTCCTTGTCCTCCTTTCCTTGTCCTTGTGCTCCTTGTCCTTGTCCTCCTTGTGCTCCTTGTCCTCCTTGTCCTCCTTATTCTTGTCCTCCTTGTCCTCGCTCCTTGTCCTCGCTCCTTGTCCTCGCTCCTTGTCCTCGTGGAGCGGCCGATTGCTCTGGACTGGCCGGCTGCACCGACGCACGTTCTCACGAGCCATGCAAGGGACAAGGGACAAGGGACGGGACGGGGACGGGGACGGGACAGCTCGTCCGTCGTCCAACAAGCAACCATGGCTAACAAAGCATCTCCATCCCCTAGGCGACGAAGGTGTATGTATACAATGTCTTCGCCCGGCCCGTGACCCTGACTCCGCCCAGCCGACCGCTAACCGCACGATGCGCCGTTCTGCAGAAAGGCAAGCTGACCGACCACCTTCTGGCGTCCAACGCGTTTGACATTTGCGCGCGCGCCGCCGGTGGCCACAATGCCGGCCACTCGATCAAGTGAGTCCCCCCCGGCCTCGGCGCACGCCACAGGGACAGACATGCGCGGTGCGCACCGCGATCGCGATCGTGACGAAACGAGGCTGACAAGGTGGGGCACTGCCCGCTTCATCTACAGGACCGGCGACCAGAGCTTCAGGTAGAGCGACCTTTGACCCGAGCTGCGACGACACTCCAAGAGGGCGACAGCAGGCGGCCGGTTCGACGATGTGTGCTGCGTGCGGCATGCTCACATGCGGCGTGCACACATGCGGCGATGCTGGCGTCCTGCTGTCGGTCGGAGACGATTGTGACGTTATGCTGACAGTCTTTTTCTGGACGATAGCTTCCACCTGCTGCGTAAGTTTGTGTCTCATTCTGTCGGCGACGGCCGTCACACGTCTGCCCGTTCTCGTGTTCTCGTGCTTCTCGTGCTTTTCGTTTGCGACGCTCAGCCTCCTGTGCACCCGCTAACCGCGGCAGCCTCGGGCCTGATCAACCCCAAGACCGACAACCTCATCGGCTCCAGCGTCGTCTTCAACGCCGAGGCCTTCTTCAAGGAGCTGGCCGAGCTCGACGCCAAGGGCGTGCCCGACGTCCACCGCCGCATCCACGTCAGCTCGCGCTGCCACCTCAACTTCATGCTGCACGCCGCCGTCGACGGCCTGTCCGAGGTCGAGCGCGGCAAGGAGTCCATTGGCACCACCAAGCGCGGCATCGGCCCGTCCTACGCCAACAAGGCCTCGCGCGACGGCCTGCGCGTCATTGACATGTACAGCGACAGCTTTGAGCGCAAGCTGCGCGAGCTCCACGACGGCTACCGCCAGCGCTACGGCGACCTGCTCCAGGGCTACGACGTCGAGGCCGAGCTGCGCAGCTACGCCACCTACAAGGAGAAGCTGCGGCCCTACATGGTCGACGCCGTGGCCTACATGCAGGAGGCCCAGGCCGCGCACAAGTCCATCCTGGTCGAGGGCTCGCAGGCGCTGATGCTCGACATCGACTACGGCACCTACCCGTACGTCACGTCGTCCAACACCAGCCTGGGCGGCTGCATCCAGGGCCTGGCCCTCAGCCCCTTCCACCTCAAGAACGTCATTGCCGTCGTCAAGGCCTACACGACGCGCGTCGGCGGCGGTCCCTTTCCCACCGAGCAGCTCAACGAGGTCGGCACCCGGCTGCAGGACATTGGCGGCGAGATTGGCGTGTCCACGGGCCGCCGCCGGCGCTGCGGCTGGCTGGACCTGGTGGTGCTCAAGTACTCCATGGCCATCAACCACTACACCACCATCAACCTGACCAAGCTGGACGTGCTCGACACCTTTCCCACCATCCGGGTCGCCACCGCCTACATTGCGCCCGACGGCCAGAAGCGCACGACCTTCCCGGCGGACCTGGGCGAGCTCGCCACCTACGAGGTCGAGTACGTCGACTTTGAGGGCTGGCAGTCGTCGACGAGCGGCGTGCGCGACTGGGACAAGCTGCCCCGTGCAGGCGCAAAAGTACATTGCCTTTATCGAGGAGTTTGTGGGCGCCAAGGTGGCCTACATTGGCACGGGACAGGATCGCGAGGACATGATTATTCGGCAGTAGGCGGCCTTTGGCGACCGAGGGTGACTGAGGGTCGACCGAAGGTGACGAGCGAAGGTGACGACCGAAGGGAGTGTCCGACGGGAGTGTCCGACGGAGCGCCCGACGGGAGCGTCCGACGGCAGGGAGGACCCGACTCTCTGATTCGCCCCGACTCTGTAGTCTTGAGGAGCGACGCTCCTGAAAAAGGACATTCACAACACAGCTCGGACGGTGACTGCACTAAAAGCGAGATAACCATAAAATAGAGACTCGAAACGAGCATAAATGTACCGAATTTAAGAAAGAGGACAGACTTGAAACGAGATATATACCGAATTCAGGGAATGAGGACGGACAAATCTCGTACCACCGCATTCTGTCACTGCACAACATTGACGAGGCTGCCACACGATTGCCTGCCCAAGCGTCACAACACCTACTCGAACAGTCAAAGGCTGCCTTGTGATCGGGCAGCCTGACCCTGTCACTCTGTCACTCTGTCACACTGCCCCCTGTCTCAAGACCGGAGTGCACCTCCTTTTGCGAGCATCGTCGACACAGCCCCGTGGCCTCCTTTTGATCGCCAGTCTGCGGAGGATTTCTTTGCGGGTAGAGACGTATTGTTGGAGCACTTATTGTTGGAATTGTTCCCTGACTGGAAAAAAGTGTCCCAATATGCACCGATCCTCCCATCTCCTGGCCTCCAACCCACCAACGACGCTCAGCTCCCCCTCCAAGCTGAACCTCCCCCAACCCCTCGATCGACCTCCTCTCTCCACCCCTTACCTCTTCCTTGTCATGCATTCCCGTGCCACTCTTGTCCTCTTTTCCCTCTGTAATGGTCTCGCCGCCGCCTGCAGGCCGCGCATGGACCGCTCTCGTGCACGCCGATTCCGTCAGCTGACGGTGTGTGCGGCTGACAATACAGGCAAGATATGACAACAACCAAGACCAAAGCCAGGCGCGCACAGAAACGGCCAAGAGATGCAGCCTCGTAGACAACCAGCATCGCCGACGTGAGATTCCACATGAGTACGTTAAGCTCGAGCGCGGTCCTTGTACTGGTCATTTCATTTACGTCTGTCTCTTGCTTGTATCCATCCTAATCGATCCTTGGACAACTACACATGATACATACTGCAAAGGCCCTTTGCGTCAAAGACATCCTCGCATAAAGTAGAGGTCGAGACTCGACCCGAGACCCTCGCGCACCTTCCCCTGCACGTCTGCTTTGTCCCATCTATCCGCGTCTTCCACGTTCCTTTCTTCACCACTGTACCACAGACGATATCCACAACTACAACACTTACACCAACCACTCCACGCGCCACACGCCACGCGCCGCGCACCATGTCGTCCAGCTCCGACGACGAGGACTCCAAGCGCCAGGCCGTCACCGACGCCACCTCCCGCGCCACCGCCAGCTCAGCGCCGCCGCCGAGGCCGAGATCGCCGGCCTCGCCAAGCGCGGCCACCCGTCCGCGGCCAACGCCCACCGCCTGCAGCTGCTGACGCGCCAGCAGCGCCAGTTTGCCGACCTGGAGGCGGCGCTGCCTGACCGCAGCAGCGCGTGGGGATGGGTGGCAGTGGTGGCGGTGGCGGTGGCAGTGGCACCGCCGGCGTGGCTGGAACCGACGCCCCCTTGTCTCTGTGGCCGTCGGCCCTGCTGGCGTCGGGCGGCCGCGTCCTGCAGAGCGTGTCCGCGGCCGCGGCGCCGTCCTCGCGCATCGCCGACCTCTTGAGCTACCTCGGGCGCCGCAACCCGGCGCCGCGGCCCGTCACCAGCCAGGACAGCGTCTGGCTGCTGGACAATGTGGCCTTTGCCGACGCGGCCACGGGCGCCTACCAGGCCGAGTACGTGGTGGCCGTCCTGGCGCAGCATCCGACGTGCCGGGTCGTGGACGCCGTGCGTGCCGTGGCGGACAAGCTGGGCCTGGGCCCGGACGACGACGCGGCGCTGCAGACGATTGCGCAGCGGATCCGGCCCTTTCTTCAGGACGTCCTGCCCGGCCGCCAGGTGGCGGCGCTGCACGGCCTGGACAGGTCGTGGCCGCTGCAGCTGGGCCCCGGCGGGCGCAACGGCCTGAGCAGCGACCTCTGCCCGCTGCCGGGGCCGAGCCGGGGCGCTGGTGCCGACACGCGCCACGGTGCCGGCGGGCGTCGACGGCATGCTGCAGATGCAGACCTTTTACACGGCACGGCCGTCGCACGGCCGCGAGGACCGCCGCCGCCACTGGGGCGTCATCTCCGACGTGGACGACACCATCAAGCTGACGCAGACCAGCGACCCCATTGGCATCCTGCAGACGACCTTTGTCGACGCGGCCACGCCATTGACGGCATGCCCTCGCTGTACCGGTACATGCAGTCCGTCCTGGGCGACGCCGCGCCCTTTTTCTACCTGTCGGCCTCCCCCTACAACCTGTACCCCTTCTTGCACGGCTTCCGCCGCCGCTTCTACCCCCACGGCATGCTGGTGCTCCGGGACGCCGCCCTCATGAGCGTCTCGGGCCTGCTGTCCACCCTGACCCTCGGCACCCAGGCCTACAAGGTCGACCGCATGCGCAAGATCCGCGGCTGGCTGCCCGACACCGTCTTTGTCTGTGTCGGCGACTCCACCCAGAGCGACCCGGAGGCCTACGGGGACATGTACCGCGCATTCCCCGGCTGGGTCGGCCTGATTCTGATCCGCAAGGTCACCGACATTGCCGCCCTGGGCCTGGCCGAAAGAACGACCCGGACCGCTTCGAGACGGCCTTTGAGGGCGTGCCCCGGGACACGTGGCACGTCTTTGAGGATCCGCACGAGTGCTACGCTCTGGTGCAGAAGGCGGTCGGCACAGGGAGCGAGGCCGACGCCTTGGCCGCTGCCGCCGCCGCCGCCGCCGAAGCCAAGGCGCGTGCCGCAACGACAGCACGGGCAGACGATGATGTGGCGAACGAGACTGAAGATGCGTGAGTGATGTGCTTCTATTGATGTTTCTTGGACATTTATCTGTGACGGTAGGATCGAGTTGTTTCATGAGTTTACTGGTGTTCTTTTGTACCTATTTCTATCGTATTTATGCTGTATTTTTTCATTCTCAGCAAATGTTTTTTACCTGTATTTGTGCGGCATGAGAGATTAGTACGAGGAAAAATTAGGGAAAATTCCAAAGCTTCTTCACTGCACAACTGCAATGCCTGAGTCTCTGTGTAGCCCTTCTTCACGTTCATGCACACACCTCACGCTGATGATCGATCCTTCATCGACATCTGGTAAGCATCACGAGATGCAAGCAAAGCCGAAGCCAGTCCACGCACACAGCTCTCTCGTTGGCTCTCTGTCTCTCCAAGCAAGAGTAGTGTTCACTTCAGAAAGCCCAAACATGAAACATGCAGCTCAGACCCCGGCAATGGCGTCAACCTTTTCCATCTCAAGCCGTCATCGTTCTCCCGTCACATTTGTTTCACTTTTGAGCCTCAATGCAGACAATAAAAGTGGAGACCAAAGCTCGCGTACCTGCATGTGGGTCCAGGTCTAGAAGCACGTGACAGCCGGGCCAGACATGTGGGGCCACATGTGGGGCCTCTGGGAAATGCGTCGTCTAGGCAGAGCTGTGCCTGACGTGGAAGCTTCTGTTAGCCGCGTTGCTCTGTTTCTTCTCTCGCTTCTCTCCCTGACTGTCCACCCGCCTCGACCACACAACTCTCACAACTTGCATCCGGACGGCACCGACCATCGACCTTTGACAACGCCCCGACGGTTCGCTGCTGGCTTCAATTGAGCAGCTGCGCTTTTATCCGACTTGTTTGCTCTGCCTCTGCCGCAATTTCACCCGATTGCCACGTCGCATCATCGCACATCGCACATCGCACATCACATCATCACATCATCCATCGATCCGTCAACCCATCAAACCGTCGCTTCGCATTCCATCACAGACACCACCTCTTCCTTCTCTACCGTCTCGCACCGCCGCCGCCATGCCCGGCCTCATCACCGCCACGGGCGTGCTGGGCTTCCTGGGCCGACGAGGAGCCCGAGCTCAAGGTCTTTGCCCTCAACACGCTCAACGACGACATTGACACCGTCTGGACGGAAGTCGCTGGCGCCGTCAGCCAGATGTACGTCCGCGCCGCCCGTCCCTGGTTCTCTTTATTGTTCCCTGTGCCCCACTAACGCTTACCCCCATCCCAGTGAGGCCCTCTATGAAGACGAAGACTTTCCCGAACGCCAGCTCGCCGCCCTCGTCCTGGCCAAGGTCTACTACCACCTGCAGGCCTACAGCGAGAGCATGACCTTTGCCCTGGCTGCCGGCAACCTCTTCAGCCTCGACAGCCCGGCGAGTTTGAGCAGACCATCATCTCCAAGTGCATCGACCAGTACATTGCCGGCTGCGTCGCGACCACCGCCCCGCCTGCAGGCCCAGGCCGACCTCCCCTCCCTCGAGACCGCCTTTGGCGTTGGTGCCGGCGGCCTGGACAGCTCGACCCTGCTGTCGCCCACCACGCCCTTTTCCCAGTCGACCTGCCCTCCAAGTCGCTGCTGTCGCGCGACTCTGTCGACAACACCATCTTTGACCCGTCCTTTGAGCCGCCCTGACCGGCCTGGGCAAGGACGGCGCCCCGCGCTCGGGCTCCATCCTGGCCCTGCCCGACCAGGCCACCAAGAAGGCCCTGGAGCACGTCGTCGAGCACCTGTTTGCCAGCTGCCTCAAGGCCGGCCGCTACCGCCAGGTCGTCGGCATTGCCGTCGAGGCCAAGAACCTGGCCGTGCTGCGCCGCGTCATCCAGCGCGCCAGCGACGACGCCAAGGCTGCCGCCGCCGGCAAGGGCAAGGCGGCTGCGTCCTCGGCGCCCGAGGCGGCGCCGGCGACGAACTTATGGAGTACGTCCTGGGCATCTGCATGGACATTGTCCAGGAGCGCAGCTTCCGCACCGAGATCCTGCGCCTCATCCTCGACCTGCTGAGCGACATCCCCAAGCCCGACTACTTTGCCATTGCCAAGTGCGTCGTCTACCTCAACGCCGACGAGGAGGCCACGCACCTGCTGCGCCAGCTCGTCGAGGTCGACAACCGCGAGTCGCTGGCCATTGCCTACCAGATCGCCTTTGACCTGTACGACAACGGCACCCAGGAGTTTTTGGGCAAGGTAATCAAGGCCCTGCCTGCGCCGCCGCCGCCCAAGGAGGAGGCGAAGGAGGAGGCCAAGGCGGAGGACGACGGCAAGAACGAGGGCGAGGACGAGGGCGAGGGCGCTACCGAGTCCGACGCTCTGCTCAAGACCAAGGACGACAAGGACGACAAGGACGACAAGAGCACCGCCACGGCACCCGTGTCCGAGACCACCGTCGACGAGGAGCAGGTCAAGGCCTATGCCAACATCCGTGAGATCCTGGTCGGCACCAAGACCACCAAGCTCAACGTCGAGTTCCTGTACCGCAACAACCACGCCGACAGCAGCATCCTGAACCGCGTGCGCGACTCCCTCGACGGCCGCAACTCCATCTTCCACACCGCCGTCACGTTCTGCAACGCCTTTATGAACGCCGGCACCACCCACGACAAGTTCTTCCGCGACAACCTCGAGTGGCTGGGCAAGGCCGTCAACTGGTCCAAGTTCACCGCCACCGCCGCCCTCGGCGTCATCCACCGCGGCAACATCACCCAGGCCCGCAAGCTGCTCGAGCCCTACATGCCGCGCATCGGCCAGCTGACCCAGGGCAGCCCCTTTAGCCAGGGCGGCGCCCTCTACGCCTACGGCCTGATCCACGCCAACCACGGCGCCGACGCCCTGGACTATCTCAAGAACGTCTTTGTCGGCGCCGAGGACGAGTACATTCAGCACGGCGGCGCGCTCGGCCTGGGCATTGCCGGCATGGCCACGGGCGACGACGACATCTTTGAGAGCCTCAAGAACGTCCTGCAGACCGACTCGGCCTCAACGGCGAGGCCGTCGGCCTGGCCATGGGCCTGATTATGCTGGGCACGGGCAACGCCGCCGCCCTGCAGGCCATGTTTGCCTACGCCCACGACACGTCGCACGAGAAGATTATTCGCGGTTGCGCCCTCGGCATGGCCCTCATCATGTACGGCCGCCAGGAGGGCGCCGACAGCATGATTGAGGCGCTGCTCAACGACCCCGACCCGACACTGCGCTACGGCGGCATCCTGACGGTGGCCCTGGCCTACTGCGGCACCGGCAGCAACAAGGCCATCCGCAAGCTGCTGCACACGGCCGTCAGCGACACCAGCGACGACGTGCGGCGCATTGCCGTCATGAGCGTCGGCTTCATCCTGTTCCGCAAGCCCGGCAGCGTCCCGCGCATGGTCGAGCTGCTGTCCGAGTCGTACAACCCGCACGTGCGCTACGGCTCCGCCATGGCCCTGGGCATTTCGTGCGCCGGCACCGGCCTGGACGAGGCCATTGACCTGCTGGAGCCCATGATGAAGGACCCCACCGACTTTGTGCGGCAGGGCGCGCTGATTGCGCTGGCCATGATTATGGTGCAGCAGAACGAGGCCATGAACCCCAAGGTGGCGGCCATCCGCAAGACGCTCAAGAAGGTGGTGGGCGACCGCCACGAGGACGCCATGACCAAGTTTGGCGCCGCGCTGGCGCTCGCATCATTGACGCCGGCGGCCGCAACTGCACCATTGGGCTGCAGACGCAGACGGGCAACCTCAACATGGCCGGCATTGTGGGCATGGCCGTCTTTACGCAGTACTGGTACTGGTTCCCCTTTACCCACTTTTTGTCGCTCAGCTTCAGCCCACGTCCATCATCGGCCTGGACCACGAGCTGGAGATTCCCAGCTTTCAGTTCCACTCGGCCACGCGGCCCAGCCTGTTTGACTACCCGCCGAGCAGGAGGTCAAGGCCGAGGAGGGCCCCGCCCTGATTGCCACGGCCATCCTGTCCACCACGGCGCAGGCCAAGCGCCGCGCCCAGCGCAAGGAGCGCGCCGCCCGCCGCGAGAGCATGGACATTGACACGCAGCCGCCGGCGCCGCCCAGCGCCAAGGTGGCGGCGGCCATTTCCAGCCTGGCCGCCTCCAAGGCTGCCGAGGCTGCCAAGGCGGCAGCGGCGGCGGAGAATGCGTCGGCCGTCGACGACAAGATGGACGTGGACGACAAGCCCAAGGCGGAGAAGGAGGCCGACGAAAAGGCTGACGAAAAGGCTGACGAAAAGCCGACGAGACAAAAGAGGCCGACAAGGAGACCGACGACAAGGAGGCCGGCGACAAGGACACCAAGAAAAAGGCGGAAAAGGAAAAGGTCGGCTACGACATCCTCAACATGTCGCGCATTCTGCCCGGCCAGCTCAAGTTTATCAGCTTCCCCGCCGGCCGCTACCGCCCCGTCAAGAAGCCCACGGGCGGCCCGCTGCTGCTCATCGACACCGACCCAGCGCGCCCAAGGAGCTGATGGAGGAGAAGCTCAAGAAGGTCACGATTGAAAAGGCGCCCGTGGCCGGTGCTGGTGCCGGTGCTGGTGCCGGCGGCGCCGGTGCCGGCGGTCGCCAGGGTATGATGCGCGACCTGACGCAGGCGCTGGGCGGCGGCCCTGGCGATTTGCGCGCGATTACGGATCTGCTCGCGGCCGGTCGCGGCGGACGCGGCGGCGCCGGCGCGGGCGGTGCCGGTGAAGGCGGCGGCGACGGCGACGGCGACGCCCAGGCTGCGCGCCATGCCGCGCGCCTCTTTAGCGGCATGTTTGGCGCCGGTCTGGGCGACGACATGGACGACCTGGACGAGACGACCAGCGCGGCGATCCGCCAGAGCGGTGCGGCGGCGGCGGCCGGTGTGCTGACGGCCGTGGACGAGGACGGCGAGGGCGACGAGGAGGCGGCCGTGCCCGACGACTTTGAGTACTTTACGGAGACGGAGGAGGACGACGAGTAGGACACTGTTGACGGCGGGGGCCTTTGTTGTACAATGTATTTTTCTCTCTTTGTATATGAATACATTCCCAAGACATTACATCACCACCGTACACACAATGAATAGAATGCGTATGACTAATGCATATGACTAGAATGCATAGTAGTAGTAGTAGTAGGGTCCTTGCCTTGGCCGACGGTGTCGTCTACGGCTTGCCCTTGGAGTCAAAGCCGCAGCCGCGCAGGACGGCCTCCTGGTCGTCCCTTGTCTGGTGGACCGTCACCCGGTGCCAGGCCGTGGCCAGGTTGCCGCGTACATTGTAGATGCCGTCGTGCCGCTCCGGCTGGGTATTGTAGGCGCAGTCGGTGGCCTTGACCACGACGTGGGCGGGCGCCGACGGGTCGTGGCCCACCAGATGCCCGTCGTAGCGCCAGCGCTTCCAGGCAAAGTCGCGGCGGCCGCGGGCGACAATGTTGCGTCTCTGGCGGTCGGTGGCGTCGTCGTAGCTGGCCTGCTTCTGGTCCAGCAGCGTGGCCTGGTCCCAGGTGCGGCCGCCGTCGACGCTGACGTCGACGCGCACAATCTCGCGGCCGCCGCCGGAGCAGGCATAGCCGGTGGCGGTGACGGGGACGCCGATTTGTTTGCTCGATTCGCTCGATTCGCTCGATTCGCTCGTCTCGCTCTTGTCCATTCTTCCCTGCTGCTGCTTCCACTCGGCCTGCCACGCCGCCAGGTCGCGGACGCCCGCAGGCGCACGGCTGGACGACGGCAAAGGCGGCCCGACCAGGTTGCCCTCCTGGAGCGCCCTCTGAATGGCACGCTGGCCCACCCAGACGCCGGTAATGGCGCTGGTCACGGGCATCTCCTGGATGGCCGGGTAGCGGTCCCAGTCGGGGGCCGCGCCCTCGTTGGGGCCAAACAGCTTGTAGTCGCGGCGCTGCCACTGGCTCGCCGACTCTTCGTCCGACACGACAATCTTGGATAGCCACTTGACGGAGCGGGCGGCCACGTATCCGGGCACGACGGCACGCAGCGGGTAGCCGTGGTCGCGCGGCAGGGGCTGGCCGTTCATGCTGTAGGCCAGCAGGACCTCGCCGCGCGGGTCGATTGCGGCCGGCAACGGGATGCTGGCGGCGTAGGCTTCCATGCCGGTGAGCTGGACGTGCAGGCCGTCCGCGGCGGCTCGTCCGCGGGCAGCTCGCCTGCTGGCTGTCCTGCCTCAGGCGGCTCGCCTCGTGCGGCGCGCAGACCGGCGTCGGCCAGGACGTCCCGCAACAGGGCGCCCTCCCATACGGCGTTGCTGATGGCCCCCACGCCCCACTGCAGCCCGTTCGTCTGGCCCACGGCCCGCGTCATGTCGCTTCGGCGGTTGCCCGAGCACTGCAGCACGGCCGTCACCTTGTGCCGCGGAAAGCGCGTGCGCAGCTCCTCCAGCGTGTACGCACGCACCTCGCCGTCGGGCAGCTCGACCGTCAGCCGGTGCTGCTCGGCCGCCGCCCCGCCTCGACGACGGGGACCCACATGTGGTTGCGGACATAGAAGAGCTCGTTGGGCGTGGCAAAGTCGCGGGCCAGCAGCGGCGGCGCGGGCTCGGCATTGCAGGGCTTGTCGGTCAAGACGACCAAGCGCGGGTCGCGCGGGGGATCTTGCGCAAAGGGGTCTTCGACGCCCTCGCCGTCGGCCACCTTGGGCTGCCCGCTGGTGTCGAGGTCGAGCACATCGACCAAGCCAATGAGGTAGCTGTCGAGGATCTCGCGGACGTGGGGCGCCTTGTGGATGGTGAAGATGGCCCAGTAGGGGTCGATGGAGTGGCCCGCCGCGCGCAAAATGACGTCGCCGCCGGGGTGCGCGGCGACCCAGTCGGTAATGTCGTAGACCTTGTCGCCCGACGTGACCCAGGGGCTGCCCGAGTCGGCGTCGTGCTTGCGGACGTCGGCGAGGCGGAAGCGCGGCAGCGACGGGTCGCGCTGGTCGCCGCTGGTACTCGTGGAGGGCGGTGGAGGCGGCGACGTGTCGTCTGTGCGGATGTCTTTGCCTCCCGCATGGTCGTGCTGAGCGCCGTGTCGGTCGTGCCCTCTGTGGCCCTCGTGGGGGCCGACGTGGGCAAAGGACAGCGGCTGGGACAAGGCAAGCAGCACAGAGACGAGGCCCGCGCCGGCGTAGAGGGTCAACCTGCCCGGCTCGCTTCGTCTGGGGCCGCGAGGGCGCTCGTGTGTGCCGTTTTGGTCCTTGGTGTGGTCCGTGTCACGGGCTGCTCTGCCGGCCGGCTTGTTGCTGCTCGCGGCATGTTGCGAGCTGTTGCGCATGAAGGGGGTGGAGTCAGGGTGGTGACGGGGGACAGGTTCCGTGCCACGGGCTGCGGCCTTGGCAATGCGCCGTGAGAGGGTGGCTTTGGTCTTTGTGTGGAGGACGCGGTTGAGAAGAGAGCCGCTGGTGGCGTCTGGACAAGAGTACCTTGTTGCGGTGTGCGCTGGAGGCATTGGCATCGTAAATGTGGCGACAGCAGACGCCTTGCAGCTCTTTGCAATGCGTGCGATGGAGTGGTTGCTGCCATGGCTGCGTTGTGCTGTGCTCTCCAGCGAATTTGGAGAAAGAGAGAGAAGAGGAAGAGGAGGAGGAAAAGAAGAGAAGAGGAGAAGAGAGGAGTAAAAGAGGAGAAGACGAAAAGAGGAGAGAGAAAAGTCAATGGACAGACGAGGAGCTCGTGATCTGACGATTGGCCGAAAGAGGAAGGCGCAAGGGATGGGGACTGGACGAGATCAACAAACCGATCGCATGCAAAGACACTTTGACCAGGGCTTATCGACAGACGGCGTTCTTGGTAGAGCTGTGTCACGGCAGATGTTCACCGAGCGTCGTGTTGAACGTCGTGTTGGCGACGTGTTGTACGACGAGTTGGCGACGTGTTGGCGACGTGTTGGCGACGCGACGTCCGGAGAGTCATGCAGTTGTTGGCCAGTGCTTCTGTCTGCATCCCGTCCCCTGATCCGTCAATGAAGCTGGGAGACGCCGATTTGAGGGCTCGACAGAGTCGACGAGATGGAGAGACAAGGACAGAAGAGACTCGTAAGAAGGAAGATCAGGGTGAGTAGGAGGACAGTGACAAGTGGATTTACTCTCCTGGGAGCTGAGGTGTGGTCACGACGGCCAGACGGTGACGATAAGGAGCTATGGGAGAGGACATTCGAATGGAAGACGACTCAAAACAAAGACAAGAAGACAAAGACAACGAAACAACAAGCAACGAACAACAAAAGAAGAACAATTCCAGTCCCGTCCCAGGGCGTGTCGACGTTATTTACCTCGAGCCGTCCCGGCGCATCGGCAATTGAGCGCCCAGAAAAGGGCCGACGCTGGCCGACGGGTCCCGTGACGTCGATGTGTGCCGTGTGTTTAGCAGAGCGCGTCCGTCCGTGCAGAGGCTGAGCCGCGTCTTCGACGGCTGGGCGCCGGGCGGCACAACCGGACGGCTGTCGGCCGGTAGGATGCGTCACGATGCTCAAAGCTCAGTCCGATACACTGCGATCGGAGATGCGTTGTCCCATTTGCTTCTTCGTTCTGACCGGCGCGTCTTGCTATCGGTGTCGACCATCGGTCAAAGCTCACGCTCCCGTGTGACTAAACGCACTACAAAGTACTCGTACAACGGCCACTACCCTCACAAACACCGCCCCAACGAAGCCAGCAAGAGGATGGGACGGAATACAATGGCTCGTAAACACGAAATACATGAATAATTGCAAAGACTGGTTGCCATTGTTTCGTGGGACCAGACAACCAGCCTAGAAGCAGAGGCAGCGTGCAGCTCTCCCGGCTGTCGGCTCGCCCGAGCGCCGTCCCCGCTCCACTCTGCGCCGCGCTACAGCCGCGTGGACCCTGGTTTAGGCCCCTGTTGTATCCGCCTGTCCGTCTGTCCAACGTCCGCCGCTCCGCATCACGGCTGCAGAGCCGGCGTCACCCTCGGGGTGCTAGCCGAGCGGCCAGTCGATTTCGGTTTGGCTTCGTTTTCGTTGTCGTTTGCTGTTGGTTTTGCTCTTCGCCCCCTGCCCTTGCTGGACGAGACGGCCGCCTCGCCATGGCCACTGCGACAGCCGCTGCCGGCGGTGCCTCCTTTTTCTTTTTCTTTTCCTTTTTCTTTTCCTCTTCCTCTTCCTTTCCTCTTCCTTTCCCCCTCCCTTTTTCTCTCCTCCTCCCTTTCCCTGCCGCTGCCGCACGGCCTTTGCGCCTGTGCGCGCTTCACGAAGAACACGCAGCCGCTTCCCGGCCGGGTCCGTCGGTCGCGGGCGTACTCGGGAACGGCCGACTGCCGGAGCTGGTCGTCATCGTCGTCGTCGGCAGCTCCATCCGCCTTGCCCGGATGGTACGACGGGTCGCTGGCCTTTTTCACAGTCACCTTTCTTCGTCGCACGCCCCTGTCGTCGTCTTGGCCGTCCTCGTCCTGTGGCTTGTACGATGGATCGTGAGCTTTGGCTTTGGCATGGACGGCCCGCTTGCGCTTCTTGGCCGGGCCGGGGTCAATGTCGTCGGGCACAAACGTGGCGCTGCCGAGGTCGTGGTCTTGCTCGTCGTCGTCGTCGTCGTGGTCGTCGTCCTTGTCCGGCACATAGGTCGGGTCGTCCATCTTGCCACTGGCTCTGCGTGGCGTCCTTGTCTTGCGTTTCTTGCCAGCCGACACACCCGACAAGTCGCCGTCGTCCCTGCTCTTCAGCCGGCGAGGCGTGCGGCTGTGGCTGCGGCTGCGGCTGCGGCTGCTTGACCGTGTGACGGTCGTCTCGTTCCTTATCTTGTCCTCAGCCTTGGGCGGGGTCCGCTGCGATGGGGGTGTTGCCAACCCGTCTGCTCATGCGTGTGACGTTTCCAAACCAGCGAACCGAGCAGCGACGTGGACCCGGGCACCGTAGCAGGCACCGTATTAGCCACCGCAGCGGGCGCCCCGTTGCCGTCGTCGTCCGTGCCGCCGGTCGTCCTGTCGTTGCTGCCAATGTCGCTCCCGACGGGCGCCGACGGGTTTCTCTCCTCTGCAGGTCGCGCCGTGGCCGTCCTCTCCCTCTCTGGGCGGGCCCCGCGCGTGCTGCTGCTGCCCATCGTGCCGCGGCCTGTCTCACCGGCACGAGGTTGCCATAGGATGCCTGGTAGCCCCAGCCAGACGGCGCACGCATCGCCTGCTCGTACCAGTCGGCCGTCTTCTCGCGCGAGACCCAGATCGCGGGCCCCACAATCTGGCTGCAGACTGTGAGCCACGCGGCCTGTGTCGTCCTGGCCGAGACCAGAAACGCGGGCCGGTGGCTGCGGTGGCGCTGCGTGATCCAGAGGTGGTTGAGGTCGCGCTTGCTGTCGACCGCGGCCAGGCCACGCTGCTGGCAAAACGCCCGGTACTCTGCGTAGTCGGATCGTCGGCGTCGTCGTGGACGGCGCCCAGGTCTGCTTGACCGTCTCAAAGAAGGTGCCAAAGGGGCCGTCCAGTGCAAACGCAAACGACGCCGCCCCGCCTTCCGGCGTCGACACGTGTGCCGTGTAGGCGGCGTAGACGGGCCGGATGGAGACAATGGACGGGACGTCCACGGGGTGCTCCTCCAAGTCCTGCAGCGCGTCGGCCGAGCAGGGCAGTACCGGTGCGCGGATGGGGTCCACCTCACGGCTCCAGAACGCACCGTCGGGCCAAATGTCCACACCGCGGAGCAGCGCGCGCTCCTCCTCCGTGGAGCCGGCCACCAAGACGCCGTCGATGCAGCGGGCCAGCTTGGCGCGGAAGGACGACGTGAGCGTGTCTGGTGTGGCCAGAGAAATGTCGGAGGCCAAGGCAGCGTCGCTGGCGTCGCTGGCGTCGCTGGCGTCGCTGCTGAGACCGGGCAGAAAGACGCCCACGGCCCAGTCGTCGAGTGGCTCGACGGCAAAGTCGGCATACCAGAGCTCGTGGTCGGTGGCGTTCTCTGTAGCCACCCGCCACCGTCCCGCCGCGGAGCCGATGAGGGCGTCCATGTGGTCACCATGGAACCCGAGGCCGCCGTGCGTGGAAAAGGAAAAGGGAGAAGCGGGCTTGGTGGAGCGCTCACTGCGCTCGCGGATCAAGCCGACCCGCGACCGGGCCACCAGGCTGCCCGGCTTTCCCTGCCAGAGGTCCAGGCCGGCGCCGGTGTCAGGATGCGCGCCACGACGTGCAGCGCGCGGCCGTACTGGTTGGCCCGAGCCGGCACCGCGCGTGTAGTCGTAGCAGTCCTGGTCGGCGTCGTAGCGCGCCGCAGGGAACGCCGAGGTGGAGATAGGCGACGTCGCCCGATTCCGCAAAACGGCCGCTGTGCGTCGCCTCTCGGGCGACACAGCGGATGACACCAGAGCTGGCGGGCGGCCGCCAGGGCATCCGTCGGAAGGCGCGTCGTCTGCCGTGTGCACAAAGCGGCCAGGCTATCGATGTCGTCTTGGTCTTTTTGGTCGTCCAGGCCCGGACGCCGTGCGGCTGGTGGCGCGATGCCAGGATCTCGTTGCGTATCGTGTCGAAGCAGAACGGATCGGCCGTCGGCGCATCCGAGATGATGTCGTACCAGGTGCGCAGCACCTGGGCACAAAACGCGCCGTCGCATGCGGGCGGCGACGGGCCCATCAGAGACACATGGATGCGTGCGGTGGGCGCGCCCATGAGGGCGAATGACGGCATCCACAAACGATGTGCGGTCCTGCAGATCAAACCGGACGGCCCCCTGGCGGCCGTACAAGAAGGCGCGTGTAGAGTGCACCTCGTACACTCGTTCGTACCGCTTGACATGGACCGTCTTCATTCGCGTTGGCTTCCGGGCCTGTCGCCATGGGCGGGACTGCACTCTGCAGCCTTTTGAAGGCACTCCATCGACCAAACATATCGGCGGCAGGTAGCGATGGGAGGAATGCCGTAGTTGACGGTCAACTGATGAACAGCGAGGAGTTGAGAATGATGTATATGAAATAAGGGAACTAGGCCAAGCAAAGCAGAAGACAGGGAGGCTTGGAGATGGAAAGAGAAAATGAGGTGAGAGAATACGATGGAGGATCACGACGGGGAGGTTGACTGGCGATCACGACGGGAGGTTGACTTGCCAGGCACAAGATATGGTGATTGAGTTTGAGCTGCTCGCTGCGTTTTCCATCTCTGGCGGCCATGGTCCCCTTCTTTCTATCAATGCTTGTCACTTGTCCTCGCTACAGCATGGCCGGACCACCATCGTGTGTATTTTTGGAGAGGCGCATTCTTTGTTTGAAGAGAGCGTCTTTGTGATGGCTACACAGGGATGCGAGTGCTGCCATGTTTGCTTTCGGAAGCTCTCGTCAGTTGACAAAGCACAGGTTTCGGAAAGCAACCGTCCACTTAGCCGTGCTCTTTGCATGGAGACGACAATCGTAGCAGGGTCATCTGTTGGTCCGTCGTCTTTGTGGTGTCGGGCTGTTGAGGTGTGGCTTTGTGGACGTTGGCGCCAACGACAAACAAAAGAAGCGCAGCACGGCCATTTCTACGGAAACAGACAGACAGGTATGAGCTGTTTGCAAGTTCTTGCTGTCCTTTGCTGCGCTCAGGATGGGAAGATGCGTCGACGTGTACCGAGACGTGGAGTTTGTCGTACAGCAGTGGGTGCACGGCCGCCGAAATACCGTCAAGCTCGTGGTAGGCCATATCACATCCCGTAGACTGCCCGGCTCGACAACTGGAGCGAACGAGAGGACGGAGCAATCGACCAGAGAGTACTGTCGAGCCCACCGGGTTCAAAACTCTGAATTATCAATGTCCAGAAGCTCGAACTGGGTACAAGATGTATCGTCAACGCTCGTGTAAGCAACACGAGCGGAGGTCGGAGGGAGAAGCGACAGTTTACCGCACATCCTCGACAGGCCGTGTATACACAAACGACTTCAACGGTGATCCTGAAAAGATGCCAACACAAACACCTCATTCCATCGTTTCTGTTCAAGAAAGGCGACTGACTTGTACTGCCGCGAAGCAGCCTAATCGCACCGTACTATGTTCGCAGAGAGTTTCGCTCTTCCGAGGTCGCCACCAGGCAAAACCATTGCTATTCACACAGCTCCCTTCTCGTCAAGTACATCTGGCCAATCACAGGACGTCAATTCGTCCAATGGCCCACTTTGTATGGGCGTATCTGATGGCGGACTAGAGCTCACTGCGTGCCACTGATCAGCGGAAAAAAGGTCGAAAGGCGATGCGAAGCCGCTGCGTCGTGATCGGAACGGACGACTCGACGACTCGACGACCCGACGACACGACGACACGACGACACGACGGCGCTCGCTGAAACCACCACCTGTCGCTCCTCTCTACCCGCCCGACAGAGAATGCGTCGCGGTCGAGGTGTGTAGACAGAATGCCGCCGCCGGGCCCCCTTACACCTCTGCTCCGCCTGGGCGGATGCGCTGCCGCGTCGACGTGGACACTGAACACACGCACACTGTCCACACGGGCGGCCGCCGCTACGTCACGGGCATGGCCAGCTGCGATACAGGCGGCACAGACGACGCCGGCACGGCTGCTCCCACCGCCCTACCGCCACCATGCCTTTTCAACGTCACGAGCCGCACCCTCGGCGTCGGCAGCGGCGGGAGGGTCGGTCGCCGCGACGGCGCTTCAGCGTCCAACAGCAACAACGCCGCTGCCGTTGAGGACGAGCATCTGAAGAAGAGCTACTTCTTGTCCAACTCGTTCATGGACCGCATGGCCGGCCTCAGTCCGGCTCGTCCCTGGCCAACTCGCCGGACGCGCCGGCACGCCCCCCTGCAGCCCACACGCCAACGCCGAGGCGCTTCCACATCGCCGGCGCCAGGCCGCACGACGGCAGGCCAAGCTGGCCGCGGCAGCCGACGCCTCGGCCGCCACGGCCGCATCCCCCGACACATGCTCCTCCCCCTCCGACCTGCCCGAAAACGCCTCCACCATCCTCAGCGACATGGCCGCCGCCAGACCTCGGTGCGCCGCCTCGCGTCCTCCCTGCTGTCGCTGGCCAAGCCGCGGCTGACGATGCTGGTCGTGCTGACCGCCATGGCGCCGTACGCGCTGTACCCGTGCCCTCCTTCTGTCCAACGGCCTGCTCGACACGACGCCCTCGCTGTCGCCCCTGACGCTGCTGTTCTTGACACCGGCACCGCCCTCTGCTCCGCCTCGGCCAACGCGCTCAACATGCTGTACGAGCCGGACACGGACGCGCGCATGTCGCGCACGCGCAACCGGCCGCTCGTGCGCATGCTGGTGAGCCGCCGCGCCGCCCTGCTGTTTGCCGTGGGCTGCGGCGTCGGCGGCGTGGCCGCCCTGCAGTGGGGCGTCAACCCCACCGTGGCCTTCTTGGGCTCGCCAACATTGCCCTCTACGCGGGCGTCTACACGCCCATGAAGCGCCTGTCCGTGCTCAACACGTGGGTCGGCGCCGTCGTGGGCGGCATCCCGCCGCTCATGGGCTGGGCCGCCGCCGCCGGCGAGTCGGCCGCCACCTCGTCCTTCCGCGAGCTGCTGTTTGCCCCGACGGGTCGAGCGCGGGCGGCTGGCTGCTGGCGGCCTGCTGTTTGCCTGGCAGTTCCCGCACTTTATGGCGCTGTCCTGGGCGTGCGGCACGAGTACCAGCGCGCGGGGCTGCGCATGCTGGCCTGGGTCAACCCGGCGCGCAACGGGCGCGTGGCCCTGCGGTACGCCGCCGCCTTTCTGCCCATCTGCGCCGGCCTGTGCATGGCCGGCGTCACGTCCTGGAGCTTTGCCGTGACCAGCTTTCCCGTCAACGCCTGGCTGATCCGCGAGGCCTACCAGTTCTGGCGCTGCGAGGGCCACCAGGGCTCGGCGCGCCGCCTGTTCTGGGCGAGCGTGTGGCACCTGCCCGCCCTCATGGTGCTGGCCCTGCTGCAGAAGAAGGGCATGTGGACGCGCGTGTACCACAGCATCGCGGGGCAGCCCGTGCTGGACGAGGACGAGGACGAGGACGACGACGACGCGTACGAAGACGACGACGACGACGACGACGACGTCTGGCCGCCGCGCCCGTCCTTGCCTCGCCGTCGGCAAGGTGAGCCTACAAGCGCACGGAAAGGAAGATGCATGGCACGAAATGATCTCGCATGCGAGGGACGGCCACGCAGGGGCGGGAGCTCCTTTGCATTGTACGATAGCGGGTCGGCGGTAGACACAAAACATATGGCATCCGGGTTGGATATCCGTTCTTTCACGTTCATCATCTCATTCCAATTCATCACCCTCTATCCTTGTACATGGTCTCCCTTCTTCTGTCGTCTGATCTACAGAGGACGCCGCAGACCGCGCCCAGCCACCAAAGTCGTGGCGTTCTACGAGCTGTGCAGAGCTTGCCTCGTGTGATGTCGTTGACTGTATGACGCTCTGACCGTCCTGCCAAGTCCACATGGAGATTGATGCTCTCACCTCGAAATCGATGCCTCTTCATTGAGCTTTGTCTCTCGACAGACTCAAGAACAATGTGCTGCGCGCCACGCTGCAGGGTCCTTGTGTCCGACGTACGCCGTGACCGAGTCGCACTTTGCCGGCACAGCGTGACTGTATCGGAGAAGTACGTTTCTGTGAGAGGGACAGTGAGACGATCCGCTTGACTCTCGGCCTTTTCTTATTTACGTTTGCCGAATGACCTGCCGGTCCATGGTTGAATGCGTCATTCTCCTTCTCGGGCCACGTCTCCGACCCGTCCAGAGTCGACACCCGAATCGGCGGCGCTTTGAGAACAATATGCAATCGCATCGTCAAGACAGTCTAGGATACATTCAGGATCAAAGTACAGCGGCCATTGTTACATACAAAGAAGTGACACTAAACAAAATGCAAGTTAACGCCAGAGCCCCGTCCCGTCCATTTTGCTCGTCTACAAGGCCGGTAACGCCCACACGCCGAAGTCGCCGCCGAACTCCAAATGGCAGCAATCTTGAATACACTGTAAATCTCACAAAGCCTGCCGCCCACGGCGAATATGCATCAATGAACCAATGAACCAATGAACCAATAAACGCGCCAACAAGAACAAAGGAAACAGGAGAAAACAAAAGACTCCGCTGCGAAATCACCGCCGGTGAAGCAGCGCGTCAATGCCCATGTCGGGCGACAGGCGGTGGCCGTGGTGGGCTTGCTGCTGGTGCTGGTGCTGGTGCTGCTGGTGGTGGCCCAGGTAGGGGCTCACCATGGCACCGCCGCCGTGGGACGGGACCGTAGCGTTGGCGGTGCCGGTGCCGGTGCCGTCCAAGCCGCGCAGCGACTGCGAGAAGCCGGTGGTGGCGTAGTAGTCGGGGTAGGCGGTGCCGGGGGAGCCAACGTCCTGCGCATGGCCCGAAGCGGGACTGCCTGCCGACGAGGGAACCTGCAGGTGGCCGTAGTTGTGGCTCTGCGAGTGCGAGTGCGACTGGGAGTGCGACTGGGAGTGCGACTGGGCATGGGCATGGGCATGAACATGGGCGTGGGCGTGCCGCCGCGTGGGCGCCTGCATGTGGTGCGTCGTCGGCACCGACACCGTGCTGCTGTTGCTGTTGCTGTTGACCGACACGGATCGGTTGCCGCCCGGGACCCGTGGCCGTCCATGGCGTCGTCGCCGCTGCTGGCACTGGCACTGGCACTGGCACTGGCACTGGTACCGGCACTGGTACCGCACTGGCTCCGCCGCCCGGCACCAGGTGCGCGTGCCCGTTGCTGCCGACCACCATGGCGGTTCCCAGGAGGTCCTCGTCCCCGGCGTACGCCGGCAAGCCCACGCTCCCGCCATGCCCATGTCCATGCTCCCGCCCATGCTCCCGCCCATGCTCCCGCCCCCCCGCAGCCCTGCTCGATGCGCAGCCGCCGCGCCGACGACCGCGACGCGCCCTGCAGGTTCTTGAGCCCGGCGCTCATGCACTTTTGCTCCACCACGATCCACTTCTCGCCCGTCCGCTGCGCCAGCGGCTGCCACATCTCGCGCCGCAGGTGCATGTACTCGCGCGCCAGCTGCTCCATCTTGCGCGTGTCAAAGTCGCTGGTGGCGTTGCGGCGCTCCATGAGCCGCTCGTGGCGCTTGCGGCAGGCATTGGGCGTCTTGCCGGGGAACTGCACCTGGATCTGCGGCCAGTTCTCGCCGCGCGCGCGCGCCTGCACGAGGGCGTCGTCGTCTTGCGGCGTCCACGACCCGGACGAGGCGCGGCCGCTGCCGTGGACGCTGCCGTGGACGCCCAAAGACATGGGCGGGACAGAGAAACTGGTCGAAGCCGAGCGGCCGCCACTGCGCGACATTCGGCGGCCGTGGCCGGTGCCGACCGTGCCGGGCCCGTTGCCGCCGAGCGTCAGCGGGGGCCCGACGGCAAAGGGCTCCTGCTGCTGGTAGGACGCGACGGCGGCCATGGCGTTGCTACCAGGAGCACCGGCGGGAGACGCGGAGACGCCGTCGGGGAGCGGGTCGTAGTAGCCGACGGCGCCGACGGTGCTGTGGGAGGGTACGCCGGGGCCGGACAGCGACCCGACACGGCCGTGGTGGTAGTAGGAGGGCATGCTGGCTCGGTACGGGTGCGGATCGAAGGCAGAGGACAGGGTGCTGTAGGAGTCGGAGCTGGCGCTGGATGTGCGGCTGCGTCTGCTCATATCGAGGCGGCGGAGACGGAAGAGACGGAAAACCGAAAAAATGCCGGAAAGGAGAGAGTGTAGGCAAAACGGAGAGAATGGAGAGGCACAGAAGCAGCACCAGAAGACGTTGAGAATCAAAAGAGATCAGTGAGTGGATTGTGCGTGTGGTCGTGAGCGAGAGGCAATGGCAATGGTCACCAGGACGGTACGTGTGAGCCGTGTAGGAACGAGTCGGCACTCGAAGAGCGAAACGAAAGAAAACAGTCGGTTCGTGTCAAACGATCGACGTCGGTGGGAATGCGAGAGCAGAAAATAAGCAAAGGAGACGACAGCACACGGACAGAGACAAGGCGAAGAAGAGCAGAAGAGCAGAAGAGCAGAAGAACGAGAGAACGAAAGAGAATAAAGACAAAAGAACTGCTGGTCTTGGTGTCTTGAGGGGACTGACACAGAAGGGCAAGAGAAGGACAGACAAGGCCGGGCCCAGCCTTCTTATAAGACTGCAAACGACATGGATAACCCTGTGTCGTGTGGGGAGATGAACGAATGAATAAAGTGAAGGTATCAAGACGAGAGAGCAAGGAGCAGAATGAGCAGAAATAGAGTGCAGAGGCAGAGTGCAGATCAGGGTGCAGGAGGGTCAAGGACGGCCACGGCGTCTAACAAACGCAGCCACCGCTTGATCGACAGACAGCCGGCAGGACACGAGCCGCCGGGGCCAGGAACAGGCAGAGGATGGGCCCGTCCGACGTCCAGGAGGCGTAGATGGAGAGGGTGAAGAGTTGAAGAGAGCACTCTGCAGCGTAGACACGCGGACAGCGCGCCACAAGGTCGAATGACGTGGGGCGGCAGACACGAGAGACATGGTCCGCGTGCTCTCCGACCCTGCAAGGCGGCTGCAGGACGTGTGGGCGACGTTCTCGCGTCGCAGCAGCGCGTGTATTGACGGGCCTTTGCGATGGTGGTCGCGAGACGGAGGCACGGCGGACATGAGAGCACGCCCAGCGGGTGGACGAGTCGATCTGAAACGCACAGGCGAGGGACGAGGGACGCAGAGAAGAGGGAGAGAAGAAGAGGAACAAGGTGAAACCAGATTGTGTGGGCAAGAGACGTGGCAATGGCCAACGGGCCGCTGATATTGGCTGACGGCGGCGACGAGATGTCTCGTCGGTCGGTCTGCAGTGTTGCTGTGGAGGACCTGGCGGGCGGCTCTTGGGCGGCTCTTGGGCGGCTAATGTTGTTTGAGGTGCCTGGAGTGGATCTGGGGCAGCCAGCTGCGAGCAGAGGAAAGGAGAAGAAAGGAGAAAGGAGAGAGGAGAGAGGAGATGAGGGACAGAGAGGAGGGGGTAGAGGAAAGGAACCAGGTCGGGCGCCTAGCCGCCTTATGAGCTTGGAGGTGCAAGTCGAGGTGTAGGAGCTGGAGATGCGCAGTTGATGGGAGAGTGGAGACAGGAAGAGAGACGACACAGTCGATCACGACAAGGACAGTGCAAGAGCCTTTTGACTGCAGACATTGGCATGCGAGATCGTTCCTTTGCTGATCGAGCGCTGGCTGCTCAACGTCCAAGTGAGAGTCGTCCATGTCCGCCGGTTGGGTGCCATGGGGAAGTCATAGCGGCCACTGTGTATCTGTCATATGGCCAGTCTGTGCGCTGGACAGCGTTTGCAGATGGTGAAGCCTCAAGCCAAAGCTATACCAACAGCTCGAGGCCGCGAGCGTAGGCCAGATGGGGCGGCCAGCGAGCGGCACGACGAGGAGAGAATGACAAAAATAGATTGGAAGCTGGGGACAAGAGACGACACGAGAGATTGAAGTGGAAATGAGACAGGGACAGGAGACAAAGACAGAGACAAAGAGACAGAGACAGGAGACAAAGAGGCGGCAAAGGAGAGAGCCCGCCTCTTTACTGCGATACTGGTTCCTGGCTTGTGCCTGGTTCCTGCAGACAGACAGGCGCCCATGCACGATGGATGCTCCGTATTTAGATTGCCGCCAACATGCGAGGCTCCATGGACTGTCGAGAGTACAGCTCCAGCCCAAGGTGACGGGTGGGCTGTGGCAATACAACAAGCTACAGAGCGCAAAGCTGAGCTCGTACGAAGTAATGCTGTCTTGCGACCACCGACAAATGGCGTTCTGTGGCGCCCTGCATGCAGTGGTCTTTGAAACAAGACAAATCCACCAGCCGTCCACCAGCTGTCCACTAGCTGTCTGCAAACGCCCACACAGCCGCCCGCTGTCCGCGACTCGACAGCGGCTAGCAGACGGCGACGAGCGAGGCATCAATGCCAAGACGCACAAGCGCGCGACAAGATTCGAGCAGCCGTCGTCGCCAGCTGCTTTGTAAGGTACCATCTGGCATCCTTTGGCAGTTTCGGCGAGGTGGCAGCGTACGATCAAAGAAGCCGAGCAACTCGACTTTGCTCGCCTCAAAGGAGAGCTTGCGCGGCTCGAGCCGCTCTCGACCGTTCTTCAGCGGCCGGCTCCAGCGGTCGAGCGTTTTATTCATGGGCATCGCAGGGAGCGCTGCCATGGCCAGGTCTGTACCATGTTCTTCCACTGGGCAAGCAAACGGCTACTTTGTGAAACATTGTACCGCCACCATGGAGCTGCTGTCGGCCAACGCACCATGGCATGTCGCCTCTCTCTGTCTCACGGACGCGGCGAAGCACCTGCTTGTCACCAGGGTGATGCCGTGGCCGTGTCGACTCGGCCACATGGCAAGGCCCGCTTCGTTCCCACGACCATGACAGTGCCACGCGTGGACCACATTGTCGGACTCTGCACCGGCCGCCATTGTTGCCAAACGACACCGCCGGATCTCTACACCTCCCAGCCCTGCCACCTTTTCATAGATGGCAAGCCGAGGCCAGAGAGGCCAGAGAGGCCAGGCCAGATCGATGGGCCCGGGCGGCCGTGGCCAGACGGCCCTGTCTGAACCGCGCATTCGACGTGCAGACTCTGGTCAAACGGGTGGCCCACACCGTGACCCCGGGCCGCCATCCTTGCACCTCCTCTTCCGCAGTGTCGGGCCGAGGTCCGCTGTCCTCAAAAGACAGGCGGCCGGGCCTCGTGCCGTACTTGGCAGCGGCGACAAGAGATCCGACAGTCGTGTCACCCGACAACGAGGTGGTGTTCCCACGGGGCGTGCGTGACGAGCGTGGCTCTCATGCTCTCCTGTCGTGTCCCGGAGCTGTCCATTGGGAAACAACGTGCAGGGACTTGGTGCAAAGCTCGCTGTACGTTCTCGTGTCGACTCGAGTGGGCTGGTGACGGCACCAAGTCCCCGACCGACCGGGTCATGTCTGCTAGGATCGAGTCGGCTGGCGGAAGCCTAACCTGGCTTCCTGGTCTTGACATGGTGCCTTGTGCGTGAGCCGACGAAGGATTGTGTACCCAAAGCCGAGACGCACAACGAACAAATCGACCCGGTCTCAACGCGAGGAACCGATATCCTCTCCGCCGTCTCCCGCTTCTTCTATTGCCGTAGCAGAGGGAACACGGCGTTGTACCATCATCCGCAGGTAACGGTGTCGAGCAAGCTGACACGGCCTGACAGACTGACTGCATTGTTGTCTCGCCGTCGATCACGGAGCCTCTGTCGCCGTCTCGCCGTCGACGTTGTCCTTTCTTTTGTCGTTTCTAGTTTGATCCTCCTTTGTATTTTCTCGTCTTTATTCATCTTTCCTTTATTATTTCTTTACTTGATCAAATTTTTACTGCCTTGATTGTCTTTGTTTCTTTGTTTCTACCCCCTCCTGTCCCTGTCTGTTCCTTTCTTCTTCATTTTGGCTCTCGTGTCTTGTTGATTGCATCGTCTCTCCTGCTCTCAACGCTCGTCGAGGGAGGTCATGTACGTACACAGCTTTCCTTTTTCTTCTTAAAGAGGTCATATCCTGGTGTCTTTACAACTTGAACTCTCACTTCCATGCATCATCCGCGGTCGTCCGACAATGTTTTGTGCCGTCTGCCCAGAAGCGGCATCAAAGCACAACCACAAACCAGTCTCCCTACTGGGTACACCGTCCTCGTCGTCCTCGTCTAAACTGCTCGCTCCCTTGACGGCACCAAGCACAGTTTCTATCAAGATCGATGTACATACACTGTCACAGGCCTGCATATGCCGGACGACGAAGCCACGCGAAGAAAATGACCATCCACACATGGGCCTGTGCCACGACGACGAAAAGATTGACCTCGAAACACCATCCGGTATAATGGGTGCCTATAGATCGATGGCAAGATTACGCCTGCCGGGGACCGTCTGCCCTCATCAGCCATGGCCACCTCGGCGTCCCGCCGCCTTCGTGCTGGGCGTCGGCCGCCTGGCGCGTTCTTTGGCATGCTCAGACTCCTTGTCGTCCCGTTGCCTGGTGGCCGAGATCGGCCGCCGTCGCCGCGGCCCTACGGCATGTCGCTGGCGCGTCCGGCACGGGGTGAGCGACTGCACCGTGGGCCAGGCCGGCCGGCATGCTGGCCACCGCAGGCCCGGCAACCAAACAACGCACAGTCCAGCAACACGCACGGTTTGATATCCGGCATCGTTTTTCTACTTGGCGCCCTGTCTCTCGCCTGCTCTTGGTCTATGCCGGTACAAGCATATTGTCCGATGGCGTACACAGCATGGCGTGCTGGGTCCGATCGAGCCATGCACGGAGACTTGCAGAGTCGTAGTTGGTCCGTTTACTTGTCCTTTGCTTTGTAAAAGTACTCTGCTGCCGGCATGTCTCCGTGTCGAGATAAGCTAGCCCTGTGATGACTAGGCCACGATGCATCCCATTCCCAATTCAATCTCGCCCCGTCCTCGTCCTAGTCCAGTCCCAGTCTGCAGACACAGCCGTTCCGACTAGCCTGGCCTGGACGAGCCCGTTGTGCCGAGAGGCCTACCCCACAGCCCTGCACAGGAGATAACGAACCAAGAAACCTGGGGAGGGCTGCGCGCGACGTTAGCACCGGAGACGGCCGAGAACGCATAGCGTCTCGACTATCGCATCCTATATCCATGGCTGGCGAGATCCGCGTGGCGGCGTCGTGCACGGGGAGAGCATTCACCCTGGATATCGGCTATCCGTCGGACTCGTACAATGTACTTTTCGTTGTCGCCTGTCGCTTTCCTTTTTCTCCTTTTTTTGTTTCTGTTGTCTGTTTCTTTCTTCTGTTTCTCTTCTCCATTCTTGTGAACTGCAGCCAACTGCATTCCGTCGTCTCCGTCGTCTGCCACGCAGCTCTGCCTCTTGTGCTCGCGATACGCGCACTCCCACGCTCTCCGATAAGGTCTTGCCTGGCTGCTGCATCGTATCCTACGTACGCATCGAGCGCGGCTGATACCGCGGAACCGGGACACGCACACATCGGCGTGGCGGGACGTGCGCAGCAGCCAGCAGTTAGCATCCAGCAGTTAGCAGACCAGCTGTCAGCTGTCAGCGCGGTCCATGCCATGTCTCGGCTCGTGCGGTGCACTGCACCTTGTCGTGTTCGTAACCAAAGGAAAATGTCGCCATATCAGGCCGTCCATCGTACTTGGCCCGCTCCTCTTTGTGTCTAGTACGTCGCAGCTGTCCAGCAGCAGCCGTCCGAGTGCCGTCGCAGGACCCAGATCCGTGGGCCAGGGACGCAGCCGGACCAGAGCAGCGTCCGCTGTAGATTGACCTGTTTGATGACCCTGTCTGATGACCCTGTTTTGATGACCCTGTTTTGATGACCCAGTCTTTCGTCAACCGACACCGCGCTCTCGTGGCGGTCGGGATGCAGCATATGTGGACGTGATGTATTCCATGCCAACAACGGAGAGGTGGGATACGTACGTGATATCGTGGTATCGTGATATTGTGATCGTGATATCGTGATATCGTGATGCCGCGTATCGTCATATCGTCATATCGTCATATGCTCGCCCAAGACGCCCGACGACGTACGAGTTGTGTGGAGGTGGATAAGAGAGCAACATGGGCCCCGGCTAGGGCCATGGTACGGCCAGGGCGGGCCATGATGGCCACACTATTGCCCCTTGGCGCTATCTCTTGCCGGCCGGAACAGGAAGCTCGAGAAACATGCCTGCCTCAGGCGAAGAGGGAGGCTAGCGAGCATCCCGGGATACGACGACAGGCCCGAGCTGAGGTGCCGTCCTGACAGCACAGGACACAGTCGAGACGTGGCGGGCGTCCTTTGCGGAATGGATGAAGATGGTACTCGTTAGACGAGGCTGTCCAGCAGCATCGCCTCTCGTAGACGGCCAGGGAAGAGACCGTGAGCAGATTCGTTGCTAGACAGCCCTTCTCACGACTCGACAGCTCTACTCACGACTCGACAGCCTTTTCCTTTTGGTGGCCGTGGCCGACACGCAAAGGCAACATCTCGTCCCCAGAGAGTCACGCTACGTGATGATCCGCACCACAACGGCGTTGCCGAGACGTGGTCTGGATGGCAACGGCGGAGAAGCGTCGTGGGGAGCGTCGAGTCGAAGCAGATGGGTACAAAGTACTCAGTACAGACATGCTCACCAGCTTGGACGGCAGCCACAAGTATCCCCCACGATATCGAGACAGGTGTCCGTGTCGGTCGTAGGCGAATCGCCCTCATGCTCTATCCTCTCCTCTATCGGATAGACCCGATTGCTGATTGTCTCGAGTTCCCTTTACTCGATGGGATCGAGCAACGGATTGGCGAGATATGACACGCTGTTTAGAGTCGTAATCAGACAATCCGACAGGCAGACCATCCGACAATCAGACAATCAGACAATCAGACAAGCAGACAGGCAGACAGGCAGACAAGTAGACAATCAGCGGCAGCTGCCCCCTCGCTACTATCCGGCTGTAGCTGGCGATAAGCCTTTGGGGCAGGGATGTCACGGATGCATATGCGGCTGCGCAGGACAGAGGGGGGCGTGCGATACGGCGTACATACGGCGTACACGCAGAGTCGCAGAATGAGGTCGGCTGCAGGGCATCGTTGTCGCTGTGTGCCGTCTGCGCGCTTTGAGCTGCATGCGCCTCTACGGTCCGTCGTGAGATTGAGGCAACGTGGAGCTGTCGATGAAGATGGACAAGGACGTACAAAGTACGGATACGTCGTTGGGTTTGAATCTGGACAAGGACTACGGGGTCGTCGTATTGGAGAACAGGGACAACCACGTACGCGTACGGCCACGTCGTGTCGAGTCGAACACGGACCATGACATACTCGTACCGAGTACATCTCCACGTCGCCGATTCTGCAGTGGCAGTGTAGAACGCGAGGATCGTCGGCCTGTAGCCAACGGGAGGGATCAACGCTACGAGGTCTGGACCAGACCAGAGCCGTCCACAGCCCTCAGGACGATGGGCGGCGTCTGTCGTGCGTATCCCCAGCTTTTGCCTCGCCTTGCCCGTAGCCAGCCTCTTGGACCGCGTCTCGGCCTGCCAAGACGGCCACTTTCTCTTTCTGCGCTTGGCCCGTGTCTGACAGCAAGAAGCAGAAGCACGAGCAGAAGCAAGAAGCAAGCGAGGACGCCAGCAAAGACGCCAGCAAAGACGCCAGCAAAAGACGCCAGCAGAAGCGCGCAGCGAACGGACCACGCGGCAGACGTTGGTGACGGGAGGCCTTGTCCAACCACCAGAGGCCAATACTCTTGTCGCTCGTCTGGACGACGCCCCGAGGTTGATAACTCGGTGCACGGTGATTGGTTGTCTGTGGTGTGTAGATACGGGGAAACAAGAACGGCCCCACATGACGGACATGGCCAGAAGCAGTGAAGGGAGAGGAGGGAGACAGCAGAGGAGGCAGAGGAGGCAGAAGAGGCAGAGACAGAGACGGACAGAGAGAGACAGAGACGAGACAGGAGACACGAGAGAGACAGAGACAAGAGACAAGAGACTGGAGACGGAGACAAGAGACTGAGACAGAGGCAGAGACAGAGACAAGAGGAGACAGACAGACGGACACGAAGAGACAGACAGGAGACGCCAGCAGACAGAAGAAGCAATGTCCAGACGAGACTCTGGCATGCCACAATACCAGACAGCATCTGACGGATCTGGCCTACAAAGTGCATGCTGCGCGTCTACTCGTATCGTACTTTGCCTTCGTGCTGGCCGATAGATACACATCCATATCGACGCCTCGTCTCAAGATACCATTCCGAGCCAATATCACATCCCAAACATCCCAATCAGGACAATCGATGCAACGGAATTGAGCGCCTGAGAAGCCGGGCTGAAGGTCCAGACAGGCTCGATCCAGGTTGGGACAAGCTGGCGCCCAAACGATCCAGAGGACGCCACAAATCACTCCGACTACGTCGTACTAGTACGACCGACTCCGTAATAGATACACTGCTCCGTACATCTACATGAACAGACAGCTCTTATCGGCACGGAGTACGACGGTCGTACGTCCTTTGTCCTTTGCTCGGTACCAACCCCATCCCTACAGACTGAGTCGCCTTCACCCTGTCCGGCCCACGCCCAACGCCCAACGCCCACGAAGGTCGTCAGATTGGCGCAGATTGGCGCAGATTGGCAGATTGTGCAGATTCGCCCCAGCGGCTTCTCCACCCATCCACACCTACGGCCACCTTGCATATCTACGGAGTACGCCTGGACGCCAGAGCTTGCTATCGCCTGGTCCAGAGATACGGGATGCTGGCCAGAGCTTGGAGGTCGAGGAGGTGAGGTCGAGCCAGCACAGCAGCCAGACAGCAACCAGCAACCAGCAGGCAGGGTACGAGTACAAAGAAAAGAGGCAAAAATACGCACAGTAGGCCTGTTTGGGCCTGGTGTCATGCGCAAGGCGCATGGCTGCTGCATCGTCGTACCGGGCCTCCCAGAGCAGAGCCCGAGGCCAGACGCGGGCGCGCCAGCCTGATAAAGAACCAAGAAGCTGGCCGTAGCACCAGATCGTCTGCAACACGCCGTCGAGCACGTCGACACATATAAAGCAAGGCCCCGTCCTGCCACGTTGGGATCATCGCTGCAGGTCAATCGTCCTCGTGGTGTGTCACCGTTCTACCTTGTACTCATCCCATCCATCTCCCGTCACCCGTCACCCGTCACCCGTCCTCGTCTCCTCTCTCCTCCCCCCTCGCCTGTCCGCCCGCCATGAAGACGCCTCGTCGAGCGCCGTCAAGGCGCGCTTCACCTCGCTCAGCTCCTGGGCACTGCCCAAGGCGGAGAGCGCCATTGCGCCGCCCGAGGTCTGGACCAACCACGACATGGACCCGACGCCCCCGTCCGACCAGACCTGGACCATCTGGAGCATCATGGCCTACTGGGCCACCGACACCATCAACCTGGGCACCTGGGAGACCGCCTCCAGCATCCTGGCTGTCGGCCTGTCCTGGCGCGAGGCCATCCCCTGCATGGTGGTCGGCACCTCCTGCGTGGCCGTGCCCATGGTGCTCAACGGCGCCATCGGCTCCAAGCTGCACGTCCCCTTCTCCGTCATCACCACCTCCTCCTTTGGCTACTACCTGCGCTACTTTGCATCGTCTCGCGCGCCATCCTGGCCATGTTCTGGCTCGGCATCCAGGGCGCCAACGGCGCCAAGTGCATCACCGTCATGCTGACCGCCCTGGCCCCCTCCTACGCCCGCATCCCCAACCACCTGCCCGCCAACGCCGGCATCACCAGCATGGGCATGTGCTCCTACTTTCTCTTCTGATCATCCAGATGCCCCTGCTGCTCATCCACCCCACCAAGCTCAAGTACGTCTTCTGGATCAAGCTGGTCGGCGCCCCCATCGCCGCCGTGGCCACCATGGGCTGGTGCGTGCACCGCGCCGGCGGCGGCGGCGACATCTTCAAGCTCAAGGCCGAAGTCTCCGGCAGCACCTACGCCTACCTCTGGCTCAGGTGCATGACCTCCGTCACCGGCTCCTGGGCCACCCTCGCCTGCAACATCCCCGACTTTACCCGCTATGCCAAGTCCGCCAACGGCCAGTTCATCCAGCTGCCCTTCTTGCCCATCATCTTCACCCTCTGCGGCGTGCTCGGCATCGTCACCACGTCCGCCACCAAGGTCTTCTCCGGCGAGTACATGTGGAACCCGCTCGACATCATCGCCCTCTGGCTCGACATGGGCAGCGGCGGCCGCTGCGCCGCCTTCTTTGCCGCCCTCGCCTGGTACATTGCCCAGGTCGGCACCAACATCACCGCCAACTCCATCTCCGCCGCCAACGACCTGACCGTGCTCTTCCCCGCTTCATCAACATCAAGCGCGGATGCATGATTGCCGCCGTCGTCGCCGGCTGGATCATGGTGCCCTGGAAAATCATCAGCTCCGCCTCCACCTTCCTGGCCTTTATGGGCGGCTACTCCGTCTTCCTGGCCCCCATTGCCGGCATCATCGCCGCCGACTTCTGGCTCGTCAAGCACGGCCACATTGACATCCCCGCCTCTACGACCCCCACGGCCGCTACCGCTTCTTCAAGGGCATCAACTGGTGCGCCTTTGTCGCCTTCATCGTCCCCGTCGCGCCCCTGCTGCCGGGTCTGGCCGAGAGCATCAGCGGCCCCGAAAAGGTCAAGCTCGACGCCGGCATCCTGCACCTCTACGACTTCAACTGGCTGTTTGGCTTCGTCACCTCCGTCGTGCTCTACACCGCCCTGAGCTGGATCTTCCCCACCCCAATGCCCTGCTCAAGGACACCATCTGGACGCGCGGCGAGATTGAGGGCGTGCGCGAGTCGGGCAGCGACATTGAGAGCCCCTCGCCGGGCATCGAGTACAGCAGCAAGGGCATGAACGACGAGGTCAAGGCTGTGCCCATGTAGGCCGTTTCGTTTGCCATGGTAGTAGAGACCGATAGGGTGCGGAGCGTTGTTTCATAGAGAAGAGATACCCGGAGACGAATACAATCGTGTGAGATGAAGTTCAAACCAAACACGCCCAGAATGTAGAACAACATGTTTACGTGCAACTCTGTTGATTGACATGCAACCGTGAAATCAAACAAGGAAACGTCAATGTCCATGGAGCTGGGAAGAAAAGTTAAAGTCAAGAAAGTACAAGGAACTGTTTTAATACACGTCTGCAAGCCAAAACAAGCAAACATCACCTAACAAACAACACCCACTTCAGTCACGCTCACGACTCAATCCAGCTTCAGACGGTACACCAGCGCCTTGTCTTGGGCGCCACAGTACTCTGTCGTGTTGCCCGGGCACACAACGTTGCACAGCGTCTGGTTGACGGCGCCGCCCGCTGTGCCGTTGCCGCTGCCCGTCAGGTTCAGCGCGTCGCCACACCAGCACTGGTCGCCATTCTCCAGACCAGCGTACTTGTACTTGCCACATCGGCCCAGGCACGTCTTGACCGTCATGCTCGTGCGGTTCTGCACCACCAGTTCGGACAGCAAGTGGCCCGACGCCGGCTCCTGGTAGCAGTCGAGGATCGTAAAGTTGGCATTGCCTGGGCCACGACCGGCTGGTGGGAGGCGGTGTCGTCGGACTGGCCGACGGAGGACGATGGCGACGCTGTAGACGAGACGAGAGACGTAGACGAGACGGGAGACGAAGACGAAGACGAAGACGAAGACGAAGACGAAGACGAAGACGAAGACGAAGACGAAGACGACACAGCCGAAGACGACACAGCAGACGACGAGACGGCAGCAGCCTGGCCAGCACCCGATGCCGAGGACAAAGGAGCTGACGAACCTGAAGAGTGTGCCACGGCCGAGCTGGACGAGTTGGACGAGTGAATCGAGGCCGGAGCCACGGGGGTTTGCGAAGGCGAAAAGGACGAGCCGACGGACGACGACGACACGGCTGACAAGCTCACAGGAACCGACGAGTTCAATGACGCGCCCGTGCCAGCCGACGACGACTGGACCACACGGGAAGACGCAGGAGCGGCGGGCCAGTACCGACCGACGATGGAGCCGACGACGAAATCAAAGACGAGGCGTGCGAGGACGCGTTAGACTGCGAATGAGATGAAACGGACAAAGACGAGAGGGCGAGCTGGACGAAGACGAGGAAGATGACGATGCCGAGACGGACGATGCCGAGACGGACGATGCCGAGACGGACGATGCCGAGACGGACGAAGCCGAGACGGACGAAACCGACGCCGATGTAGAGGAAGGTGCCGACCGGGTCACACCAGAGCCCAGACCAGCACCGCGAGTCGTCGTGGCGTTGTGGAGTGACGACGACGAGGCGGTCACGGACGAGAAAGACGACGAAGACGACAAAGACGAAGACGACAAAGACGACAGAGGCACACGGCTCGACGACGCCACGGTAGGCGAGTACGAAAACACATTCAGCAGGCCGGGCCCGCCGCACACCTCAAACACGTCGCCGCCGCAGGCCATGGTGCAGGCGCTCTCGTCCTTGGGGACGCTGCCGGCGCCCAGCGCATCGCCGCAGTAGCACTGCGAGCCATACTCGACGCCAAACATGGCGCTGCGGGTGGCGGTGCCCGTCTGGCAGTACGCAGCACAGGCCTCGTAGGTCATGTTGGCCGTCGAGAAGGAGGCCTGGCCGAGCGCGCGGTCGGTGGTGGCTTCCGAGTAGCAGCCGAGATACACGTAGTCGCCAACGCGGGGCGCGGGTGCCGGGCGCCGGTGCGGGCGCCGGTCTGTCTGTACACATTGAGGCGGTTGCCGGCGCCGCAGAGCTCCGAGGCGTCGCCGGCGCAGTAGTGGAGCAGTCGGCCTCGTCCGTCTGGTGGCTGCCGTCGGCCAAGTAGTTGCCACAGTAGCACTGGTCGCCGTACTCGACGCCAAAGAAGGCGTAGTCGACGCAGAAGGCGGCGCACTCCTCGTAGGTCATCTCATTGTTGGTCTGGGAGAGCTGGGCCAAGGCACGGTCGGCAGAGCCTTCGGTGTAGCAGCCCTGGTAGACCCACTTGCCAACGGTGGGCTTGGAGGTGTGGACTTCGGAGGCCGTCGGCGACGTGGACGAGGCAATGGAGGAGGTTGCACTCGCAGAGGACGACTTGCTCGAGCCGCGGCGGTCGTGGCGTTGCCGACACGGTATGCGCTCAGAAGAAGGCTTCCGCCGCACAGCTCGGTCTTGTTGCCTGGAGGTCAAAGAACATGGTTAGCATGCGTAGGAAATAGGAAGAGGACAGAGAAAGGACAGAGAAAGGACAGAGCAAGGACAGCAAAAGGAGCGTACCGTTGCAGGTCATTGTACAGGCAGAGTCTGCGACCTGCAGAGTATCGGGATTGATCGCGTTGCCGACCCAGCACTGACAGATGTTAGTCACACGCAGAAGCAGCAGCAGGGCTGATGATGGTGGGCTTACCTCGCCTCCGTACTCGAGACCAGCGTAGGTGTAGCCACCCCGAGAGGCCAGGGCCAGACAGGTGTCGACCGTCTCGTTGGTGACGATGAGCTGGTTGCTCAAGGCGCGGCCATTCGATGGCTCGTGCCAGCAGCCCGCGTACTGGAAGCCGCCGGTGCCTGGGTTGATGGACGGGCCACCGGCCGCCGTGGACGTCGGGCTCGCTGTGCCCGTGCTTGTCCCCGAACCGGCGGCCGACGAGGGCAGGGCGACGGTGCCGTTCCGCCTGTACACGTTGAGCAGCAGCGAGCCGCCACAGTATTCGGAGCTGTTGCCGTTGCACGTCATGGCACACGATGCGAGGCTGACCTGGGACGCGCCCGCGTCCAGCGTGTTGCCGGCCCAGCACTCGCCGCCGTACTCCACGCCGGCATACGTGTAGCCGTTCTTGGCTGCCGCCGCGAGACAGTTGTCAATTGTCTCGCTACTGACAGACAAAAGATTGGGCATCGCGCGGGCCGACGACGGCTCGTGTAGCAGCCCAAGCTGGCATACCCGAATGCGCCAGGGTTGACGACGGGCCGCCAGCCGGAGGCGTCGTGGTGCTTGTGTCTGCACCGTTCGTGGCAAAAAGGGACATGTAGGAGCCGCCAGCGTCGGCGCCGACGCCGTTGCCACCGCAAATCTGGTTGAGGTCGCCCGAGCACGGGTAGTTGCAGTCGAGCTCCGACACCTCTTGGATCGGGATGGTGTTGCCGGCCCAGCACTCGCTGTTGTACTGCGTGCCACAGTACGTGAAGCCACCGCGGCGCAGGCGGCGATGCACATGGCGGCCGTGTTGTTCGTGCTGCTGTACAGCTGCGTCTGCAGTTGGCGGCCCGGATTGTTCTCCTTGAAGCAGCCAGTGTAGCGGTAGACGCCGAGGCCGTCGGGCTGCAGAGGCGCCGCCTGTTCGGACACGGCCAGACAGGAAAACTGGATATACTGCTTGTCCCAGTTGGGGTCGTTGGTGTTCATGGTCCATTGGGCAGCACCTGGGTACGGATCCGAGTTCCACGGTTCCTTGGGCACGGCACAGTACAGACTGGCGCTGGCGCTCTCGCCGGGCTTCAGGCTGGTGCCCTCGGCCAGATCAATCTGGTTGGCCGCGCCGATGATGCCGGCGACGCCAAAGGGTGGCTTGGACACGGTGAGCGACAGGGGCACGGCGTCGGCGGTGCCGTTGTTGGTGACGCGCAGCAGAAGCGACCGCGACGTGTTCTCGGTGACGTTGCCAAAGGTGAAGTTGACGCCCTTTTGGTACGTCACCCAGCCTTGGCCGTCGGCCGTCTGGAACTCGAGCAGACAGCTGGCGCCGGGGCCGGCGTTGGCATCGACCTCGAATGTCTGGTTGCCGCCGTTGGTCACGACCTGCACAAACAGGGTAAAGTTGCCGCCGGCGGTGGGTTCAAAGTTGACCCCAATGTTCTGACCGCCATTGGCCGCAATCGTCGTCGGCAGGCCAGAGAGCGTAAAGGGGCCAATCTGCATGCCGCTGCCCGAGCTCGTACCCTCCACCCAGGGACCTGTGGCGCTCGTCTGGGAAAAGAGAATGTCCGCGATGGTGAGCGTCGAGTTGCCGACATTGCTAAAGACGACGGGCTCCTGGACGCCACCGGGTGTGGCACCGACGACGACATTGCTGAACGTGAGCAGTGTCGGCGAGACGGTAAAGAGGGCACCCGAGCTCTGACCCGTTCCTTGGAGCAGGACGGATGTCCGCGACGCGTAGCCGGCGGCACCGTTGGTGGTGGCGACAGACACGGAGCCCGTCAGCTGGCCCACGGACGCGGGCTTGAAGGAGGCCGTGAACGTGAATGTGGCACCCTTGGCCAAGGTTGCGGGGAACGTCGTGGTCGTCGAGACGTTAAAGTCGGGATCATCAAGGTGGAGGGACGTGACTGTGGTGGCAACGACGGCCGTGCAAGTGACCTGCGCCGTGGCGGCCGCGCTGGCAATGTCCCGGCTGCCAAAGCTGACCGGCGTCGTGCAGTTCAGCGGCGGCGTCGTGGGCGCGCCAAAACCGTATACAAAGCCCTGGGTCGTGCCCATGTACAGACGGCCATCGCCAAAGACGGCCCGGGTAAACTTGGTGGTACCAGGCACCGTAAAGTTGCGGATCTGCGTGAGGTAGCCGTTTTGGGGGACGGCATTGTAGATGCGCAGGTTGTTTCCCTGCACGTCGGTTGTCCACAGCAGACCAGTACCTCCTCGCCGTTGAGCGACGTGACGGTGCCGTGGCTGACACCGACCGTGTAGGCGTTCTTGTCCTGCGTGTCGGCCACCTTGATGAACGCCGGCACGCCGTTGACACAGGAGAACTTGAAGACGTGCGTGGGGTTCTGGATCACGTTGATGTAGATGTAGCCACCCTCCAGGGGGTAGACACCGGCGCCGGCGTACACGGAGTTCTCGTTCTGGTAGACTTGGATCACGCGATCGCCACTGTTGGCGCCCGTGCGGTAGCCGCCCAGGTCGTCGAGGTTCAAAAAGTAGGTCTTGCCGCTCTTGCCCGTGACGACACCAATGTGCGTAATGGAGCCACAGGAGAACTCGCTGGGAGCAGCTCGAGAGGCGACGTGCCCAGATCCTTGTCGGCGCCGTCCAGCGCCTGCTTCTCCTGTGGCATGAAAAAGTCGACAATGGTGACGGACCCGTCGTCGTTCAGAGTCATGTGCACGGCGGCCTCCTCGAGCGCGGTGGGAGGGTTGCGGCCGGCCACCGGAATGGTGGACAGCTGCGAGGCATAGCCGTTGCCGGTTGCGAAGAAGAGCGAGCCCTGGTTGTCCGAAGCAAGACCGCCACCAGACATCCAGATACCGCCACCAGGCGTGGTGTCGGGCACGCCTTCACCCTCGGTGGCGTACCGCTCGACGACGGCACCTGTCGTCTTGTCAAAGCCCATGAGCCAGCCAGTAAAGTTGTACTGCACACAGTGGGAGGCGAAACCGGCGTAGATGTACTGGCCCGAGTGGAGTAGAGCGGGCCGCTGATGATGGATGCCGCCGTTGAAGCTGCGGATCGGGTTGTTGCGTGCGACAATGCCCTCGAGGTCCACGGGAAAATTGGGACGGTCCGTCAGGTCGTTGACGTCGAGAGCGTGCAGGTAGTAGCGGCCATTGGGCTTGCCCTGTGCGCCGGTGCCACCGTTTTGATCGACATACGTCTTGGTCGTGTAGTACACGGTGTCTGTGTCCGGGTCGATGACGCCCGTGGATGTGATGCCGACGAGCGGGTTGATGTCGACACAGCCATTGAGGTCGGCCGTCAAGAAGGGAATGGCGAGGTTGCGGGACAGGACAATCTGGCCCGTCTTCGCGTCCAGTTTGTAGATGTTGTTTTGTGTTGTGGCAAAGTACACATACTGCGTAGTGCCGCCTGAGGGTGTGTAGACGAGTGGCTGTGAGAAGATCTGCTCCGGTGCACCATTGTAGTTCCCGGGCAGGGCTGTCTTGAAGATCTGGGCAAAGTCTGAGCTGCCAACAATAGCCGGGTCCATATTATGGTTTCTGAAGCATCGTTAGAAACTGTATCGGGACGCCTGCTGGCGTTCACATGCAGGTCAACATACGTTTGGTAGCCCGTCCGTGAATTGTCACCACCCCATGTGATGGTGTCTGTCGACCCCAGTCCGCTGGTGAGCGGGACCAGGATCGACAGTGTTGCTGCCAGGATTGCCGTGGCCTTCATGGTCGCTGCCGATTGTGTCGAGGCAGAGTATGAGATGTCAAGCAAAGGTGACGATGTTTGGCACCGTTGGGTAAAGATGGGGCACAAACAGATGCCAAGCTTTTCAATGTGGTTTTCGCATGAATTATATCAAAATAGACGCGAGGGGGAGACGCGTGGGTGGGAGAGAGTGTAATAAAGAAACTGTAGTTGAGGGCGTCGACTAAAGAAAGGGCATGAAAGGCACGGGGCAGCGCACCAATGACACGGCGGAAAAAGAAAAAGCAAAAAAAAAATCAAACTCTGGACCCAGATTGTTGACGATCAGGATCGCGCGGTGATGGCGGACACAAACGAGAGAGGGGGAATAACGAGGGTCTGGTGTGGGAAGGAACGACTGGAGAAAAAAGAACGTGCTCTAATGTTTCCTTTTTTTGCGGATGATCGAGCAGTATTTCAGTTGCCAAAAAGCCGAAGCAGGCAGAGAATGGATGTGTAGAGAAGGTGAAGAGATAAAGTGCAGGAAGAGTCCAGCTTTGTGATAACAAGTGGAAAGGCAAAGATGTAGGGGTGTATTTCCGAGAGAACGGCTTCGATAGCGCCACTGACGCCTGGCAATTTCAAGTCTGAGCGCCGCTATCAAACCTACGAGTCAGAAATACTGGCACTTGCATGGACCTGCTGCTTCTCGGGAACGAGCAGAGTGACAGGGGGGAGCTGAAAGAGGATGCGCGTATGTACTTTGTAGCCGTATGGCTGGGGTTGTGGGCCGTGCAGCTGTCTCTCCACAGACTTACAAGCATCTCCACTGCGAGACGAAAGATCGGTGGACTCTGGGAATATCACAGGACGTCTCTAGGCACGTGGCATACTGTACCCATAAGGGCTGCGGTGTTCCGAGTAGAGCAGGATACGTCTCAACAGATGTTGGCTGAGCTGGTCCGTGGAGAAACTCACATATCGGCATGTCTGCAGCTTTCCCAAGACGGAGAAGCAGAGGCAAGAGATGCGAGATGGCGATGAAGAACGTGAGCTAAGACGATACAAAAGAACGACGATGGGAGGCAATCCTGAACGAAGGCGGACAAAGTCCGAGTCGTGTTGTTGTCGTACTAGTTCCGAGAGGCTGGGCACGGATGGCACTTTCACTTTCTCTCTCGTTCTTCGGTCCTTTTCTTACTTTCGTGCCTTGATTCAAGGTACGACGAACCTGTACTTGCATGGTCCGTGTTGCTGGAGATGGCGGCTTGTCGGTTTTGTCATTTTGCCGTTTTTATCATATGCTTGCTAGCCTTGACGTCGAGTGCACGGTATTCAAAACAGATAAAAAGGGTGCTGGCACTAGCCTGTCAATAATACTGCCTTGCCCTTGCCGGACCTCCATGGACTCTAGCCGTGACCGTGGAAGCGGCAAAGAGGACAGCTGAAAGGACAAGAAAAGGGGAGAAGGTACTTTCAAACGCGGATAGATCCAGGCCGTTTTCCTCGTGTCTGCTCGTTCTCCCTGCACTTTGCTTTCGTTCTTTTGTTGTGCTACCATGGAACCCCTGTCCTGGTCCTCCTGGTGGAGAACAGCAGAAGCTCGCGGCCAAGTTAGTGCTCGCGACGTACGAAGTACGAAGTACTTTGTAGTAGTAGACAACGGCCTCGGACTTTTTTTCTGCAAAGTGGAGGTCGCCTTTTTGCTTGGCCGCCGATTGCTGAAGATTGCTCGTCTTTTCAAAGTAAAGACTCGCCTTGATGCATCATTGGTGTTTGAACCCGGAAAGGCGGCAGCACTACTTTGTACGCACTCGCTGGGTCCCGGCCATCGTCGTGGCCGCTTTCCCTTATTTTTCCGTCGGTCATGACTATCGTGCCTCGCCTTTTCACACTCGTTGAGATTTCCACGACTTCATACGTCGTATGCGGCTCTCGAGCCGCCGTCCTTGTGGCTGCCTCGGGCTGCAGCAAGCAAATTAGACTGGCTTGTTCGTATGCCTCCGCCTGGGCTGTTGTCGGGGCGTTCTTTTCTTGCTTTTCTTTCTCTATTCCGGCTCTAATCTGGCCGTGTTGCTCCTGTTGTGCCCCTTTCCCGGCTGGTTGGGGACGCACGAAACAGCCCGCTGGGCGTCAGCTCATTTCATGGGCGCATCTTGATGGCGCGGACGCAGCGATGTGCATGTGCACTCATAACAATCTCGTCCTGGCGATGTGGAGGCGGCTTGATGGCCGTCTGTCTTCATGGTCGGTTGCGACTTGAAGAAGGAGAAGATGCGACAGAAAGGAGAAGATGCGAAATGCTTGAGATTCGACATGTCACTTGGAGTCTGCATCGTCGCTTCCCGAGTCGCTCTCCTTCTCAATCAACGTGCCATTGCTGTCTGCACACTGTGTTTCCAGGCGGTTTGTCAAGGAGGGAAGGAGCAATGTTTCTTGACCAAAAATACACTCGCTCCTTCCTTGCACGCAGGTACGAACGTCTTTCACAGCCGCATCCAATTAAGCCACTTGTGGTACGTTTGTCTCGAGAGGACAGGGAACAGGCAAATGAACACAGGGGAAAGAGCCACAAGCCACAGGCCGTGTTGCGCACTGTGGAAGATAAGGGACGATTAAGACAATGCCAAGTGCGGCGCAGGTCCTCAGACTTTCCTTTTTTGGACCGTTTCCTCGTTGTGGGGCCTGCAGTGGGTTGAACTTTCTTCTTCCAGCATCCTGGTCAGGTCTCCACTTGCCCCTGACTTTTCGATTGACTCTCGATTCTCTCGACGGCAAAACATCGACTTTCGCTCGACGGCTGACAGCGATACTGTGCGCCTGGCGCCGCCCCAGAAGTAACCCAGAAGCAGGTCAGACGAAAGCCAAGACATGAGACGGCAAAGCAGCAAAAGCACACCACAAGCAACGGCGCCAACTGCCCTGAATCGCAACGGTGGGTTGCACACGCGGCACGGCCCTGTCGCACGGCGTCAATATCACGGCGAAAAGGAGCAAACCAAGCCTGCCGGGCAACAAGCTGACGCGCCGCCTCTCGACGGTCTCGACGGTGTTGCTCGTATTCATCGTGGCCCGCCCGTCATTGCGTGGCGGCGTTCTGCCTAGATACAAAGTACAAAGTACGAGGACGAGTTTTTTGTACTTTGTAGGTGTCAGTCCCTTGAGCGCTGGACCCCTGCAGTGCCAATGCATCGACAGGGGCAAGGCTTGCTCACGATGGACGCAGACAAAGGATGCACCCACAAAGCTGCAGGAACAACATACTCGTATGTACTCGTTCTCTGTGCTGCACGTCTCGTTGGTGGACGCCTCTTCTTGCTAGTCTCCACAGAGGAAGCTACCATGTAAGATCCCTGCTACGAAGTACAGTTTCCACTAAAGTGGGCGGTCCTAAATAAGCTTCTATCATGGTTCCTGGAAACATCGCCATCAAAATGCGCTACCTCAAACAGGCCAAAGAACACTCTACGAGTACAAAGTACGCCAGGAATCTGCAGCGATAGTGTGGGCTCATACGACAAAGATGTGCAGCCTGAAATTGGCCAACAACGTGTCGGTCGGTGGCAGCGGCGGGTTCGGTTCGCACAAGCTGAACAAGAACAGGCGAGGCGAGTCTGTGTTTGTCCCACGCAAGACTGCCGACAGATCCGCCATTGGGATTTGTTTGACTTGAACGGCTGTTCCTTGACAGCTTACTCCGACCGGCCTGTCCTTGCTCTTGCGCTCACGCTCCATTGCTCGAAAGAGGAAACGAGCGCTATGAAGCAAGAAGAGACGGGGAAGCGAGGCGATAAGCTTCAAATAATTAGAGTGTGCGCACTTCTGCGCACCTCAGCACACTTCCCCTTTCAAGCGGCAGGCAATGGCCATTTTGAAGAACAAATTGCTGAAGCGACGGTCGTGGAACTGCCAGCCGCCAATGTCTTAGGACACTGCCAAGAAAAGAATGGTCTTTGCATGCCTCGTTGTTACGCTCCCCGTTCCTCGCTCTAAAAAACGCCGGAAACGATGAACAAGCTCGCAAGTACGAAGGAATCAGCCCGCCATCTTCCAGTCTCGTTGTCTGCTCGGTGAACATCTATTTCCGCGTTCTTTTCATCCGTACTGCCCACGCTCTACTGGCTGGCCTTTGATTGGCTCCCGTCTGGGCGAAATGCATTTGCTGGGATGAACGGCATCAGGAACCGATGGATCCTCACGATATCCGACAGAGATGGAAGCGGCCGAGAAAAGAACGCCGAGAAAGAAAAGAGAAAAAAATAAGGCCCTTGTGTGGGGCAGGCAGTACGAATAGTGCATCGAAGTGCCCAACCACTACCCAGATTATCCATTTCAAGTGCGAGCTAGGCCCGTGTCTGGACGCCAGGACAGCCAGAAAGAAAGCATGGACGTCCAAAGAAGGTTGCCAAGAAGAGAAAACTCCGGAATGCACCCGCTTAACGGTTTTCTTGCCGCCCTGTGCCTGAGGTGGCAGCTGTGTTGGGTTTCAGATCGAGGAATGGCACTGCTAAACTGACCAAGAGATGACGATGAAAGAGGCTCTGGCTGTCTTGGAGTAAGAGGCAATCAATTTTCCTTCCATACGTCAAAGTCCCGCGACAATATATTGACGCCGTCGTCCTCGACCGTCGATTGATCGGTCCCTCAACCATTGCAACTGGTTGCGACCCTTGATCGACTCTTGGATCAGAATGACGAGCCACTCTACGACCGTCAGAGCACAACTAGGAACAGAGTACGCGATGCGACTGCCATTTCAACACGTTGCCAACACGACAGAAATCAGAAGACAGACCATTGCTTAACCACAAAGGTAAGAAAAAACCGCAACAAGTTATTCTTTCAAGGCTGCAAATATGGCCGATTCAAGGGAAAGGGCTACGTCAAGAGAACAAAACAATACGCACGATTAAACTTCTCACGGAACGAAAAGCCCTCGAAAATGCCACCAAATCGGCGCCTCTTTTTGGCGGTCCACTTGCTTTTCTTTCCTTTTCCTGGTCTTGGCGCGGGTGGTGCCGGAGACAAAGCCGGACCAGGGGCAGCCACCACGATGGGTGCAGGAGACGAACCATTGCCTGCCGCTGCCGCCAGTACCACCAGTCGACGTCGGTGTCTGTGCCGAGCTCGCGTTGGAGTTTGGGCTGGTACTGGAGCCAAAACCAGAACCAGAACCAGAACCAAAACTAGAGCCGGGGCAGGGGCAGCCAAAGCAACACTGGTAGTGGTCGTAGCGGATGCACCATCTCCATCTCCATTGCCAGTTGTCGTCAGTGCTGACGCCGTCGTCAGTGTTGCGCCAGAGCCGGTACCGGCAGCCGTCGCATTGATGAGCATGACCTGGCGTGCCAGAGGCGAGCTTGTCCTGTGCCTGTTGGGACGTGGCATGTGGTGCGACGGAGGCGCAGTCGCTGGGGTGACGGAAGCGACGGGCGCTTGACGCTGAACCTACGGGAGACGTGCCAGGGGGCGGCAGTGGCGGGGACGGCACGTTGCCCGGCATCTTTGGCGTGTTAGTCAAGTCCGCGTGCGTGAGAGATGGACATGGCTTACAGCGGGGTGTCGCAGGAGGTGCAGAACCCGAGCCGTCATTGGGTTGGGCGGATGAGCCATCACCAGGAGGATGGACAGCGGTCATGGAACCAATGTTTCCGCCGCCGTCATTGTTCGTCCCGGTCTGCGCCGTGCCTGAACGGTGGCCGGCCGAGACCGCACCTGTTGCTGGAGACGGACTGGACCCCGTCTGGGGTGTACTGCAAGGCGGAGTCTGTCCATCCGGCCGGTCGCCAGTCGAGCCCGTAGGTGGGATGGCTGGCTGGCTGGGAGCTTGGGCCGGAGTCGGGCCAGAAGATGGACCGTCGTTTTTTTTGGTCCCATCGGCGGAGTGTTGGACGGCGGACAGGGGGCCGCGAGCGGATGTGGTGGCAGCGGCGGGATCACCGGCACACGTCCCGGACGACGCCTGGCTGGCTGACCTATCACTGCCGTCGTTGTTTCCATCGTCTCCACCGTTTCCATCGATGTTGCTGCCGTTGTCGGCCATGACTGCTACGTGGGCCGGCAAAGCAAAGGTGAGTGTGTGGGTGAGGTGCATGTGCTCGTGCAAGTGAGTGAAACACGACGTTGGGCTGGCAAAGCGAATGCTTCGACTGGACGTCAAAGGCTGCAACGATGAAGCATTCGACGAAAAGTGCAAGAAACTGAAATCAAGACACACAACGTCCTTTTTCCACTCTCTGAGCTGACCCATCCTTCCATTGCTTTCTTGGGCATTCCGAAAGACAGCAAAGGTATCGTGTCCTGAGTTGTTCAACCCAAATCAGCGCCGTCCACTCTGCACCAACCCCTTCTTGAAGCCAGTCTTCACTTAGGCGCCGGCGCTAGACAGAGGACCCCTTTGAGGTGATCAACAGACGTCGTCCATGTTGGCTCAGCCACCACATGCACTGGAAGGCACCTGGGCGAAGTGGCTGTTGGCCCACCCATACCGGGCGGAACTGGAGGCGAAGCGGCCCGATGTGAAATACGTCGAGATGACGAGAATCCAAGGGACAACGTTTCCGTCAAGACACTGAATGGGGAAAAGGGACGAGTGAAGCTGGAACAGCTGAGAGAAGTGGACGATGCGCCTGGCTCGTATTCCGTTCACGCACTTGCCATTGTCCTATGATACAGTATCACGAAGTAGCAAGAAGGAAAAGGGAAAGAAGAGGGAAAAAGAAAAGGGCATCGCGATGCCTCTCCAGCCCTTGAATTTTGTTGTGGAGGGTGGCCCTCCTTCGAAGTCTTTGTCGCCGCAGCCACGCAATCTATCTCTTACATTCTGTCTATTGTCTCGCCCATTTCCTGTTTCTCTTTGCCGTACTCCATTCTCTGTTCTGCTTTCTGTATTTTGGTCGCAGCCACTTGCCGAGACTTGGAGGTACCTGTGTCTTTTGCGTATGCAGCCAACGCCCGATTGTCCAAAAGCTGGCCCCCAGAGAGGCCAAAAAGGGCCCCCGACAGCGGCGCAGGCTGACGGCTCATACAAAAGCCTGAAACCGCGGCCGCGATGTCGCCGCCAGAACCACACAACGCTCGATGGGGCATGGAGGAAAGGGAAGCATGCCTCCAGAGGCGTAGGACTGTTTCTTTCTTCACCTCAGGCACCATCTCGGAAATCAAAGCTCGTTCCACCATCATCAGGAAGCGGCCTCTGCGGCAGCCACACGCAAAGTACAGGATTGACTACTTTGTAGGGACAGCGGACGGGATCCCGTGTCTGCAACTATGGCCGCAACTACGTGACAGGAGGCCTGTTGGACGGAGCGTATATCGACGTCGTCGCCGTGTCGCAAAGACGTACACGCAAAGGGCTTGTCCGAGCTGCATTTTCACACAGTCGAGCCGCTGTCCAGCGTCTTGCGTCATGGAAGAGCACATGCGTCCTTGTTGCAGTCCGCCACGGCGCCACCCTGCTGAGCCACAGCCGCCTGGACCATCAAGCAGCCCCGACGGCGCTCCCGTCCTGGCAGAGTCCGGTGCGGATCCGGGCGAGTCCAGCCGCGCCAATGGCCGGCACCTGGCGCAGAGCGGCCCGCATCTCCTTTTCAAAGGTGGGGTGGAACTCGACGACGGAGCCGGTCAAGCCAATGTCGATCATGGGTGAATCGGAGGGACGGGGATGGCGATGCAGACACGGACGAGGACGGCGAGAGCGAGGGCGGTGCCTTTGTCGCGTCCGTCTTTCGGGGCCCAGACACGCTGCGAATGGCGACAGGATCGTGCGGCGTGCCTTGCGCAGTAGGGAGGCGACGCTTCGCCGCGGGGCGGGCGCGGCTACGGCCGGCAGCACGGCGTCGATCGATGCCGCTGCCTGTGCTTGTCGTCGTCTTGGCCTCGACAGCCGCCGTCGACAAGAGGCCCGACTGCAGGACAATGGCCGCGGTGGCTGCACCAATCAGCCGGGCGGCGCGGGTGACAATGGCCGCGGACAGCCTCTGCACCACGGCGACGTCGGCGGCGGAGACGCGGTCGGCGCCCAGCGTGTGCGCCAGGAGGCCGGCGTGCGCTGCCCGGTCGTCATTGGCGGCCAGCTGGGACAGGAGCGGTGACCGACGCCCTCTCTGCGGAACAGGGGGCCGTCTGCGCGTGCGCGCATGTCAAAGACGCCCTGCTGGTAGAGCGCGACGAGCGCGAGACGCAGCAGCTCGCCCAGGTACATGCCGGACGTGCGCTTCTCCAGCATCTGCAGGCTACCGTCGGCCGCCTGAGCGTCGAGCATGTCGTCAAAGCGCGTGCGCGGCAGCACGCGCATCGCGTCGTCCATGCAGCCCCATTCCGTGTTCATGGCCATGACGCGGTGGTGCGCCGCGGCGACGCCGTCGGGACCGGCCCGCTTGACGTTGTGTCGCTTCTCCACGTACGCGGCATTGGTGCCGGTGCGACAATGACGCAGGCCAGCGTGGTGCGCCCGACGACGTGTAGGCCCGCGTCAGCAGCGAGCCCACGCTGTCGTTGGCCAAGGCGGCCACGCGCACCGGCAGCTGCTGTGTGTCGGCGGCGGCCTGCAGCATCGCACAGGGTCGCGGCCCAGCGCGCTGGGAAGGTCCCAGCCCTTGTCCCAGTGGAGGAGGGTGCCGGCCGCGAGCGAGGTCTGGGTGCAGGTGAAGGAGAAGGTGAAGCCCAGCGCGAGGGCGGGCTGTGCGTCCAGGAGCTGTCGCGCCCGCAGGAAGCTGCCAATGTGCGCGGCCACCCAGGCAAACAGCGGCTCGTGCCGGTCGTTGACGCGCACGTGGTGCGGCACCGTGTGCTTCTCCTGCTCGACGGCAAACGTGCCGTCGCCGTGCAGGTCGACGAGGCAGATGCGGCAGTTTGTGCCGCCAAGGTCGACGACAGGAAGCGGCCCGTCTCGGAGCCGTCGGGATGGACGTGACGAAGGACGGATGCTGGAAGGGCAGGCTGGCGTCGACAAGGCCGGCTTCTGGAGCGGCACGTGGTGGTGAGTACGACGTCCCTGGAAACTGGAAATTCACTCGGCGATGGCACACGTACGGAGCTGCCGTAGCAGATGTCGGCTATGAAGCCGACATCGTCAGCGGACACGGCAAAGGATGCGACGATGTTGTCGACGCTGGGCGCGCTGGACGGTGGTTGCGGCGGCGGTCTTGGCGACGTGTCGGGGGAGGACATGGTCGGAGGGATCTGGGATCATGCAGCTCGAGACGCCCTAGAAAGAAACGAAGCAGAGATAGACGAGATACGAGCAGACATGGCTTTTAAGCGATGAGCCAGGAAATGCGGACCACGCCAAAGTCGCCACGTCGACGAAAAGGAGGTGCAAGCGATCGTCCCTGGAAAGATGGACGGTCTGGAAGGGATGTCGTGTGCCATCGTCCCGCGCAGCACGGCAAATCGGCCGTCGACCAGGCCTTGTACGACGCGCGACGTACACGAATGTATTTTCGCTCGTCTACGACCATGTCTTGGGCGGCGGAGATGTCTCGCTCGCATCGCGCCACGTCCCGATGCACCGTACTGGGGTGTGGGCAGCCGGCAAAGCCCGGCACGACCCGGCACGACCCGCCCGTCGCGGGAAAGCCCGGCGAGTGTGCCGAACCTGCCTAAAAAGGAAGGCGCTGTTTACGTGTACTTTGTAGCTGATTAGGCCAGCCCCACAGAGCGACGCCGAACACCGCCGGTCCTGCGCTCTTATGGCGACACCCGGCTGCATACCGCACTTGACCGTCTTACACCGCGCCTCAAACACCACAGACAGCGCAATCGACGTCGCCTCGCATACCGGCGACACACCGGCTGCCACCCGACACGTGCCGCGCCAACACAGCGAATCAAACGCGCCAAACCTACAATGCCTGAGCCGTCCAACAAGCGGCCGCGGGTGTCGCTGGCCTCGGATGGGCCGCGCTGGCCGGGCCGGGAGCATGCGCCATCCACCGAGGGCAACGGCCGCGGCGCCCCCGCCGACCGGCGCAGCACGCCGGCGGCCAAGGCCAAGAAGGCGTGCATCAACTGCCGCAGCCAAAAGATGCGCTGCGTGCCGAGCGACGACGACCCCCACACGTGCCGACGGTGTCAACGCACGAGCGTGCCGTGCACCTATGTGCCGCGGGCCAATGCGGCGACGCTGCCGTCGCTGTCGCTGTCGCCGTCCATGCTGACGACGGGCGCGCTCGATGCGCGGTTCAAGAGCGATGTTCTGCGGCGACTCGGGGCTGTCGAAGAGTACCTCGGGCTGGGGTCGTCGCCGGCAGCAGCGCACGAGGAGGATGCGGCGGAGGGGATGGGGGTGGGATCGCCATCCCCGGCCGGGCCAGGCGGTGGACAGGGCGCGGACGCATCCGACACGGGGAGGACGAGGCCGACCTGCCGCAGCGCTATGCGTCGCTGGGGGCGCTGTGGCAGGCCGTCTCGGTGCTGCAGGGATCGGCACCGTCGACGGTGCCGCGCCGCATATGGAAGAAGCGCACGGTGGGCGCGCTGTGGCTGGCGTTCCACGACCGCATGCCCGGGCTGCACTTTATGCCGCGCAAGCAAATCTTCTCGGTGCCGCAGCCGCTGCTGCTGGCGTCCATCCTGTACTGCTCGAGCGTGCGCGGGCCGCAGGAGACGGCCACCGACCTGGCTCCGCACTACTATGCGGTGCTGTGCAACGCCATTGCGCAGCTCAGCATACCCGACAGCGCGGTGGGGCGGCCGCAGCCCAACGCGCAGGCGCGCGTGCCGTCCGACGCCGACGAGGAGTGGGCCTTCCAGACGGTGCTGGCATTGTGCTGGCGGGCCTGCTGTCGGAGGCGAGCAACCGCGTGGTGGGGCTGTGGATCTCGGTGGCACACCGGCTGATTCTCGAGCACTGCCCGTCGGCCCTGGCGGACGGCGCCGAGGGCAGCAGCGAGAGCGACCGGCGCGAATGGCGCAAGCTCTTTAGCGGCGTGCAGATCATCGACCTGGAGCACGCCTCGCTGCACCTCAGCTGCCCCGTCATCCCATTGAGAGCCCGCTGCCGGCGCTGCACATGGGCTACCGCGACCCGCTGTACCGCCTGAGCCGCATGATGCACACGGGGCTGACGCACTTTACCGGCCGCGGGCTGCCGACCATCTGGTCGGTGTTTACGGGCGGCGGGCCGCCGGGCGCGCGGAGCGTGACGCCTTTACGGCCATTGACGCGGCCGTGATCCGCGACTGGGCGCGGCAGCTCGACGACTGGCTGGTGGAGTTTAGCCGCAGCACGCCGCAGCTGGCACGCTGGTGGCGGGGACGGCGGGCGTGGAGACGGCGGGCGCCGCGGAATCGCCCGTGACAGAGCACCGGCGGCTCGTGTTCCGGCAGTACGTGCTGCACCGCCTGGTGGTGCTGAGCATCTACCACCCGGCGCGCGGCTGCGACCTGTGGAGCAACAGCATCACGCCGCAGGAGCAGCACGAGCTGCTGCTGAGCGCGCGGGCCACGCTGAAGCTGCACCAGCACGATGACAACATCTGGGCTAACTGGGACCTGGTCATGATTACGTGGGCGGCCCTGATTGTGCTCCAAGGCGTCGAGGGGGGCGTGGGCGAAGTGGATGGTACGTATGCGTGCATTGGACGAAAAGCAAAGCTATGCTGACATGAACAGACCTCCAGAACATCCAGGTCCACCTGACGCTGCTCAAGCAAACCTACGAGCCCAAGTCGCCCCTGTGCGGTCGCCTGATTCTGCGGCTCGAGGCCAGTCTGCAGGGCGTGCACACGCCGGCGCCTGCACCGCCACCGTATGGTCCTCAGCCGCAGCCACGACAAGACGAGCAACGACATGAACAACAGCTGCAGCAGCCGCAACAACCGCAACAACCGCAACAACCGCAACAACCGCAACAACCGCAACAACACATCCAGCCCCACAACAACCCAGCCCAGCAGTATGCATCCAGCCGTCCTTCCTCGACCGCCCGTCCGCCGGCATCGACTACCAGCCGTGGCACATCTTTGACCAGGCCAGCCTCGAGCAGATTGGCTATCCGACTGGTCGATCCTGCGGCCGTGACTGGCTCGCCTCCCTATCCTCACCACGTCACTGGCGCAGCAGCGCAAACGGAATGGTGGCCGAGCGCACACCCAGCATCTTGGGGCTGCCCATGCGCGAGGACATGCTGTCGGGTGTGAGCTCGCCGCTCTCGGCCGCGGCCGCGCAGGCGGGCGGGATGTTTGTGTTGAGGCGCGGCGGCGTCTGTGCGGACGCGGCGACGGGCGGCGCGCCCGTCGCCTGCTGCAGTGTGCGCTCGACGCCGGTAAAGTACTGCGGGCGTTGGTGTTAGCTTGGTGTACGGCACGCGGCCACGCGGCCATGGCGCTCTCCTCCCGCCTCTCCGCCTCTCTGCCTCTCTGCCTCGCCGACACGTACGTTGATTGTCTTGACCCGGCACTCGAGCGTGGCCTCCTCGTCCACGACGACCAGGCTGCACGGATGCAGCTGCAGACTGCTCAGCGTGCACATGTGGCTGACGCCGCCCTCGACGGCCTGCTGCACGGCCATGGCCTTGGCGGCGCCCGTGGCCAGGATGACCACCTCCGCGCGCGTCCAGCACGGTGGCCACGCCGACGGTCAGGGCCATGCTCGGCACCCTGGGCGATGTCGCCGCCAAAGAAGCGCGCATTGGCCCGGCGCGTCTCGGGCGCCAGCGACTTGATGCGCGTGCGGACGCCAGCGACGAGCCGGGCTCGTTAAAGGCAATGTGGCCGTCGCTGCCGACGCCGCCCAAAAACAGCTCGATGCCGCCGACGTCGCGGATGGCCGCCTCGTAGTTGGCGCACTCGGCCGCATAGTCGCCGTCGCGCGGGTTGCCGTCCAGGATGTGCACTTGCGCCGTGGGTATGTCAATGTGCGCAAAGAGGTGGAAAACATAAAGGTGTGGTACGACTGCGCGTGGTCGCGCGCAGGCCCACGTACTCGTCCATGTTAAAGGTCACCACATGGCGGAAGGAGACGCGCCTGGCGCGGCAGGCGGCCACAGGCACTGGTAGACCAGCAGCGGACTGGAGCCGGTGGGCAGGCCCAGGACAAAGGGGCGCGCGGCCGACGGCGCAAAGCCGTTGATGCGGTCTGTCGTGTGAGCAGGGCGCCGGACGCGCGGGGAGGGCCGACCCTTACCGACAATGTAGTCTGCGACGTAGCGCGCGACGGCTGCGGGGTCGGGGCGGACGATGAGACGCATGGCGGTCGGTTCGGACGGTGTGATGGGACGGTGGCGACGAAATGTTGGACAGTATCGATAGTATCGACAGTATCGATAGTATCGACAGTATCTTGGACGTATCTTGGACGGTAGATATCAACAGACCAGAAAGCATCAGCTTGAGCCTGACATCCCAAAGCAGTGATATGCAATCACTCGACCAAGACATGCACGGACAGTTTGACAGACAGTTTGTACCCGGACGGCGTTCCGTGCGCCAGTCCTGTGTCTGCCGTCGACTGTGCTCGTGCAGAACGAGTGCGACGTTGCGTCGGCGGTTCGGTGAAGTCGGCGGTCGGGGAATGTCGGCGTTTTGACCGGACCCTCCCGTGTATCCTCGGACGAACGCAACACTGCTTCTCGACGATCAGCGCTTGCATCCTCTCAGACGATGGCCAAGGAAGCGGGGAAGCAAGATGGGGAACTGAACATGGATCAGACAAGCATCGCCGGAATTGCCGGTCCTGCGATACCGATACCAGCAGATGCTCGGTGGATCCTGTCATATCGATACGACCGGCGATGACGGCCTTTTCCTCCACTTTAACGATGGCCAGCCGGCACTGGTCTCGGCAGACCCTGGGCTCGGCCCTGTCGTTCCACAGAGATAGAGTCGCATGGAGAAGATGGGGACAGGTGGTGGAGAAGGAGCTGGAGATGGAAGATAGACGATGGAGTCTCAGGAGATAAAAAAGAACACAGAAAAAGAAAGTCCACTAAGACGCCCAACCATACGCCAAACAAAGCGGACAAAGTCGAAAAAGGCACAATGACGCCCATTTCCACGTGCATCCATCGGCCCCGACCACATCCCCACACTCTGTCCACCTTGCAGCTGTCAGACGTCAGGCTGCCGCCCGGCCACGTACGACGCCGAGCCCCGGCGCCTCGCTGGTACTCCGCTCGCGTCTATAACTGGACGCAGCCCCGGCACTGCGGCCACGTTCTCGCCTTCAACAGCTTCCACGTTTGCAACGACCAAGCACAGTCCAGCACCGGATCCACCGACGAGCCGCGCCGCATTCATCTGTGCCAACACGCCGTCTACTCTCGCGTCACACTGCCCACTGCCCCACTCCCCACGCTGTCAACATGCTGTCCAACACGCTGCTCACGGCCCTGACCGGGCTGCTCGCCCTGGGCGTGCCCGCGCGGGCCGTCAAGATGACGCCGCACGCAGAGGAGATGTTCAGCCAGGAGATGGCGTTCCTGGACGACATCTACGACCCGGTGGCGGGCTACCTGTACAACTTTTACTACCCCCTGGCCGCGGGCCCGCACGAGACGCGCTCCACGGTGTGGTATGCGGCGGGCCTGCTGCAGCGCAACGAGGGCGACGACGTGGCCAACGCGGTGCGCATCATCCGCGACGTCATTGCCGGCCAGGAGAAGAACGTGTCGGCGCAGTGGTTTGGCGACTACACCGTCTACCCCGAGCAGCCCACTGTGGGCGTCCCAGCTATTGCTCCGTCGGTACGTCCGCCTTGCCCTTGCCGTGCCCTTGACTTGGCTCCCCCGTTCACGGCTAACGCGTGCCAGATCTACAACTCGTGGACCCCAACTGGCGCGGCTCATCGGCACGACGCTCATGATCATGTACGAGGAGTTTGGCAGCCTGATTGGCGCCGACACGCAGGCGCTGATCCTGGAGTCGCTGTACAAACAACACCGTCGGCGACAGCTACCGCGTGGGCGGCGTGGACGACGACAACCTCTACGAGTCGTACAGCAACCCGGCGCTGATGCGCGCCGTGGTCTCGGGCTGGACCGGGCGCAAGTGCAACGACAGCAACATGACGGCGGCGGGCGAGGCGTACGCGCAGCAGATTGTGGACCTGTTCAACCTCAACGACACGCTGAGCGAGTTCAACGTGCCCACGTACTACGGCGTGTCGCTGAGCGCGCTGACGCTGTGGGCCAAGTACATGCCGGCGTCGTCGGTCATGGGCCAGAACGGCGCGCGCATGGTGGCGGACATCTGGACGGCCTTTGGCGACTTTTACAACGCCAAGCTGCGCAACCTGGCCGGGCCCTGGGACCGCTCGTACGGCTACGACATGAACCGCTACGTGGCCATCATGTCGCTGCACATCTGGGCGCTGGTGGGGCGCGACCACGTCTTCTCGGGGACGGCGGCGTCGGAGAAGCCGTGGCTGCTGACCACGCCGACGACGGCGAGTTTGTGCCCGTGGTGGCCATCCTGTCCGCCTTCCACGCGACGCTGGTGCCCAGAGGACGTGCTGGCGCGCCTGGTGGCCTTTGCGCCCTGCGCCGAGCGCACCGTCCACCGCGAGGCCTACACGCCGCCCTTTGACCTGGAGGTGCGCAACATCTCGGCCTGGCTGTCGCGCGACCTGCAGATCGGCGGCGACTCGTACAACCAGACGGTGGTGGCGGCGCCTCGCGCGACAGCAACTCCTTCAGCCCTGCCGTCGTGCACTGGCACCGCGCCGCCACGTCGCGCCAGGCCACCAGCGTCGGCTACCTGTCGCTGCACCCGTCGGAGAAGAGCCTGCAGGCGCGCGTGGCGCCCACCAGCTCAACCTACCTACCCGGCCGGCAGCGCCGACAGCGTCTTCACCCTGGTCGTGTCCACCAACCCGCTGGGCAGCGCGCGCCGCGAACATCTACGCCTGGCCGAACCTGGACGGCGTCAACATCACCTGGGCCCCGGCAGCACCGTGCAGCCGCAGCCGGCCGTGGCCTTTGCGGCCTCGTCGGCGGCACCTGCTCGCTCATCCACAACTTTGAGTTCTGGAACCTCACCTTTGCCATGCCCGCCAACTCCACCCAGGTGCCTCGGCTCGACCTGGAGATCCACCTCGCGTGAGCGGGCCATACGTAGGCTCTGGGCGCCGCAGCAGAACAAGAAGCCGGCGCACTGCCCTGCAGAGACGGGCAAGATGGCGGAGTGGTTAACGCGCGGCCTGCTAAGCCCGTTCCTTTGGGAGCGAGGGTTCGAATCCCTTTCTTGTCGTTGGATGTGCCTTGTGGCAGATGTCTTGTCTTTTTGATTCTAAAGTCTTGCATTCTTTACTTTCTTATCCGATGTCTGGTGTTTGTCTCATGTCTCATGTCTCATGTCTTGATGTCTATTTTTCATTTTTCATTTTCATTTTCATTTTTCATTTTTACTTCTCTGATTTTGTCTACGCCGCTACAGCTTCCTCCTTCGTTTGCCGCTTCCGTCCTTCTTCAGCCATTGATTAGTCAAAATAAAGTCGATGCCATGATATACAAGCGTACGTAAACATACACGCAACAGTCGACGTGATGACACCGTCCTCTTGAAGTGACCGCCCGCACAACTCCCCCTGTCTCCTGGATATTCACCCTCCGTACTCTGCTGCAACCCTCCGTGCCTCTACGCTCCGCTACAAAAGACACCGCCGATCGTCAAAGGTACCGGTCACCCAGCCTCATCCAGCCCATGCCATCTGGTCTTCCGATATCGGCAAAGCCAGGCGAAGCCATCCGACCACGTCGTATCACCTGCTGGGAGGCTCGAGCTTCGCGGCAAAAAGCCCGGTGGAGCAGACCAAGCGCTGCACACGCTTGGTGGCCCAGCCATCTCCACGGTCTCCACGCTCTTATCGGAACCCATCCTGGGTGGGGCGCAGAGGGGCCTGGGAAGCGAACGGGGCGTCCTACCACCGGCAAACCGGTCGTTTTGCCGCCGTATCTACACCTCCGCACAGCACGCGGCCAAGTGGGCCACCCCGTCTTTGCGCCGTTGCCCCCTCGTCTAATCAGTCGCGGGCGGGACGCTGCTGGTGTGTCTGGCGGGTCTCGAGGGCTGCACGTCGTACGTCGCACGTAGCACGCCGCACGTCGCATGTCGCATGGGATGGTGCACTATCACTGGTATTCACTGGCGCACTATCACGTCGCCCTATCCTTGCCGCACTATCCTTGCCGCACTATCGCATTGTCGCTGTGCCATTGTACGTTGTCGCGTGTGGCCGTTGAGCGGTCCTATCGCCGCCCGTCGGGTCTTCGCCTCGCGGTTGCTCCTTGCTTGGCTATAAGACGTGCACGGCAGTCTCTCCGTGTCTGTCCCACTTCCACGCCCGCAGCTCACCTCTTGCAACCATCCTCGCCCTGGCCGCGACGACAGACGTGAAGCCAAGACCCTCGCCCGTTCTCGCCCGCCCGCCCTCGCCCACTCGTCCCCCTCGTCCTTTACCCGCCAACAACGCCATGGCCGACACAAAAGCAGAGGCCTCTGCAGGTCACGACGAACGGCCGTCGACACGGCACCGCCACGTCCTCGACGCCGCCGCGCCGCGCGAGGCGCACCTGTCCTTTTGGCACACGCGCTGGCGGCTGCACAAAAAGGCCGTGGCCTGGTCGGCCTACGTGTCGCTGGGCGTCATCATGCTCGCCTTCGACCCGCAGCTGCTGGGCAACATGTACGGCCATGACGCAGTTTGCCAACGACTTTGGCGAGCTCAGCGACGGCGAGTACGTAATCTGTAGGTCACGGCCGGGCGCACGACGCTCTCCATGCTCCCTGACGGACTAGGCTAACCTGCAGCCGCCGCCTGGCAAACCGGCCTTAGCATGGGCAACCCGTCGGCCAGGTCGTCGGCGCCCTCTTTGCCGCCTACCCCATGGAGTGGTACGGCCGCAAGCTGACGTTTGCGGCCTGCGTGGTGCTGACGGGCGGCCTCATCTTTATCCAGTTCTTTGCGCGCTCGCTGCACGTGCTGCTGGTGGGCGAGATCCTGGCAGCCTGGTGCTGGGCGTCTACGTGGTCATCGCGCCGGCCTACGCGTCCGAGGTGTGCCCGAGTCGCTGCGCGGCCACATGACGTCCTTTGTCAACCTCTGCTTCGTCATCGGCCAGCTGATTTGGCAACGGCAGTGACCAACGGCACCTCGCACCTGACCAACCACTGGGCCTACTCGCTGCCCTTTGCCATCCAGTGGGTGGTGGATCGCCGTCCTGCTTGCGGGGCTGGCCTTTGTGCCCGAGAGCCCCTGGTGGCTGGTGCGCCGCGGCGACCTGGCCGGCGCGCGCACGTCGCTGGCGCGCCTGTCCTCGGCCGAGGTCGACGTGGACGCCGGCCTGCAGTACATTGTGCACACGGACCGCCTGGAGCTCGAGCTCGAGCTCGGCAGCACCTACCGCGACTGCTTTCAAGCGCGAAGAACTGGCGCCCAGACCGAGGTCGCCACCGGCGTCTACTGCACCCAGGTGCTCAGCGGCATCTACCTCATCAACTACGGGCACCTACTTTTTCCTGCAGGCCGGCCTGCCCGAAGACGACGCCTTCAACATGGCCGTCGGCTTCCTGGCCGTCGGCTTCGTCGGCACCCTGCTCTCCTGGTGGGCCATGGTCCACGTCGGCCGCCGCGCCATCTTGTCTGGGGCCTGGCCGTCCTGGCCGTCCTGCAGCTGGTCATGTGGCATCCTCGACTGCGTGCCCCGGCCGGCCCTCCGGCGCCATCTGGGCCGAGTCCGTGCTCATGATTATCTGGAACGGCATCTACGACCTGACCATTGGCCCCATCTGCTTCGGTCTCATGTCCGAGTGCTCCCCACCCGCGTGCGCTCCAAGACCATTGCGTCGCCACCATGGCCCAGGGCGTGCTCGCATCGTCATGACCGTCGCCATCCCCTACATGATCAACCCGGACGAGGCCAACATGCAGGGCAAGCTGGCTTCTTCTACGGCGGCCTCGCCTTTCTGTGCCTGGTCTGGGCCTATCTGCGCGTGCCCGAGACATGGGCCGCTCCTACGAGGAGCTGGACATTCTGTTTGCCCGCAACGTGCACGCCCGCAAGTTCAAGACCTATGTCATTGAGCCGGCCAGCAGCGAGGTGGAAAAGTGAGTGGCGGGGGGAGGAGAGGACGGAGGACGGAGAAGGATGAGAGGAAGAAAGAAAGAAAGAAAGGAAGAATGTTGGGCAGATTAGCAACACCCTGGCCTGAACTGTATCTAGTCGACTCTCTTGTTTGTCGTTTAATGACCCTTACTTGTTATGAAATCATCAACATCCAACGTCATCATCATTGACACTCGGACAGACGACATTGTCCATCCTGAGACCCCATTCCGCCACGTACGGCCATAGATGCAGGAAAAGACGGGATCCCGTCCGCTCTCCACCGAGACCGCTGCCGAATACGCCGCATTGGCTGCAAAGCATGTATGGTGCCCATGGCAATGTGGCACTACAGGACGAATGTCTTCTTCCGCAGCTCTGTATAATTCTTCATAGTTTTGATTTTAGCTCATTTATACCATCAAACAGCGCGCCTCACAAACTCGCATCCTCAAACAAACGAACACACAGCACCGCCGCGCTGGCCGCAATGCCGCCCATAATGACCATCTGGACGCCTTCGGCGACGCTCTGGCCCAGCCGAGCCGCCGGTTTCGTCGTTGCTGTGTTGGTCGACGCGCTCGCCGGCTCGTATTGCATGAAGCCAAAGAAGAAGAGCGCCACGACGCAGACGCCGATGCTCCACCGCAAGCCGTCGCCGACCTGCTGCACAACAAGTACGGGCCCAGCGGGATGAGGCCACCACCAGGTAGCCGAGCGCCACGGACAGGCCAGCGGCGACGGGCCAGACGGCGTCGTCGGCGTCGGCGTCCCGGTCGGCAAGAACGGCCGCGGTGGCCTCGGGGTGTGCCTGGACGTGGGCCACCACCCGCGTCGTGGACGTGCGCCGGCAGGCCGAGCGGTGTCAGGTAGCGGCGGGCATACTCGTCGTCGTCGTGGACGACAGGCTGGCCGACAGCAGCGTCTCGCCAATGTGCGGCTGCGCGGCAACGTGGCCCAGGATTTGCCGGTGCAGGTCGGCGGGCAGGGAGAGGGGCGCCAGGTAGCGCTGGGCCGCCGCGAGGGGTCGCGGGCGGCTGCCTTGGTCTCCTCCATCTCGGGGGACTCAAGGTCGGCGGCCTTTGTCGCGTTCGCGTCCTCTGGCGCCGTCGCCGACGAGGCGGCCTGCCGGGCCGACAGATAGCCCGTCGGCAAAGCCCAGGGTAAAGTCGACCCAGAAGCGGCGGGCGGTCGGAGCGTGGAGCCGGCGGCGCGGCGTGCTCTTGCCGACGTGCTCGACGTGCTCGACGTGCTCGACGTGCGTGGCCGCCGGCTTGTCGTGGCCATCGCTGGCCCGGCGGCGTGTTTGCAGCGGCCGCGGGCGGGAGACGTGGGACACGACGGGCGAGATGGACGACGTCCACGCGAAAAAGGACGGGGACGACGACGACGACGGATACATGTTTTTGTGTGGGACCGTGTGAGGACCGTGTGGAGGACTTGCGGCGAGGACTTGCGGGCGAGGACTGTCTGCGTATGCGGACTCGACGTGAAGACGGCAACGGGGGACGGGGAACGGGATCTTGAGGAAGCGCAGACGGCCGAGTGGCCTCGCGCTCTTCTACATCGTTGCGCGTCGTCGCTGCGTGCAAGCCCGAGGCCCTCTCTGTGAGGACCCTGGCGGATGTCCTGCAGGGCGAGCGCACGTCTGTCCCAACGAGACAGCAAAGCACGCCACGTGCACGGCACGTCGAAGCGCGGCTGTCCAGGCAGTGCAGTTCTTTCAAACTGTTTGAGCAGCAAGGCACCCTGCCGTCGTAATCGGGGCCTGTCCATTGGCGACAGTGGCGGCGACAGTGCGGTACGGCAGTCCAGTCAGGCAGCGAGCGACCAGGGCAAAACGAGAACCCCGGCAACCAAAGGCCGACTATCAAAATCAAAAGCGAGACTCAGGGTCAGATCGTCGCACGCGCTGACGGGGCCGACCAGGTTACGAGGGCAATGTCCACGTGTGGCAGCAGAGCGCTGTCAATCGACAGCCGCCCGTCCGGCCATGCGAATTGTACCTTGGCCCCCGTGTGCGCCAGGGAGAGTGAGCTGGGGCGGGCGTTGGGGCCGACGATCGGCAGCTTGGCGTGCCCCGTCGAGCTTGTTTCTCGTTTCTTCTGCTTCTGTTGCTTCTTTTTCGTGTTTGCCTTCTTTGCCTCTTCTTTGCCTGTTCTTTGCCTGTTCTTCTCCACACTTTATGCTGCCAATCTCGCTTCGTCTCGACTCGACTTCGGTCAAGAGGATGAGTAAAAGTAGAAAAAGAGGCCCGTCTTCGCGCCGTCGTCAGAGCCTTGAGTCTGTAGGTTCGCCGGGACGAATGAGAATGGCTCGTTAGCAAGCACTCGCATGGTATTCGATCCGAGATCAACACGCGCTGAACGTGAACGTTGTGCGTTGAGCGTGGTACTTCGTACGTAGTACGTTGTATTACGTTGTATTTACGTGTAGTCTTGCAAAGTACGAGTACGTCGTACGTGCCGATCCTCGACTCTCGACGGTACTTCCAGGTCTTTCTTATGCAGGGCCCCAGGTATCAGACAAGGGATGGCGTACATGTACAGCCTGCACTGCTCGTTATGCGACACGACCAGTCTGCTTACCTTGTAGGCTTCCTACTCTCTTCTTCTCTCGGAGTTGGGACAAGTCAGTGCGCCGTTGGACCGGCTCGTAGCTGTCGTGCATCGTCTGAGCTTGACCACCCAAGCCCAAGACGGGTGGCGTAAACAAGCCTCGGCACCTGTGCTGTGTGCCGGTGTATCCCTGCACTAGCTGTTCCAACACGCTGCCCAGGTCCCAAAAGGCTGGGCGGACGGCACTGGCTCGAGACGACGCTCTGGCAGTCTCCACAGGGAGCTCAGACCGAGATCCGGCATGGGACCCTCTCGGCCGTTTCTCTACTTTGCATCTCTCTTTTTCTCTTTTTCTCTTTCCTCGGCGCCTCTACAAGCAATCAACGGCGCGCCCTTGGTCAGGACAAGCTCGACGTGCGTGCCCTGCAACGTCCGCCCGTGCCGCGTCGACATGTCGGCCCACAACGGCGTGGGATGGGCGTCGAGATGGCTCGACCAAGGCAACGGGCAGAACAGCCCTCGTCTCTCTCTGTTTCCTTGCCCAGCACATACTTTGTATATGCTACGGTGCCGTCTTCGTACACGTACTTCGTAGCTCGCTCCTCTCCCCCTGCCGGTCAATGCCTCTTTTGGCCGTCGGTAAGCAAAGCTGCAGGGACAAGGCACAGGAAGTGGGTGAAGCACAAGGGCAACGATCGCGCCCCCAGCGGACTCCACGGCCGGCCTGATCCACTCCCGCCAGTGACCGCTCTGCTCGGGTCGGGCTGGCACTGCACGTTGTAGATGCCCTCTGTCGCTGTCGTGAAGACGTTGCATGTGCTCTCCCACGTGGGTTGCTTTCCGTCGGCTTGAGACTTTTGCAAATTGCATCCCACACGTTTTCCAAACTAGGATCTACGCTGAGCGGAGCACACCCTACGGAGCAGGCATGTGCTCGCCAGGCTCAGGATGCACGCAGGATGCACGCAGACCGAGCACGGAAGGGATGTCAGGCACGTTGTGCAGAGTCGGCCCCGCCATGCCGGCCATGACCCGAAGAGAGGACCAGAAGTCGAACGAGGCCGCCGATCTTGGGGATCAACTTGCCTATATATGCAACGGCCCGGTGCCTTGTTTGTCGCTCTCGACGGTTGATCACCAAGTCCCAGCCCAAGCCCAAGCCCAAGCCCAAGCCCAAGCCCACGCCCAAGCCAAACGCACACCCAAGCTCAGCTCCCGCCAAGCATCGCCAGGCCTCCCTCCGACCTCGACAATGCTCACCAACTCTCTCACGGGCCTCTTGGCCCTCGCGGCGGTGGCGTCGGCCAAGCCCTCGCCCTGCCGGCCCGTCAGCACAGCACGGCGGCCATCCAGAACATGAAGCAGCACATCAAGTCTGTCGTGCTGCTGGTGCTGGAGAACCGCTCGTTTGACAACATCCTGGGCGGCCAGACGCTGCCGGGCCTCGACAACCCCTACCACAACGGCCCCTTTTGCAACCCGCTCAACCTGACCCAGCCCGTCGTCGGGCCAGCCTGCAGCAACGCCCGGGACTACGACTCCATCGCCGACGACCCGGACCACGCCGTCTACGGCAACAACATTGAGTTTTACGGCACCTTCAACCCCAGCAACGAGGACATTGCGTCGGGCAAGCTGGCGGCCAAGCAGAACGGCTTTGTGCACGAGCAGCTGCGCCTGTACGACGCATGGGCCAACCAGACCACGCTGTCCGAGCAGGTCATGAACTACTACACCGAGGAGCAGGTGCCCGTGCTTCACGACGCTGGTGCAAAACTACGTGACCTTCAACTACTGGCACTTCGCCATCCCGGCCCACCGACCCCAACCGCCTGCCCTGGTGCCGGCAGCTCCTTTGGCCACGGCACCAACGACGCCCAGTTCAAGGCCAAGGGCTTTGACGAGCGCAGCATCTTCCAGTCGCTGACGGAGAACGGCCACGACTGGCGCAACTACTACGACCCCTCCGGCGGCACCGGCCCCGAGGCCTCGTGGTTCAAGTGGACCTACGACCAGGGCCTGGACAAGAACGTCGTCGAGCTGGACCAGTTCTACGTCGACGCCCACGCCGGCAACCTCACCAACTTTAGCATCATCAAACCCGTCCTGCTGTGGCGTCGAGACCAAACTCCATGCACCCCACCGGCCTGGTGTCGCTGGGCGAGGGCCTCATCAAGGACGTCTACGACGCGCTGCGCGCCGGTCCCCAGTGGAACGAGACGCTCTTCATCATCACCTACGACGAGACCGCGGCTTCCACGACCAACGTGCCCGCGCCCCTGGCCCCCAAGCCCGACAACCTGGCCTACACCGCCACCACCCCCTCGGGCCAGGACTACACCTTTGGCTTCGACCGCCTCGGCGGCCGCATGCCCACCTTTTTGATCTCGCCCTGGGTCAGCAAGGCCAAGGTCGAGGGCCTGGCAAGAACACCGCCGGCGACACCGTCTCCTACTCGGCCACCTCCATCCTGCGCACGCTCGGCTACCTCTTTGACTTTGCCCCCTACAACCCGCGCGTCGAGTGGTCGCCCTCCTTTGAGGGCCTCATCAACGCCCAGGTCCGCACCGACACCGTCGAGGAGCTGCCGAGGCCAACCCCTTCCGCACCAGCCAAGCGCTTCACCAACTAAGGGTGTTGTGTTGATGATGCCGTCGACCGTCGATGCCGTCGATGCCGTTGATGCCGTCGATGCCGTTGATGCCGTCGCAGGCCGTTCTCCCCAAAGCCATCACCACGAGGCCCTTTCATTACAAAGGGCTGTTCGTATCTCTTTTCAAAAGTACACAATTTAGTTCAAAGCCAGAGCACCAATGGTGACGGTGCAACATACATTTCTACATCTTCTACCACACCGATTTTCAATTTGAGCAAACTCATCAAGGAGCAACGAGGTCAGACGGCCCTACGTAGTTGTCCAGGCATCTTTTGATTTGTATGATTTGTATATTGTAACGTGCTTGCTTGGTTCTTGTGTAGTGTTTGTATGGTATGTGTATGGAACTTCTATCATCTCTCTGACTTTTGAATAGTTCTATGACATCTACTTAATATTTGTTTGATAATTTCATAACAAGTAGGATCGTTATTATTCAAAATGAGCGCTTGACATGTCCTTTTGGCAAAACCCTCTTTTATTCTATGCAAAACTACATCAAAACACCTCTCCTCGACTTGCATCTTAACAAAGACTAAGCGGCTGATATTTATACCGTTCTGATGTTTTTCATTTCGTAAACTCGTCTGGTATTTCTTAGCTTTTCATTATCCGTACAATATCTCTGTAATGTTTGTATATTGTGATGGCAGCTCGAAACTGGTGTGGGTTCTGTATGATTTTGAATTACTGTAGTGATAGTTCCTGACTTCGGTGTGGCATTTGTTTAATCTTTTGCATAGCTTATCTTGGTTCGCTAGTATCTCAAATGAACGTCAATAGATTCTGTATCCCTTTCAAAGTCTTTCATACTCATGTCACCTCTCATGTGATGCATCTCCATGTCGGATATCGCAAACTAAAAATCGTCGCCGCCACCACATAACACATTCAGTCACGTGCTGTCCGCTCCGGCAATTGCGCGTAAACACGCGCCGGTCTAAACTCAAGACCGCGACAGGCTGCCACTGACGTATCTTGAGCCTCATTCTGCACGTCAAAGTCTCTCGCGACTTGGCTCGCCCGACCCATGGCGACCGCTCTACAGCTACTCATGAAACCACTCGCAACCGGCCCGAGCGAATGACCCGTCCATAGCCGCACTGGCGATTCGCGCCTCCTCTTCTCTTCCCCTCGACATATCCCCCTCCCCCCCCCTCCATGGCGTCCACCGTCTCCTCGCGGCCCATCCCGGCCCTCTACACCGTCTACGTCCTCCGCTCCACCATGCGCCACGCCTCCCTCTACATCGGCTCCACACCGACCCGCCGCGCCGCTCAAGGGATCAAGGGGCCGCGCGCACGTCGCGCGCCAGCCTGCGGCCCTGGGAGATGGTCGGTGCGGTGTCTGGCTTACCCAGGCGCCGTCGCCCGCGCTCAAGTTTGAATGGCCTGACCAACCCGCACCTGTCGCTGCACATTCCGGCCGAGGGCGCGGCTGTCCGTCGCGAGCCAAAAGAAGCGCACGGCGCAACCCACCAAGCGGCCGCCCGCGAGCATGCCACACTCCTCCTGGCCAACCTCCACCTGCTGCTGAGGGTGCCCAGCTTTGCGCGCTGGCCGCTCCGGCTGGCTACATTTTTGTGCCGAGGTGGCACGCGGGCTGGGAAACAGGGGTGAGCCCAGCACAAGCCGGAGGACACATAACGCCCAGTCGACGTTTGAAGACTTTCCGTCGGCGCCGCCGGAACGATTCGTCCGCATCGCGCAGAGATCCGACTCGGCCCACTCGGTCGGCCCCTGACGCCTCGACGCCTTGACGCTCTCAATGCCCTCACCCCCGACCCCTCGACGCCCCCGCGCACTCTACTGCATCCAGGACGGGCCCTGGGCATCACGCGCGCCCCTCGACTACGGGCCATGCCCTGTGGACAAGGCCCAGGACACTTCACCTTTGAGTCGCGAAGGGCCACTTGAGCGGTGCCACGAGGCGCTGCCCGCCGGACAGGGGCTGTACGCCTGTGCCCCAACGCGTCGGTGCGAGGCCGTCGGACACCTGCGCTGCTGAGCGGGCACCTATTGCGAGAGGAAGCCACCGCGCGTGGGCCGTACAACCTTCTTCCCAGCACAGACGGCCCCCTCGTACCCGTCCGCGGCCACTGCCCCGACTGCGGCGGCCCCGTCGCTCTGGGGCGACATGATGAAGGAGCTGACGCTGCGCTGCGCGGGCCAAGAGGTCGAGAAGCTGGTCAAGGCCAAGCGACGCCAGGAAAAGGCGGCCGATAAGGCACACATCGGCGCCGAGGCGCGGAAAAGGCGGAAGAAGGCGTGAGAGGATGGAGGCGGACAAGGCGGCAGCGGCAGCGGCTGTCGCTCGAGGTACGTGGACGACGTGGAGCGACGTGGACGAGACGTGGACAGACGTGAGACGACCTGGACGACGGGACGACCCCCTGTCCGACAGCTGTCCGACCTGTCCGACTGTCCGACCCCTTTGTTCGAGAACGAAAACCGGCCCACAATACCCAAAGTTAACAAAGGCCAAACCAGCAACAACAACAAAAACATGCAAAACAACAAGAAGCACAAAGCCAAAGGCAAGGCAACAGCGGCCAAGGCCACGAAGATTACAGGAACGGCGAGAGTCACAAAGGCCGTTTGGCAAGGCACCAAGAGCGACCACGAAAAGGGCGACGAAGACGAACGAAGACGGGCGGACTACGATAAAGGGCGGCGAAGACGACCTAAGGACGACAGAAGACGGAAACCAACGACAAACCAAATGCAGCCACGGCCGGGCAACAGGGGCAACAGGGCTGGGGCAAACAGCATCGGCGAGGGGCTGCAAAAAGCCAGCGGCAGGCAAAAGCAACGGCCCTCGCCACCGCAGCCGTGCGAGCGCACGGGCCGGCCTCGACAGAAGCGGAATCACCAGAAGTTGGTCATTATTTAGATCCGGCAGACCGGGAGCGAGATGTGACCGAAACAGGGGAAAAAGGGGGAAGCTCACAACGATAACCATTACCACGACGACACATAGGACCACGTCTCCATACATACGGCATATCCATCTTTCGGAGATTAAAGGAATGAACAATAGGAAACAGAAGTAGAGAGTTTGGCCATCTAAAAGGCAGCATGACATACTTTTTTCCCTTATTTGATAGATCTGTTACGAGATAGGCCATGGTATGATCACCCGTTATTCTGCCATATCTCTCAATTGCCACAAGAAGAACGATTTTGGCGGAAGTTCCCCTGTGGCCTATTTGTAAACCACTTTTCAACCTTTTGTCCGATGAAGAAGTGTACGGAAACAGCCACAACATACAGTTGTCCGGTTTACAACAGTGTCGAGATCAATGAAGCCTGGGTTTAGCCGCATCCCGCGACTTTTCGTGCCGTCCAATGAATGTGATTGGCCCGCACGACTAGTGTTGCAACCATTTTCAATGAGATTCCGTGTCAGCTTCAGTAGGTACCTTCTTGTAGTATGTACAGCGCAAAGGTACCTGTGAAGAGTTTTGGCTGTATCAGAGCCCGGGATTCACGTCGAGAACGTCTGCGAGAACGACGCTACCAAGATGGGAGAAACTTTGGTTTAGTTGTATCCGTCCGAGCAGGCAGTACGGTACCAGCCTCTCCCATGTTCCCTCCTCTCGCCTTGCCATCAAGTCTACGTCTGCTCGCCACCCCGCCGCCAGTGCTCTTGGCTCTTTTCGGTCTTTGGTTCGCCCAATCCACGGCGAGAAGGACGTGAAAAACTGGACACGCGCTTCCACATGGCCGTTCTGAACCCACAAAGCTGCTGCGACCTCTTTACAAAGTACGAGTACCACATGCTCTAGCCAGTCGTGCTGTCGAGACGGCCATGTTTGCCATCTGTTTGCGCGCCCACACGGCGAGTTGTTGGGCAGAGACGAGCGTGTCCTAACTCGGGATCTGTGTAGCCTCGTTGGCCAGGAACAACCGGAGCGGGTAAGATACAAAGGCATCAAAGGTCAAAAGAAAGAGGAAAAGGTAAAGGTAAAGCTAAAAGGTAGAAAAGTAAGGTCAAAAAGGGCATGTGTCGCCGGCCGTTGGTACGAGACGACGTCGTGTTGGTGGCTTCTTCCCGATGTTCCCTGCGCAGGCGTTGCATGGCGCACGAATGCCCATTGGGCCCTTCGTGTCGGACAGTATGCACATGCTCTCATTGAAGATACAAAGTACACGGCGAGACGAGATGCGAATGACGCCTGCCGTTGGTGCGTGAGACGTCCCCCTGCGCCCTCCACGCTGACTCGTGCACTGAACAAACGACATCCAGTACTCTGGGCCCTTACTGAGCATGGAGGCACGTCTGCAGGCAGAGCCGTGTCTTGAGAGCAGTCCACGAAACAGAGCCCCGGTATATGTGACCTCGATCCAACAGATGCAACACAGCAGACTTGATTCGACGCGACGAGCACATGGAGGATATTCGGGGCCTTGTCGCTCGCATTATCAGATGTTCGTGCCAGACACAAAGCCGATAGCGCAGACACGCTAACGACCAGCAGCCCACTTTTGATCGACGCCATACAGCACGGCTAGCCTCGTTACTTTCTCGCAAAAGTACTTCATATCGGGCCAAGTCTGGGCCTGATGTAAGGTACTGTGTACATTCACCCTCGTCTGGTGCTTGATGCTCTGTCATGCAGCACCCTCTCATTGCCGTCTGTGCGACATATTCAGAGACCAGATACCGACCGCACTGCAGGCTGCGGCGCTGTTCCTGGGCACATGGGCGTTCTACATACTGAGTAGTACTCGTATTCCGTTCCAGCATGCCTTTGGGCGACAGCCTCCTCCCACAACGTCGACCTCACTGTCGCCTCGCCCAGTCCCCATGTGCGCGCACACAACTGCTCCATGCTCCCACCCGATGCCTTGACCCACCAGGCAGACATCACTGTCCTCTGCTCGCCTCCGGCACGCATCTGGGCCTTGACCTTTTGTACTTGGTGCTCGTCGGCTTTATGGTCGTTTCGTGTTCCTCCCATTGACTTGATACGCAACTTCAGCCTTCTGGTCCATCGCTCCTTCCATCGCATCGTGTTCTTCTGCGCTCCTTCCTCAGTCTGTAATTACAGGGCTCCTGTCAAAGTCCGGTCCAATCACAGCCCTTTGTCCCGGTGCATTCCTCTTTCGACCGCACAGAAACAACTTCACGTCCTCCTCTTTTTCTTCTACTCTCCTTTTCTCTCTTCTTCTCTCTTCTCTCCTCTCTACTCTTCTCTCCTTGCCTCGTCTACTCCTGTGCCAGCCTCAACACCAAACGCCCCCAGACCAACCTTCACCTCGATTGTACCGCATCTCGTCAGTAGCCGTGTTGCCAAGTATTTCAAACTCGGCTTACAGCCAAGCCGCAAATCTCTTCCCAGTTTCGTCGTCTTTTCCTCGGTTTCTCAGCCTCTCGTTACTTGCAGGCTACGACTCCCGAGAACGCACTTATTCTTGTCTTCTTGTCACCTGTCCCTCCGTCGACGGACTAGTCCCCTTTTCGCACCCATTGAGTTTCTTTAGTCTCGTCTAGCACAGAGCCAACGCAAGCCCGCCCAGGAGACTCCCATAATCCCACATATCCCCCCAGTCGGCTTAGCCTGCCTCTTTCTTTTGTCTTTTGCGCTTTCTGGCATCCAACTCTCTCCCATTTCTCTCCGACTCGCCAACCTTTTTTCGTCTCACCACACGACCTTTCGAGCCCACCACCACGACAGCGCACGACCACCCTCGAGCGATCCGACGCCCACCCGACCAGCCCGTTTTTTCTCCCCTTAGCCTGCCTCTTTCTTCGACGTCGCCCGTCGCCCTCCGCCGCCATCGCTTTCGCAGACGTCTTGCTCTACCACCAAGTCTTTCGACTCTAGATGCATATCCGCACAGACACCACCCACAGGATGACGGCCGTTTCGGCACCCTATATTTTTTCTCTCTTTCTTTTTTCCTTCGTTTTTGTAGGGCCACTGCTTCTCCCGACGAGTCGCTTTCGACACCACGCCTCTAGACGCAGCAGAGACTCGATACCGGCCACGCGATCGATCGATAGACGACGACGACGACGACGGCGGCGATCCGTGAGCCCAACTGCGGTCACGACACACGACTTTTCACGTCTCCTCTTCTCGATACCAACCCACATACACCCACATCGCGCCCACAATGATGGCCATTGTCCCTGCTGTAACGGGCGCTCTAGCGGAGCGAATGGCGCGCGCAAGGACGGCGCAAAGCCGGAACAATGGCAAAGACAGCGGCAGCCATGGTGCTTCTTCAGGAGCCAGCGGCAAGTCTGGCAACAAAATCTTGCTAAAGAGCTCAAGAACCTCTGCTGCTGCTGCCATCGGCGCCTCCAATGCCCCGAGCACCACAGCCAGCTCGCGCGCGTCGCCTGCTGCAGCACCCCCAGCCAGCAGTGCCTCGTCGTACCAACAAGAACACGGATGGGCGGCCAGTCGAACGCGGGCGGCGGCAGTGGTAGCGGACACGGCAGTCACTTGCCGCCACTGAGCGCCATGCGGAGCGCACCGCTGGATCTCAACTCGGTCGAACGCCGCGGCCAGCCTACGGCCAGCAAGGAGACGGGGAAGCGCAAGAACCGCCCCCCACGACCTGGAGGAGGCGGCCGACTACTGCCAAGAGGAGGAGTGGAAGGACCCCATGGCCTACATGCGCAAGATCACGCCCGAGCGCAAGAATACGGCATCTGCAAAATCATTCCGCCCGACTCGTGGAACCCCCCTTTGCCATTGACACACAGGTGCGTTTGGCCACCCACGACGCGCAAAGGCGAACGAATGTCTAACGCTCATTGAACAGAGATTTCACTTTCAAACAAGGAAACAGGAAACTGAATTCCGTCGAAGGCAGTACGTGGCACGCTTTCCTCCCCGCTCCCCGCTCCAACGGCCGCCAATCTAACCTCACTCTACACAGGCACGCGCGTCAACCTGGGCTATCTCGAAGGCCTCTTCAAATACCACAAGAACATGGGCACACCTGACCCGGCACCCTACGTCGACAAGAAGCCACTCGACTCTACCAGCTGAAAAGGCGTCGATTCGCGAGGCGGCTTCGACATGGTGTGCCGACTCAGAAGTGGGCAGAGATTGGTCGCGATCTGGGCTACAGCGGCAAGATTATGTCCTCGTTGTCGACCTCCCTCAAGAATTCGTACCAGAAATGGCTCTGCCCTACGAAGACTATCTGCGCCTCGCCAAGCCTGGTGTGCACCAGCAGCTTCGAGATGGAGAACGGCGGCCCTTCACCCCCAGCCCCGCCGCCAGTCCCATGGCTCGCTCCAACATCCAGACCCCCTCCAGTGCGCCTGGTGGCGGCTCGCCCACCCGCAACGCCAGTGATGCCCTCCACGCCTCACTTTCGGGGAGCGGCCGCAACACGCCCGGCACGGCCAACAACACGCCACCCCCGGCCGACTCCGAAAAGGCTTCTGGCCTGGCACCTGCGCATCCCCTCAAGCGCCAGCTGGCGGCCGGCGACCCCAGACGCCGACAAAGGGGAGAGTGCGGCGCGGAGGGCGAGGAGGAGGGCTCAGGCAGCCGGCGGAGTAAGCGTCTGAAGAAGGAGGCCGTCCCCAGGGTGGCCGGCTCGTACATGTCGCTGTTGCGTCCGCAGCAGCCGCGCATACCCGGACGACAAGAGCGACCCCCGCGAGAGCTGCGAGCATTGCGGCAAGATGGAGAGTGCCGGCTTCTTGATGGTGTGCGAGTCGTGCGACCATGCCTACCACGGAAAGTGCGTGGACCCGCCAATAGCCACCAAGCCCACGGCCGAGTGGAACTGCCCGCGCTGTCTTGTCGGCGACAACCAGTACGCGCTTCGAGGACGGCGGCCTCTACTCGCTGAAGCAGTTCCAGGAAAAGGCCTTGAGTTCAAGCAGAGCTACTTTGAGGACAAGATGCCATTCGATCCCACGCTCAACTGCCATCGCCCCATCACGGAAGACGACGTCGAGCGCGAGTTTCTGGCGCCTGGTGTCCAGCATCGATGACACAGTCGAGGTGGAGTACGGTGCCGACATCCACTGCACCACACACGGTTCGGGCTTCCCCACCATTGAGAAGAACCCCAACGAACCGTACTCGACCGACCCCTGGAACCTCAACATGCTGCCGCTCCACCCCGAGAGTCTGTTCCGCTACATCAAGTCGGACATCTCTGGCATGACTGTGCCCTGGGTCTACGTCGGCATGATCTTCTCCACCTTTTGCTGGCACAACGAAGACCACTACGCCTACTCGGCCAACTACCAGCACTTTGGCGCCACCAAGACGTGGTACGGGCATCCCCGGCGCCGACGCGGGCAAGTTTGAGAACGCGATGCGCGAGGCCGTGCCCGACCTGTTTGAGACCCAGCCCGACCTGCTGTTCCAGCTGGTCACGCTCTTGCCGCCCGAGAAGCTCAAGGAGGCCGGGGTGCGCGTCTATGCGTCGACCAGCGCGCTGGTCAGCTGGTCATCACCTTCCCCAGGCCTACCATGCCGGCTTCAACCACGGCTTCAACTTCAACGAGGCCGTCAACTTTGCGCCGGCCGACTGGGAGCCGTTTGGCCTCGCCGGCGTGGACGGTTGCAGCAGTTCGCCCTGCTTCTCGCACGAGAGCTGCTGTGCACCGCGGCGGACGATGTATCGAGCGCGGCCACGGGGCCGCTGACGATCCAGACGGCCAAGTGGCTGTCGCCTGCCCTGGAGCGCATCCGGAACCGCGAGGAGACCAACCCGCAACGGCTTTCTGGCCAAAGCACTAAACGAAATCCCCACACACTGCCCCTTGTAGGGCGGGACACGGGCGTGGGCCGGCGCGGCGACGATGTATCGAGCGCGGCCACGGGGCCGCTGACGATCAACGACGCGACGTTCCCAGTTCTTTCTGAGGGTTTACGTACTGTCGCGCTTTCAAGTGTGTCAAGACAGGCAAGGTTTCTGTCTGCAGCACGCCGGCTTCAACCATGCTGCACCGCGCGCGAGGCGAGCCGCTTCCTCGGCGACGCCCATTTTGTCGTCTACCGCAAGTGTCGACGACTCGAGGCCATGTGCAAGAAGATTGCCGAAAGGCGGCCTGCCCGAGGCCTGGAAGAAAGTACGACAAGATTCTGGAGGAAGACGCGACGCCTCTCTCAAGACCTGCGTGCTGTCTGAACGAAGGTGAGAAGATCCCTTTGATCTGCCTTCTTTGCCGGTGCTGCGCGAATTCGTCGACCGCTGTAATCACTGGGTTGAAGAGGCTACAACATACATTGTGCGAAACAGCAAAACCGACGGAAACGGAGACGCGCAAGTCCATCAGCGCGGCCAGCGGCGAAGCAGCCGGCGCACCACGTCCACGTCACCTCCACGTCGACGGCAAACGGCAACGGCAACGACCTCGGTAACGACGACGGCAACGGTAACGACGACGGCCGCGGGAGCCGCGGGCCCACCGGAATCGACGGGCGGACCGACGACAAGGACAAGGAAAAGGAGCGGGAGACGCCGCAACATTTCCAACATCTACCGCTTGCTGGACGAAGCCGCCCAGATCGGCTTCGATTGCCCCGAGATCCAGCTGCTCCAGCAGCGAGCCGACGCCATCAAGATCTTCCAGGAAGACGCCAAACGCGCTCTAGCGCACGTCTCCAACGCAAACGGTCTACACCATTGCCAACCTGTTGGATGAGGGCACAACTTTAACGTGGACGTGCCCGAGGTCGAGAGCCTGACACGGTTCTGGACCGGCTCAAGTGGATCCACAGGGCCGAGTGCAGCCGGCGCTCATATCTCTCCCTGGACGAGGTGCTCGACCTGCTCGAGGACGGACAGCGGCTCGGCATCGCGCAGTACGACGAAAACATGGCCTATCTGGAGGAACAGCGTCGGTGGGCCAGCAGTGGGAGAAGAAGGCCAAGGAGCTGCTCTCGGCAGACGCCGTGCACTACCCGCAGCTCGAGGCGCTCTCGAGCCCGGTGTCGCTGGGCCAGGTCCCGGCCATGAAGGCGACGATTGCACAGATCAAGCAGATTTTGCACAAGCACCGGGACGCACACCGCAGGTGTCGGACCTCAACGCGCGCTGTCACCACAGCGACTACCGGAGCCGGCCCGCGTACTCGGCCAGGTGGTCTCGCTCGATTGGCCAGGATGAGGAGCTGCAGCTCAAGCCGACGGGCACGCACGAGCTGGAGCGCGAGCAAGAAGCGCAACGAGGACTGGATCCGCAGGGCAAGCGCGTCTTTGGCAAGACCAACGCCCCCCTCTACATTCTAAAGAACCACCTGGAGCATGTGCTGGACCGCAACAGCGACTGCTTCGACACGCAGGACGACAAGCCGCGCACGCCCGCCGAGCCGGCGTCCCGCGAGCCGAGCCCCGACGAAACGTCTGCGGCGTATAGGAACGCCAAGCTTCGTGAGGTGTTTTGCATCTGCCGGCGCACGGAGGCGGGCATGATGATTGAGTGCGAAGTGTGCCACGAATGGTGGTTTTTCTTTTTTTTCCTTCTTTCTTTCTCTTCTCTCCTTTCTCTCTCCTCACCTTTCTCTCTCCTCTCCTTTCTCTCTCCTCTCTCCGTTTGCCCCCTGCACGAGGCGTCTGCTAACGGCCCAACGTTTAGGTACCACGGAAAGTGTCTCAAGATTGCGCGAGGCAAGGTCAAGGAGGACGACAAGTACACGTGCCCGATTTGCGACTGGCGCGTCAAGATTCCTCGCGACGCGGCCCGGCCAGACCTCGAATCGCTCATCAACCTGTTCAACGAGATCCCCAACCTGCCCTTCCAGCCAGACGAGGAGCAGATCCTGGCGGAGATTATCAACGGCGCCCTGGACTTCCGGGCCAAACTGGAGGACTATCTGGACCCCAACCTGACGTCGGAGAGCGACGCGATTAAGCAGCGCTTCTATCTCCGCAAGATTGAGGGCGCGGAGATTCTGCTGACGCGCGAGACCAACTTCTTCCGCCAGGTGCTCCACAAGCGCTTCCCCGTGGCGCCTGACCCGCCGCCGCTGATTGAAGAGTCCAAGAGCACGCGCAAGCCGCGGCCGACGAAGCTGCAGAAGATGATGGCGCAGTACCAGGTGGACGACCCGGACGACCTGCCCGAGCTGGTCAAGCTGCGCGCCAACAGCTCGCGACGCAAGATGCTCACGGCCGGTACGGCGGCCGAGGCAGCGGCCGCGTCCTTTCGCTCGTCGGGCCTCATGATGCCCTGGCGCCGGCCACGGCGCAGCCCGGCGCCCAGGAGCGTCCGCTGTCGGACGGCAGCCCCACCGCGACGGCGACGGCTTCCGCCGCAACTCCGAGGGATCCTACAGCAGCAGTGCCAGTGCCGCGTTTAGCAGCTTTGGCAAGGGCAAGCCCCAGCCGTCGCAGCCGCCGCAGCCGCCGCAACCGTGGGCGGCGCCGTCACCGTCGCAGCCACGCCAGCCTCTGGACCGCCACAGCACAGTAATGAGCTTTGACAGCGCCAGCGCCAGCGCCAGCGGCCACAAGGCGACCAGCGACGTGGGTCGGACGTCGTCTGGTGGCGCGCCGGCGGCCGCTGCTGCGCCTTTGGGACACGACCGCGCAGGCAGCGATCCAACATGGCCTGCGCCGTCCTCTCTGGCAGGTCCCACCGCCGACGCCGACGGAGGAAAGCGGCCGCCACGGGGCTTGTTTGACGCGGTGCCACGGTCGTCGGATGCCGGCCGCGACGCCGGCGACCGCATGGACGTGGACAGCGGTGCGGACGCCAAGTAGGGAGGGGGTGTCGGCATCGGCATCGGCATCGGCATCGGCATCGGCCATGCATTGGATTGGTATGGGGGGGGCGTCAAAGAGGCAGCGGGTTGACGAAGAAAAGCACAGGAGGGTAATGGGTATGTACAACGGGCACGTGGTGGTTTGGGCGCGGCTCACAAAAAGGCAACGGGAGTTTAGGTCGTTTTCGGTTGTTTTGTCGGTTTGTCGGTTTGTCGGTTTGTTGTTTCTTGTTCTTCGTGTATCGTTCTCTGGAGGCGGCTGTGCTGCTTTGTGCCCTTTATCTGGGCCGATTTCTTGCTTCTTGATTTGTGTTTTGTTTGTTGACTTTTGCTTTGTGCTTTGGTCCTTTTGATATCTTCATGTTTCTGTATCTCTGTGGTCATCTTCCTCGGCTCTTGTCTGCGGAACAGCTTCTTGAAACAACTAATCGGTGGGCTCCGTCTTGTAGCCTCCTTCAATGGCATTTTCTCTTCATGTGCTTCACTCTACCGCGTGTCTCACTCCAGCTCCATTGATAATACTTTCAACCTTCATCTCATGCGATTGGTTAGAGCAGGCGAGGCTGTCGATCACATACAGTGTACTTAGTATACCAGCCAGATGCTTGGCAGTCACCGCTGCTATCTACACCGCGACCTGTGGTCTTTGCAATTCACTTCAGCACACCATCACAGTGCCTCCATTTCACATAATGTACAGAATACATTCGGCCACAGTCTGTCCAGAGAATCAATCGCGTCTCCCTCTCCTTGTCGTTCGACAGCTGCCAACAGTTTCGCTGAGCATAGACAAGGCTGCGGGCTCTGAAGAATAGGCAGTTCGTTGCGCTAGTTCCACGAGTGGTCCGTGCGCGAATCTCGACGACAGACAACGGAAGCTTCAAGACCTACAGAGTACAACTGCCGCCTCCACCTCAACCTTGCATCAACGCCAGCTCGTCGCGCCAATTCCCATCGCCGCGCGACCCCCCACGATACCCCAGACGACGTACGACGACAAAGTTTACTGTGAGCGATTGATACCCTCGACTGGACGGCTGGCGCGACGCCATCGACTCTCGACCCTCTCGCCCCGACTTTGACCCTGACCTCGACCTCGACCTCGACCTCCCCCTCCACCTCCCCCTCCCCTCTCCCTCTCCCTCACAGCATGGCCGCCAAGGCCGACGACGCGGCCGCAGTCCGCCTTCTGTGGAACCCGGAAAACGTCAAGGACGTGGCCGAGTCGGTGGGCATCTCGCAGATCCACGACGACGCGCTGCGCTGCCTGTCGCAGGACGTCGAGTACCGCATCGGCCAGGTGATTGTGGAGGCGCTGCGGTTCATGCGGGCGGCGCTGCGCACCACGCTGACGGTGCAGGACGTGTCCCTGGCCCTCAAGGTGCTGGACGTGGAGCCGCTCTACGGCTACGAGTCCACGCGGCCGCTGCGGTACGGCGAGGCCAGCATCGGCCCCAGCCAGCCGCTGTTTTACGTCGAGGACGAAGAGGTCGAGTTTGAGAAGCTCATCAACGCGCCCCTGCCCCGGGTGCCGCGCGACGCCAGCATGACGGCGCACTGGCTGGCCATTGAGGGCGTGCAGCCGTCCATCCCGCAGAACCCGACGACGGCCGAGGCGCGCAGCACGCAGGAGCTGGTGGCCAAGGCCCGGGGCCAACCGGCGCTGGCGGCGCTGGCGGGCAACGACAACGTGGGCTTCAAGCCGGCGGTCAAGCACATTATCAGCAACGAGCTGGTGCTGTACTTTGACAAGATCCAGGCGGCCATCCTGGACGACAACCCGACGAGGAGGTGCTGCGGCTGCGCGAGGCGGCGCTCGAGTCGGTGCGCTCCGATCCCGGCCTGCACCAGCTGGTGCCCTACTTTGTCAGCTTCGTGGCCACCCAGATCACGCACCGCATCGACGACGTCACCCTCCTGCGCCACATGATGGAGCTGACGACGGCCCTGGTGGCGAACCCGCACGTCTTCCTCGACCCCTACGTGACGCCGCTCTGCGCGCCCGTGCTGACCTGCCTGCTGGGCCAGAACCTGGGCCTCGGCGGCGACAAGGCCGGCGCCTCGGCGTCGGCGGGGGCGGTGTCCAGGGCACCGACGCCGTCCGCGACGTCTACCTGCTGCGGGAGCTGGCCGCCTCGCTGCTGGGCTGCTGGCCCGCAAGTTTGCCCAGAGCAGCACGCTGCTGCGGCCCAAGCTCACGCGCACGTGCCTCAAGACCCTGCTGGAGCCCGACCGCCCCGTCGGCGTGCTCTTTGGCGCCGTCGCCGGTCTGTCGGCCGCCGGCGGGCCCGAGGCCGTGCGCGTCCTGCTGCTGCCCAACCTCAAGCCCTTTGACACCTACGTGCTGCAGCCGCTGCAGGAGCGCGGCGCGTCCATTGCCGTCGAGCTGGAGATGCTCGTGGCCGGCGGCATCCTCAAGGCGATCCGCACGCTGGTGCCTGCGGCGCCGCCAAACTCACAGGGGGCTGGTGTGGACGCCGGGGCCGGGGCCGGGACGGCGAGCAGCGACGTCGAGACGGCCGAGCTGGTGGACTTTTTGGGTCCCGTGGTGGGCCAGCGGGTGGCCCAGCTGGGCGATTCGCGGCTGAATGCCGTGATTCTCGAGGCGCGCAACATTGAGTAGCCAAGCGCGCACGAGCGAGCGGAGCGAGGGCAGAAGATGGCCAGCGGAGCGAGGACAGAAGGGCTGTATATCTACTTGTATCTACATTGTTTTACAAAGTGTTGGAAGGCGCTGATGGTCCACCAACAAGGACACTGGACAGGCGTTTACAGGTGGTTGGTCTCTCTTTTTGTCAGGCGCAACAATGTCTTTATGAAACAAACTCTTCCAGGGCATCCACACGTGCGTTCATCTTGACTGGTGTATGATCTGAAGGCTGATTTGAACGGCCTTGACAAACCCAACGGGGTGGCCGGGGAATCATGAACTGAGAAGCAGACCATCCCACGTCCTGACATGACATCCTGACATGTGCTTCCCAGAGGACAGGGAGACGAAAGAGGAGACGCTGGACAGGCTGAGGCGACGGACATTGTCACCGCTGAGGGTGAGGGGACTCGACGGTTTCCACCACAGCACACTGACTTTACGAGAATCTCTCGAGTCAACCGAGTCAACCGAGTCAACAAGTCAACCGAGTCCGCCCTCCATGGGGAGACCAGCTCGAGACTGGCGAGCCTTGCGACGAGGGTTTGTACGTTTGGGCGCGATGTCAGGGAGCGGTGGGCTGGAGAGCGTGGACGCCGGCCTGGCGAAGAAGGCAAACAAAAGCACTAGACGGAACAGGACCTAGAAGCAGTAAAAAGGGTATATTCTATTGCATCGTCCATCGCAAACAACACGGCCGCTCGACTGCGTCGTGCGTCGACCACGCCACTCTGTCAACGCCGTCAACGCCCACTACAACAACCCCTGCTTCTGCAAGTCGTAGTAGACCTTTTCCGGCATCACATGGCCCTCGGCATCCTCCATCTGCACCACGCCGCTCTCGTCCTGCTTGCTGCGCTTCTTCTCCTTCTGCAGCTTGTCCCAGAGCCGCAGCGCCTCTTCGATTTTCGTAATGTCGCGAAACAGGCCGGGGTTGTTGATGCCCAGGCACCGCAGGCCGTGGATGTGCCGGCTCTCGTTAAAGTGCTTCTCAAACGCGCGCCGGCCCATGTACGTGTACTGCCCGCAGATCTCGCAGTCAAACTCGACGCCCAGGCCGTGCAGCCGGTACAGCCAAAAGGGGATGGGCTTGCCGTCCCAGGCCAGGGGCAGCTTGAGGGGGTTGTAGACCTTGTCGTCGCCGTCGTCGCCCTCGCCGTCGTCGCCCTCGCCGCCCTCGCCGTTGCGGTCGCCGCCGTCCACGTCCATGGGCTGCGCCGACTCCTGCAGCATGGCGTACAGGTTGTCCAGCTCCTGCTGCCGCTCGCGCTCCGTCATGCCCTGGCGCCGCTCCACATTGACGCGCGTGTCGTCCTTTTCCGTGCTCATGGCCGCCGTGAGCCGCTGCACGCGGTACTCGCGAGCGGCGACCGCCCGTTCCTTGAGCCGGTAGACCGCCGCTGCCGCCGCACTGCCACCGTCGCCCTTGGACGCAGAGCCCCCCGCCTGTGCCCTCTGCTCGGCGGCCCGCAGGTGCTTGCGCCCGGACAGGTGGCCCTTGTAGACGTTTTGGTTCTTAAACTCCTTGGCGCAGTCGGCGCACCACACCGCCTCGGGGGTGCTCAGGGGGTGCCCCGGCACCGGCCGTGTCGTTTCCGTTGCCGTTGCCGTTGCCGTTGCTTTCGCCTGTGGCCGCCGCCGCAGGGTGTTCTGGCCTCCAGTTCGGCATCTCGTCCCGGTCCCAGAGCGCGTCAAAGTCGTCGTCAAAGCCGGCAAAGACGCGGTCCAGGTTCTCGAGCGGCCGCGTCTTGCGCATAAAGCCCTCCAGGTAGTCGGCCAGGCCGCCGACATACTGAAAGTAGTCGTCCGCCAGCTTGTCGCTGCGTGTCTGCGCGCCCAGGAAGGGTTGCCGTCGCCAAACTGGTCAAACACGTCGAGGTACTGCAGGTAGGTCAGCCGCTTGACGCGCGGCAGGTTGACAAAGGCCTCGTAGTTGGCATTGAGGTCAAAGTAGCGGCCGAAGCCCTCTTCGCCCGAGAACATGGTGTCCACCAGGGTCGGCTGCACCTCGCCGTGGTCGCCGATGAGCGGCAGCTTCTGGCGGTAGCGCAGCTCGGGCTGGTCGATCTGGTCGGTCGGGTAGCGCTGGTGGTAGGCGAGCGTGTCCTCGAGGTTGCGGTAGAAGAGGGCCAGCGGGTCGCCGTCGCCGAGCAGCGCGACCTCGTCCTGGCGCATGTCGTGGGCGTCGTCGTAGAGCCGCAGGGCCTCGCCCGACTGCGACTGCATGTGGTCCAGCAGCTGGGCGACTTCATGCTCGCGGTTCAGGCGGTCGCGCACCTGCGTGGGCGCATCGGTGAGCCGTTCGGCGACGGCCTGCTCGAGCCGCTCGAGGTCCTCGAGGATGTAGCGGATGTCTTCGAGGAGCATGGTGGGCGCGAGGGTGTAGGTAGGCGGGTGGGTGTTTGGGGTGGTGCTGAAGAAAGGCAGCGTCGACTTTTGTAGCTCAGCCTCGGGGCGGACTTTAGATGTTCCGGCGCAAGGCTCGCCAACGTTGCAGGCGGCTGGCTAGCCTAAACTTTTTTGTTAGCGCATCGAGCTCCGACACAGCGTTAAGGACGTCTCGCCGGCTACTTTGATCTTACATCCCAGCGACACAGACGACGACAGACGACAAACACACGACGAGCCCATCTTTGGTGACTACGCGATCCTCCATCTCCTACTACCTTTGCAGACCTCACACCCTCACACCCTCACGCCCTCACACCACCATGGCAGACGCCGGCGCCAAGGGCAAGCTCGACGACCGCGTGGAGCTGACCACCTCCAAGGAGGTCAAGGTCTTTCGACCTTTGAGTCGATGAGTCTAAAGGGTGCGTAGAGGAAATGACCCAGTGCCACAGTGTCACAGTGCCACAGTGGCGACAACGGCCATCGCCCGTCTCCCTCCTGACCCTTCCGTCTGCTAACCGGCCAGAAAACCTCCTGCGCGGCATCTACGCCTACGGTTACGAAACGCCCTCGGCCGTGCAGTCGCGCGCCATTGTGCAGATCTGCAAGGGCCGCGACACCATCGCCCAGGCCCAGTCCGGCACGGGCAAGACGGCCACGTTCTCCATCAGCGCCCTCCAGGTCATCAATGCGGCCTCCGCGAGACCCAGGCGCTGATCCTGAGCCCGACGCGCGAACTGGCCACGCAGATCCAGAGCGTGGTCAAGGCCCTGGGGGACTACATGAACGTGCAGTGCCACGCCTGCATCGGCGGCACCAACGTCGGCGAGGACATTCGCAAGCTCGACCAGGGCCAGCACATTGTCTCGGGCACGCCCGGCCGCGTGGCCGACATGATCCGCCGCCGCAACCTGCGCACGCGCAACATCAAGATGCTGGTGCTCGACGAGGCCGACGAGCTGCTGAACCAGGGCTTCCGGGAACAGATTTACGAGGTGTACCGCTACCTGCCGCGGCGACGCAGGTCGTCGTCGTGTCGGCCACGCTGCCGCAGGACGTGCTGGAGATGACGTACAAGTTCATGACGGACCCGGTGCGCATTCTGGTGAAGCGCGACGAGCTGACGCTGGGAGGCCTCAAGCAGTACTTTATCGCGGTCGAGAAGGAGGAGTGGAAGTTTGACACGCTGTGCGACCTGTACGACACCCTGACCATTACGCAGGCCGTCATCTTTTGCAACACGCGCCGCAAGGTCGACTGGCTCACGGACAAGATGCGCGAGTCCAACTTTACGGTGAGCAGCATGCACGGCGACATGCCGCAAAAGGAGCGCGACAGCATCATGCAGGACTTCCGCCAGTTCAACACGCGCGTCCTGATCTCGACCGACGTCTGGGCCCGCGGCATCGACGTGCAGCAGGTCAGCCTGGTCATCAACTACGACCTGCCCAGCAACCGCGAAAACTACATCCACCGCATCGGCCGGTCCGGCCGCTTTGGCCGCAAGGGCGTCGCCATCAACTTTGTGACCAACGAGGACGTGCGCATCCTGCGGGACATTGAGTGTACGTCTGCGCCTGCATCTGCGTCTGCTCTGCATCGACGTCTCATCTTGCTTCTTTCGTCTTGCGTTCCCGCTGCCGTGCAAAGACAACTGCTAACTGTCCAGTGTACTACTCCACCCAGATTGACGAGATGCCCATGAACGTGGCCGACATCCTGTCGTAGGCCGTGGCCGAGGAAGGACACGAGCGGAAGGCCACGAGCGGAAGAACCGACCGAAGACCGGACGGAAATGACAGACAAGGACCGACAACAATACCCGTCGACGACGGCGACGGCAAGCCGAACATGATGAATGCAGACCGGTCCAAGACGACAGGCTGCGCCGCTGCAAGACGTCAAGACGTCAAGACGTTGGGACCATCCATAGCAAAGCTGCACACCTGGGCTGCAGAGGGGAGGAAATGGGCGTGTTCTCTAAACGGTGCGTCCCTCTCCCGCGTTGTGTTTGTCAAGGCCCATCACTGACCCAGACAGTCAAATACCAGATTGATTTTATATGCCAATAAAGCAGACGCAAGACAAGACACAAAAGCCAGAAGCGTGCCAAGCCATATTGCTATACTAACCCATCGATATCGGTATCAAGATGGCACGATACACGATACACGACACACAACACACGGTACACGGTGTTGCGAAGCTCAAAAACATACGCGTAGACGCTCACGCTCCGCACCTGGCCGTCACGAACAGACCGACAAAGGAAGCCTCGAAAGCAGCCGGGCATGTCTCGATTTTGAAGAGCAAACCGAGGGACCACGTTTGCGGTTGGCGGCAAAGGAGGGCAGCCCGCGAGTGAAGATGTTGGGCAAAAGAGGACAAGGAGAGAGGGGACTGCGACGGAGACGAAGAAAGGAAGGCGAAGAAGCTCGCATGGGAGGCGACTGATGTACGCAACCAACGTGCTCGCCCGGCCAGGCGTCTGACGGACGAGATCCATAGCAATGCTACCTTTGACCACTACGAAGAGAGCCCCGGTCTGGAACAGGATGGGTTCCCTAAAGTTCGTGTACTTTGTGCGAATACGTCGTAGAGCGAGACCGTTTGCATGTGTTAAAGGAGCCATTTTCAAACAATGTCTTTGAGACGGAAGACGAAAGAATCAACGGCCCAACCAGACTTGTCAACTCTGGGCATCCTGGACAGCCCTTGCTCTCGTCACCGCCGTTGCACGGAACGCTCCCGGGCCACAACATCCACGCGGGCCTTTTTTGTTGGTCTGGACGCGGCTGGGGCCCAAGAGGGTGCAGGCCACGTTCAAACTGGCGTCATGTCACGACTTTGCTCCACCGTGTATCTGACTACGGAGGCGGAACGGAATACGGAGACGCTGTAGAACAATGACACTCGAATGACAGAATGACAGAATGGACGAATGGACGAATGGACGAATGGACGAGTGGACGAAACAGAGTCCCCAAATGGGCGATAACGCTGCTCGACGCATCTTTGCGGACGCCAACCCATTACTTTGTAGACCAGAGACCAGTGGTGCCGTGCTCCGAGCGCCTTTGCAGAAATGGGATGTATTCTTTATCAGTCCCATCCTGTCTCCTTTCTCCTTTCTCCTTTCTCTGTCCTTTGCCTGTGGGTCCTGACCAATATCCACCGACCACGTTAGCCACGTTCATACCACGTTCAGTCCACGGTCAACGTTGTCATCCTGGCCAATATCCCGCGCTCCACATGCACATCCACCCCCGAGACAACCACACCACCGGCCACCGCCGGCTGGCACGATGGAACGATGGAGCGAGGCAAAGGAGGTTGCAGGGACTTTGTACTCTGTACCCGCTGGCCCAAGGACCTGAGGTGGTGGTCAGCCCCGGCCTGGTGTCATGGCCGCCCATCACTGCCTTTGCTGATGCACGGTTGGCTTCTCGGCTGGCGAAACACGTCGCCGTCTCTGGCCAGGTCTCTGTCGAGGTGGTCCCGGGGTCGGTCTCTTCTTCCGTCTTGTCGACTGTCGACTGTCGACTGTCGACTGTCCCTTTGCCGCACTGCGCCTCCTCACGCTGTCCCTCTTGACGTTTGGCCCGATCCTGGTACATGTACCTGCATATGGTTTCACTGACCCTCCATCGTTTCTTGGCCCCTGTCCGTTCGTTCCGTTCTCTGTACATTCTCCTGGAAGCCACTCTCTTCCTTTCTCGTCTCTACTTCGTATGTGAACTTGGCGCTCGTACTGCGTACTTGTAAGCTTCGCCCTGACGAACTGGGGCCGTCGCCGTCCCGATGCCCAATGGGCTGGCCAGTTTGCGAGTTGGTCAGTTTGCGCCTCTGCGCAGGCACCAGATTGCGGTCCGTTCGTGGCCTCCACCCGGTCCACTCTTGAATCCACTCACAAGGGTCGTTTTCGTTGCGTATTATCGTCTGTTCTCCTTTCTGCCGTCTGTCGTCTTCTTCCTTCTTCCTTCTCCTTTCCTTCTCTTCGCCTTCTCTCCCCTTCTCTTCGTCTTCTCTCGCCTTCTCGCCATCCCGGCGCCAGGGTCCCGGACTCTCTGCACATCCTTTCCCTTCCCGTTCTCTTCCGTTCTCTTCCGTGCGTGCGCCCTCTTAAACGTGCCCTGGCGGCACAAGGACGGGCGTCCCGTGTCGTCGGACAGAGTATCGCCGTCACCGGCAGCCAAAACGCGTGACTCTGTCTCATCGCTCATCGGCGTCCTGCACGCGACAGATTACCTGTCGCGTTTTCCCGTACGATGACAGAGTACTTGGTAGAGTGGTGGAGAGCGCTTTGGCCATAGCTTGGCTGACTCTGACCCTCTTCTGCCGTCACTTTGCCACGTTGATCCGTGTATCGCTCTGTTTCTTGTACCTAGTCAAGGCTCCGTTTCGTCCGTCGTTGTAGTACGAGCCTTTGCTCTCAACGCTCAAACACTGGTCCAGGCCATTCTGTTTTCAAACTATCCAACAGAACATGACGAGGGAACTACACTCGTCCAGTACGAAGTTCGTCCAGGTGTTCAAACAGCCAAACCAGGCCGGACACGTTGTACTCTCTGGTCTTTACTTGCTTCGTATCGTATGTTGTCTACTGCACTCGTATCTCAACCTCGGTCGCTTCTGGCCTGCTCCGTCCCTCCCAACGACGACAAGGCCTCCTGGCCAGAAGATGGCCAGAAGATGGCCAGAAGATGGCCAGGGTCAGGGGCCGAGGCACGCATGTCGTACTTCGTCTGGCGCCTCTCGTTGTCGTGCCTGCACTGACCCTGGCTGGGCTTCTGGTTGACGGGCGCCACTCGCCACACGGTGCATCCCACGCGTCTGTGTTGTGCATTTCAGTCTGCTCTGCATTCTCTTGTACAAAGTACCTCCTCGGTCGATCTGCCAGTCAAGCGTCTTGTTCCTCCTCACTCCACTTCGTATTGGCCATGTCGACCCTGGACCACCCCAGCCCGCTCAGCCGTCTCCATCCTCTCCATCCTCTCCATCCTCATCGGCCCCATTGCTCGCCTGTTCCAGACACGGCCAGGGCCTCCCGACGCGCCACCCGATGACAACCCATCGACCCCTGTTCTCTGTGTCTCTGTGTCTCTGCGTTTCTTCGTCGTCCTTCCGTCCTTTACTTTGTACTTTGTAGGTACGGTGAGATCGTCTCGTCGCGGAGTGACGACCACATCTTCCATGCTGCCCCTGCAACGTTTGGTCGACGGCCCTTGCTCTCGCCAGCTCCTGTCCCCTCCATCTCGGTGACTCGGCGCATTGGCTCTGCAAATCCGGTCCGTCCAGTCCAGCCATGGTAGCCACGACCGCCATGACAAGCCATGGTGTCTGTTCCCTGAAACGGGGTCTGGATGTCTCGTAACTTGCCGGCCTTCTGGGCACCGTTTCGACCCTCTGTGGGTTGCATAAGTGCACCGGGCTTGTCCATGTAGCAAATCGGGCTTGGAGCCGCCGAACAAAGTTTGCGCAACGGCGAGCATGGAGGGGAAAGTCGCGAATCTCTGGGCGTGTCGTGCTGTCTTTTGGCCTTCTCCGGCAAAGTGACACGGAGCATGTTCTTCTTGCTTCGTCGTGTTTTGCCTCCTTTCTCGCCTTGGCTTCCCCTGAATCGCTCGCCGTTGCCTCTCGCCTCGCTTGCCTCTTCTCTTTTACAAAGTACATTATCAAGCGTGAGCCTCCGCCTTGCTCTTGTCTTTCTGTCGCCGCCTCCCGTCGGTCATCAGCGGCCCGCCCATCGCCCGGACTCGAGGCCGGCCAACCTGGCATCACCCGACCGAGACCAACGGGCAGCCAACACCCACTACACAGGAGCCACTTGCTCTCGTTGATCCGAATCACCTTGTCGGCCATTGCCCTCTTCGTTTCGCTCGCCTCGGATTGTCCTCTCGTACCAAGCTGCGCTCACCTTGTCGTAACCCGTCAGCGGCAGCCAAAGCTCGCATCGCAACTCGCATCGCAACTCGCATCGCCAACTTGCGGTGCACCTTTGCGTCTCGTCCTACGACACAGTGCACTGCAACGCGTGGTCTCCTGTTCCTAAGCATTGTCGCAACTGTTTGTTCGCCACGGCCTCTCCATTCTCCTTGCCAATTGCCGACTGCCCCCTCGTCCGCTCTGTGCTCCCCACTACTCGGACACTATCCAGGACACTATCCAGGACCACACCTTACGACCTTTCGACTTTCGACCTGACCTTTCGACTCTTCGAGACCTCTCGACACCGTCCTTTTGTAGGCTCGGCAGCTTTTCCTCTTGTGCTCAGAGCTTGTCCCAGCTTGTCCCAGCTTCTTGGTCCTTGCTCTTCTCCTGGTCGGCCAGTTGCTGTTTCTGACCTTGTTCCCTCCTCTCACCCTCTCACCTTCTGACCTTCTGACCCTCTCACCCTCTCACCTTTCCTCCAACTTCCTCTCGTCTGCTCTCGTTCACACGTCTCTCCTTCTTCTTCGCCTTCGACTCTGGCCTCTTCTCCGCTTCGTGTTGCAGACATCTCAGCTCGCAAGTGCTGTTGTCAACTCTCGTCCACTCATACACCTTGCCGCCGTTGACTGATCCCTGCCGTTTCGCCACTTCAGCTCGTTGAAAGCAAAGGCTGTCCGCCACTCTCCACCTCACAGCTCGTGCCCTTGTTCTCGTGGGGCCTCGAAGCAGATCAGGTAGAGAGTCGAGCTTGAGGGAACGAGCCGTTTTGATTGTCGATACGAAAAGAGGAACAAAAACAAACAAAAACAAAACAAAACCACAAACAGCAGCCGACAAAGACGACATAAAAGGCCAGCAAACAGGCGAAAGCACACTTAAAGAAACCAGCCGTCAACGCCCCTCGCTCTCGTCTTATCCAATCGCTTATCTTCGGCGCCGTCTCCTATCTCTCCACTCGCCCGCACAGCTTCACAGCTCTCCTCACAGTTCGCTCCCCGGTCGAGTCGTCCCGATCGACAGGCAACTCCTCCCTTCGGCAGCTTCCACGATCCTCTATCAGTCTATCTACGGAGTAGAGTACGCAGAGGACTGGTAAAGGACTGGTGCTACCAAGACAAGTTGCCAAACCACCGTCCGCTGACCTCCTATCTCGCCCACATCGGCCATTCGCTTCTATCGACACCCCCCTCCGCCTCCGCCCCCCCCCCCCTCCTCTCGCATCGGCTCAGGTTCACACAACACAAGCGCCAGGTCACCATGGGCTTTTCTCACGAAAGGATAAGGCGTCAAAGACGGCTGCAGACCACACCGCGCTCGGTCGCCTCAACACCTCCATTCCATTCCCATTCCTCCTTAATTCGAGCAGCTCGCTCAAGTCTCCCTTTTCCTCTTCTGCATCCTCCCAACACTACGGATTCTCTCGCAATATGAACAACCGCTCGTCTGCTGGCACGGCCGCCACCGCCGCACGGCGCACGTCGGCCACCGCCGCCTCCTCGGGCTCCCTGCCCGGATCTCCCGCACGCCCTACTCGCCCGTCCACCTGCCCAAAGTCGACCTGCCCAAGCCGCCGACCCGTCCCTGGACCCGGCAGGCTACCTGCGCAGCTTGCCCGCCGTGCGCGAGCGCTCGCGCATCATCGGCGACAAGGCGCTGCGCAACGAGCTCCACCACTTTGACGTGGACATGTCCAAGTTCCCCGATGTCGTGCGCTTCGTCGGCCAGATCATCAAGCGCGACTACGACGCACCGTATGCCTCTGCCATACCGCCCCATGGCCGGTACCAGCACTTTGCCGTGGCGGCCGCGACCGCGTGAGAACCTGCTCAAGACGTTCCCGCCCGAGATTGACAGCACGGAAAAGTGCCGCCGGTTGATCGACCTGTTCCTCGTCAGTGTTCTGCTCGACGCCGGCGCCGGCACCGCCTGGCAGTACAAGAGCACAGTCGACGGCCGCTTCTACCAGCGGTCCGAAGGCCTGGCCGTGGCCAGCCTGGAGATGTTCAAGGCCGGCCTCTTCTCGAGCATGCCCTCGGCCAACAAGACACAGGTCGACATGGACGGCCTGCGGGCCCTGACCGTGGACGACCTGGCCAAGGGCCTGCAGTCGCAGCCAGGCAACACCGTCGCCGGTCTGGAGGGCCGCGCCGGCCTGCTGATGCGCCTGGGCGATGCGCTGGCGGCCAACCCCGACGTCTTTGGCAAGGACGGCCGCCCCGGCAACATGGTCGACTACCTGCTGGCACACCGACGACGCAGGCGTCGTCGATGCCCATTGTGCTCCTGCCCGTGCTGTGGAGCCTGCTGATGGACGGCCTGGCACCCATCTGGCCCGATGCGCGGACGGCCATCAACGGCACGTCGCTGGGCGATGCCTGGCCGTGCAGCAGCATGCCCCAGCCGACGGGCGCCGCGTCGCCCGCGTCGCCCGCGTCGCCCGCGTCGGCGGCCGCACGTCGTCGAACCCGACCTTTTCGCCCTTCCCGGCCTCGGCCTCGGCGTCAGCCTCGGCGTCGGCGTCAGCGCCGGCGGACGTGGCCGCCTGGGAGTCGATTGTGCCCTTCCACAAGCTGACGCAGTGGCTCACGTACTCGCTGATGCAGCCCATGCAGTCCCTGCTAAAGATCCACTTTGCCGGCACCGAGCTGCTGACGGGCCTGCCCGAGTACCGCAACGGCGGTCTCTTTATCGACCTGGGCGTGCTGACGCTGAAGCCAGCCGACGCCGAGCGCGGCCTGGCCCACTACCGCGCCTACTGCGAACGCACCGGCTCGACCGGTGTCGAGGTGGCGCCCATGTTTGAGCGGGCGACGACGTCGTGGTCGAGTGGCGTGCCGCCACCGTCGGCTTCCTGGACCGCCTGACCGCCGAGGTCAACAAGGCGCTGCAGGCCGATCTGCAGGGCCAGGAGCTCAGCCTGCCGCAGATTCTCGAAGCAGGCAGCTGGAAGGTATGTCGCGCAGAGGCGCCACCACCTCAAGACCCCAGACACCCCAGACACCTTAAAGGGACCTTGCTAACTGTTGTTTATAGGGCGGTCGTGAGATCGCCGCCATGTCGCGGCCAAACACCAAGGAGCCGCCCATCCTGATTGACTCGGACGGGACGGTCTTTTAGGGGCGCGCCCTTGTCCGGTCTCCTGGTCTGGCGCCACGATGCCGTGTTGGCTTGACTATACACACCAGCGTGCCTTTGCACTGTCGTCATTCTGAAATAAATATAAAAATATAAATGCACGTCCATGGATTGACCACGCGGCCATACATGAGGCACTTGCTCCGAGTGAAGATCTTGTTGGTCTATGTACATTGAACGACGATGTGAAACCTTGTAATCAAACCCACCGATGCGAGAACAAAACTGTCAGGGTGGCCAACCACCATCGCATACGCCCATTTTCAGACCAGACATCCATACGTATAGAGGGCCAAGCAGCCAGTACATCCGTCACTCACCACCGCCAGCACGCCTTTTGTCTTTGTCCCTTGTGTCCCTCGTGTCCCTTGTGTCCCTTGCATCGTTTCCGCGCTTGCCGTCTCCCAGGACCAGGGCCGTTTGTTGTACAGGTTGGCCGTCGCCGTCTCGGCGTGCGTCCGTCGAGGCCTACTGCCACTTGCCCCCGCTGTCCTTCTTGGCGTCCAGCGACTTCTTGACGGCGCGGTACTGGCGCTCGGCCTCGCGGCGGTGGTAGGCTGCGTCTCCTCCTCCATGGCGCGCCGCTTCTCGTAGTCCTGGGCCTTGCGCAGGACCTCCTTGTCTTTGCTGGCGGCCTGCTTGTCCTTGGCCGTGCCCACCAGCTTGCCCCAGCCCTTCTTGGCCGCCTCCACGGCCGAGGGCGGCTTCGACAGCAGCTCCTCGGCCTTGGCCGCGTCCGCCTTGTCGCCCGCTGGGGCGTCCTGGACGCCCGTCGGCGTCGCGCGCGGCGCCTTCCAGGACGAAGCCGGGTCGATGCGGAAGGCGACCGGGTGGGCGGCGTGCGGCTGGCCCGACGAGGCCGTATTGTGGTTGAGGGGGCCGCCCTGGAGCATCTCGTGCATGGGCGGCAGGCCCTTCCACTGGCGCAGCCAGGGCTGGTGCCACAGCCAGGTCTGGATCATCTGGAGCACGGACGAGGACAGGAAGAAGAAGGTGAGGCCGGCGCTCATCTTGATGGTGAAGAGGACGCTGAGCGGCGTGATGAACATTTGAATGTACTTCATGGTCTGCTGCTGCTCCGGCGCCATGTACTTCATGTTGGTGCGGAAAATCAGGTACATGATGCCGGCCGAGGCCAGGGGCAGCACAAAGTAGGGGTCGGGCACGGTCAGGTCCGCAAACCACAGGATGCCGCCCGTCTCCAGGCCGGGCACGGGCAGCGCCGCCATGGACCGCAGCAGGCGGAACATGCCGTAGCCAATGGGCACGTTGACCATGGGCACCAGCATCTTGAGGTGGACACGCCCATGGCCTCCTGCATGCGCTTCATCGTCTGCCGCGCCTCCACCGCCTTGGCCTGGCCGGTGGCGCCGCCCTTGAGCGCCTGCGTCTGCAGCTCCGCCATGGCCGCCGTGTAGCGCGGGTTCTTGCGCAGCACCTGCATCTTGGCGCTGTGCTCGGCGGCCGTCAGCGACGGCCAGAAGATGGCGGCCCGGAACATGAGCGCCACGCCGACAATGGACGCCCACCACGGCAGGCCCGTGTAAACGTGGAAGTGCTCGAGCACCCACTGGCACATGGCCGTGGGGCCCCAGCCAAAGTCGAGCCCGAGCGCGTGCAGGTAGCCAATCTGGTTGTCGGCCATGTCGAGCAGCGCGGAGCCGTCCAGGATGTCGGACACGGCCGAGGGGTCGGCCAGGTCGGGGAAGATGGAGGTGGACGAGGCAGAGGAGGCAGAGGCAGGGTCGGCAACGGGCGCCGCAGAGGCGACAACGGGTTCGGGCACAAACTCGGAAGATGCCGGTGTCGTCGCTGCTGGTGATGCTTCGGCGGGCGATGCGCTGGCAGCGGGTGTGACGTCGCCCTCTTTAAAACTCTTGTTGCCCGACGAAAAGGGCCAAAGCGAAAAGGCGGCGGCCGCCGGCGGCGTGCGCAGGCGGAGGAGGTTGTTGTGACTGGACGTGGAGTGGGAGAGAGCGGCGCCGACGCGACGGCCCGACAGCTGGCCCAGGGCCAGGCCCGACGAGGCGGCGGACCGGCTGCGCATGGCCGTGCTATAGTTGCGACATCTGGATTGTGTCTGCAGAGTGGTCAGCAGGGCGGTCGGCAGGGTGGTCGGCAGGGTGGTCGACGGTCGACAGGGCGGCCGCGATATGCGACAGCGTCGTCCACGGCTTGACTTACCACGTGCGAAGCCGCAGGGCTTGGCTGGACGGGACGAGGCCCCTGCTGGGAAGCATGGTGATTTCGTTGCAGGCGCGAGGCACAAGACACGAGACACGAGAGACAACCGTCGAGAAAAGACAACCGGTCGTGCATGTGGTTGCGGGAAAGGCCTGCCAAGTCTCAACGTTTGACGTCGATTTTTTTGCTACTGCTACGAGTATTTTTCTGGGCCGCGGGGGCCGTCCGAGTGGCTTCCAGGGCCCAAGGCCCAGGGGCCAGAGCCCAGAGCCCAGAGCCCAGGGCCGCTAGACCAGGCTCTGGCAAGGTGCCCTGGAACCCATCCACGGCGCTCATTGGTCAGTGAGCCCTGCCAGCGGCCCGGCAAAGCAGAGGCCCTACAGCACTGTAGCATGGCCAATACAGGCCAATCAGAGGGCTGATTTAGGCTGATTTGGGTACATGGGCTTCAGGCTCTATTGCAGGCAAGATGCGTTTTGCCATGAGTTCAGCCGAGCTGCGCGAACCCGCAAGGCCCAGCGCTACGCCGACGGCGTCGAGTCCTCTTGTTACGTCGGATTGCGAGAGATCATTGCTTGCTTGTTGGCTTTTCATGCTGGTGTCTGTGCTCTCCTAGGCGCGAACATGTGCGCTGCTCCACCTGGCTGTCCTCGCCGATCCGTATCATGCTCATGCGCCATAAGCCAAGTCTATGTTGTAAACCATTCGTACTCTTTTGTAGGCCCTATGCCCTTGGCCCTTGGCCTTGGCCCTTCTTTGGTCGTTTTGTTGTGGTGCATGTCTTTCACACATGCCGTAGTCATCTGGTGCCTTTGTATGCCTGGCGTGGAACACGGGAGAGGGAGAGGCCGCTTGGCAACGAGGTGAGGCCGGCCCGTCAACTCATCGCGACGTCTTCTCCTCGTTCAGGGTCCGGTCAGAGGTGGTCCAGGAGGGCTGTGCAGTCGTGTTTGTCTCCGTCTGCCGTCATCCCGTTCCTCTGTCCTCTCCTCTTCTCTCCTCTTCTCTCCTCTTCTCTCCTCTCCTCCGTCCTGCCCTCTCCCTGCGAGCATCGCATCGGTTGTCCCTCAGTACTCCAACGCCGCAAGCTCGTCCACGCTCGGCAGCAGTCACCGCCGCTCGCGCAGCTCCACGCCAGGCCCGGCCGCGTGTGCCTGTCGCCGTGAGAGTGGGAAGACCTGCCTGGGTTAGCACTCGACTCGCACCGCCCGGCCGTGTCGGGCGACCACCTTGGTCACCTCGGTGGCCTTTGCCAGGAAGACTCGTTGGACTCACTCGGGTCCCGCTCCACCCCAGCCGGAAGGCAAACTCGTGCGCAAACAGCTCGCCAAAGCCCAGCATCATGCCATTGACAAACGGCAGCAGCAGATTGATCGTCGCCCGCGGAACAGCGACCACAGCGTCGGTGGCCGGTACAGGATGATGGGACGGCCCTCGTCCTGCGACGATGTCGACGGCCCTTCCGACGCCATCTCCTCGGCGCCCGAGTACTGCTCGCTGTCCGAGTGCATCGTCACCCCGGACTCGGCCATGGGGTTTGGTACGTCGTCCGCCATGGCAGCCGGCAGTCGTCAGTCGTCCGTCGGCGGAGCAGGCCGAAAGCTGAGAGCGTGTGTGTGGTCAAACAGCTCGGTCTTGGTGGGAGGCTCGAGTGGGGTGATGGAAGTCGGGTTGCCGCTGTCGTTTGTCTGGGGTTCAGGCTCTGCCCGCAGTATGGCGTCGTCGTCGTCGTCAGCTGGACACGCTGTGAAAGCGAGGGTCGTGGTATGTCGGTTTGAGCGTGGAGCGTGGAGCGTGGAGGTGAAGCGTTGGCGTGGGGGTGGATGGAATCGAGCAGCCGAAAAGTGACGGTATGGCCAAGCGCAGAGAGACTACGGAATGCTCCGCATCACAGCAGCGAAAGCTGGACACGGCACCACGAAACTATGCGTATTCGGCTTAGCCTCGCTCAGCCGGCAGTGAGTTGGTCTGCAACATCGGTGAGCTGGGATCACGTGATGGGACTCTGCAGCAGAACACTGCACATGGGCGATCGATTCGTAAGGTCGATTCTTCGTTTTCTACAGGTATGCATGATTTGTCTCTGGATCGATTTGCTCTAGAGAGGATTGTCAGGCAGTGGTGCCTCTGAGGATGTGATTGATCATGTATGGACGGGAAGGTATTTTCTTTTCTTGTTTAGGATGATACTGTCGATATGTCTGCGGGCGGTCCGACGCCGCCACCACCACGTCCACCGGACTGACCACAAACACTGGTGGACCTGGACCACCGGCTACAGACGGGCCTCACGGCACGATCACTCCTCCGCTGGCACATCCGGAGCGGCAGGCTCCCGGTGTGCGGCCTGGCCAGGGAGCTGGAGAGGTCACTGACACCGGCCTAGAGCGGTGACAACCCCGACATTACACCGGTTTCCCTCTATACTCTCTACGCCATCTGTTTTGTTTTGTTTTGTTTTGCTTTCTTTTTGTTCTGCTTTACTCTGTTTTCTTTAATTTTATACTCCCCCGGTGACTATTCAAGCGCGCCCAGACAAACTGTAACAAAAGAGAGTATACACTTGGATCTGTGACGGTTTTCCCATGAGCGTTTTGTCTTGCTCGTCGCCAATAGTCGGGAGTTGCTGAGGAAGGCAGACAATAGGAATAATAAACACAGAGTAAGAAATAGAGGGACAAAGGCATTCGTCTTCCAGACAGAGACCCCCGGTCTCACAATGCTTCCTGTGCCTTCTACCGTCACATGTTCGGCAAAGTCACAATGTCTACGGTGACATCACCGGATGGTCCTTTGCTTGGCTGTATTTACTCTCAGTTGCTCAGTTGGGCGGCCATTATGGGACGGGAGACATCACAACATGGTTGAAAGGAAAGTGCACGCAAAAGGGTCAGTTTTGTCCAAGCTGTCCAAAGAGCCCTGGTCCGACCTTGAATGTAAACAAAAAATGGGAGACTGAAGATGTCTTTCAGCTTTGTGAACATCGCCATACATCGACTGCAAGCGCCGCAGCGTCCAATGCGATCCCGCTCAATATAGGGCCATCGGTTCTGAGACGTCTGCGCGATGATGGCGTGTGCAAGAGGTGAAGCTTCAGTGCTCCCCCATGCATTGATGCAAGGCTTGAAGCTTGATGATAGAACAGAGTTTGAGCTGGGGACTTTGGTCTGCCGTGACCATTCGCCATACCTCTTTCCGCATCCTGCTGACTGGCAAGAGGTGGAGGGTTCGCGATTGATACCATGCACCAACTGCAGCAATTCGGCGTCCATTGCACCCCCCAGCGGGACACACGGCTCTGATCTTGCGAGAGAATCATGGGGTGCCCACGAGGTGAGACCTGCCTATGAGACCCCAATAAAGATAATTTCTTGATTGAAGACGGCCCATGTATGATGGACCAAAGTTTGACCTGGGAGTCTACGTTTTGTTCGGTTGCGGAGACGCTGGTCATTATACCCCAGAGACAATAGGTTCCAGGGGTTGGTGTTGAGGACTACGACCTTTGGCTAGTGTGCTTGTTGGCCACTTGTTTGGCAGCGCAAAGATGACATGGATTTTGCAAGATGCCAACAGGAGCCGCGGATGACTGCGCATTGCGGCGATGATTGGGATGAGGACGAGAATGGTGTCAGGATGGCTGGTTGGGCTCAAGAGCAGTGCCATTTGAGCTCTGTTGCGCATTGTGTCTTTACTTTGTAGACTTTTTGGTGCTCACTGCGCTTCTCTCTTTTGCACACGGCCAAGAATACATCCATTGTATTGTCAATGAAGTACCGGCGAGCTGCTTACTTGCATTCTTGAAGCATCGTGCTGTTGAAAGTAGATGTTGTTGCAGAAAGCGTGTAAGTGCGGAGAGTGGACAAGGACCCACTTGTCTGCTGTCTGCCTTGTGAATGGGTGGGCACTTCTTCATTTACGGAGTACGTCGCGTCGTTATGACACCGTCGTTGTCCAGGTACGGCTGAAGATGTCTACGAGAACTCTGTAGAGTAGGACTCGAACTACGTTCTGTACACGCAACGAACACGCAAAGAACACGCAAAGAACAGACTGGCAGCATGCGTGACTGCACGCCCCGAGAAGCACGCCTTCATGTCCTGCCCGGCCTCGACGCCGTGGACTGGGCCGCACTGGACCATGCCTATGGCGAGGCCGGGACACGCCCAAGTGGCTGCATATGCTGTACCAGGCAGCCTGTAGGGGCGGCGGTGACGACGCTGACGACCCGCAGGCCAGCACGGCTCTGAACGCGCTCCTTGCGTCTATTGTCCACCAGGGCAGCCGCTACACGGCCTCGCGGGCGGCCGTCCCCTTCTTCTACGAGACAATCCAGGCCTGTGAGGCGGACGGGCTCCGCGGCGACCTCTTGAGCTTTTTGGGCCACCTCGCCGTCGGCCAGCCCCACGACAGGCGGCCCTCCCGCGCCCAGATGGCCGACTGGCGCGCCACCACGGCCGCGCGCCAGGCCCCCTCGTGGCCCGACGAGGAGATGGCGCGCCGTGATGCCTGGGTCGAGACCGCGCGCCGGGCCGCCGAGGCCAGCGGCGACTGGGGTGCGTTTCGGCGCAAGGCCTTCCGGGTGGCGCTGCTGCCAGACCCCGAGGACATGGAGGGCAGCTCGACGGCCGAGCTGGGGTGCTACGATGCGGTCAGGCACGGTTTGGCGCACGTGCAGGCGGCCTTGTCCTCGCCTGCGGCCAACGTGCGCTCCGAAGCCGCCTTTCTGCTGGCCCTGTTCCCGAAAAGGGCACAGTCGAGGCCTCCGAGGATGCTCTGCGCAAGCAGCTGGCACAGGAGACGGTGGCCACGGTGCGGGGCACCATCCTGCTGACACTGGGCCTGCTGCGGCAAAAGGCCGACCGGGACAAAGGGACGCAGACAGACGAGGGCGAGGCGCACGGGGAGGCTGCAAAGGCCGACGACGGCGACGGCGACGACGGCGACGACGACGGCGACGAATACGGCCCACCGGTCAAGGCAGAGGTGGCAGAGGAAGACGAGGCCGACCGCGCAGCGAGAGCGTCGACGCAAGCCGTCCTCGAGGCAGCCCACGCGGCTGCCAGAGCCAGGGCCAGGGCCGAGGCTGGGCGTGGCGGCACAGATGCCGTCTTTGAGCAGTGGTGCAGTGCCGTTGCGCTTCTGCTCTTGGCCGGGCCCGACGACCTGTCCGAGGAGGTGTTGCTGGATGTGCCCGGGCCCCTGGTGGATGCCGGGGGCGTCTTTGCCCGGTACGAGCCAGGACGGCTGTACAGAGAGGCCAACGAGGCGAAGAAGGCGGCAAAGGAGAGCGAGCGAAGCGAGGAGAAGAGCGAGCGAAGCGAGGAGAAGAGCGAGCGAAGTGAGGACAAGAAGGACAAGAAGAGCGAGCGAAGCGAGGACAAAAAGGAGAGTTTCCCGTTCCCCGCCAAAGACCTGGCCTCGTTTGTGGCGCCATTGCTTCAGGCGATGCACGGCAGCAAGCACCCCGGCGTGGCCCGTCGGCTCGTGGACAGGCTGGTGGGCGCAAAGGGAGCGGACGTCGCGGAGCTGGCGTACACGACCCTGCGGATGGTCTTTGACAGCGCCTGGCACGAATGGAAGGACGTCGGCGACGGCGAGTCCACGTCGAGCCTCCCGCGTACGCCGCGCTGACACCACTCCAGCAGTCGGCCATTTCTGCCCTCCTCGAGGTCGACGACGCGTGCTGGACAGACCGGGGCCAGCTCTATCTGTCGACGCTGGCCCGCTGCGGCCTGCCGCAGGACAAGGCGAGCTGGCCAACTACGTCGGGGGGCGCGCGTTCAAAAAGGGCGGCGACAGTTGAGGGGGTCGTCTACACGCTGCAGTGAGGGTGATGTAGGATACTATGCAAGATACTCGCCGCGCTGCACTCGTATCAATGAGGGCTGTACTGAATGCACGTCCAGGGCCAATCACTCCGGCTTCGACTGCAGCGCCGGAGCTCGGAGGATCCTTTTGCCGCCTGTCCGGTTTGGTCGCGAGGCAGCTTTAGGCGTCGTACAGAAGGCCTACGAGCTTCCAGCGTGTTCCAGCGGCTCTAGGCGCCAGCTATCCACTTCTGCCGCCTCTCCTCGTCTGCAGGCGGGGCAGCAGCTGTTCTTGGTCAACGCGCCAAACTGTACTGTATTGACTTCTTAGTCCAGTCTTGACGCCTCCAGAGCTGTCCACTACGTCGTCCCTCTTACCGACTGCATAAGAAGTAGAAGCACGACTGAGGCAAGCCAAACGCAAGACTGACACGTTTGACATTTGGGCACTCGATTTCTTGCTCTTCACGACATTCATTCGCCAACTTGCTCACCCTCCAGCACCCACATTCCACCGAGCATCCTCTACCAGCGAAGCCATCTCGACACAAGCATCCCACACCCCAGCTGGACAACACGGACAAACAGCCGACCCTACCCCCGACAGCTTTGCCACCATGGCGGAAGGCCTCACGAAAGATGAAATCATCAGCTCCTTTTGCGGCATCACTGGCGTCTCGTCTACAGAGGTCGGTTCCGCTGACGTTCCTTGCAACGGCTACACCATCGCTAACCATACATTGCACAGGCCACCAGCTTTCTAGAAGACGCCGACTGGGACGCCGAGGCCGCCGTCGCCGAGTTCTACCATAGACAGGAAGAAGAAGAGCGGCCTGCCGTGCCAGCGGCTGCTGCTTCCGCTGCGTCTGCGGCTGCTGACGCCAACTACACAGGCCCTCGCACCCTCGACGGCCGCCCGGCCCCGCAGTCACAGTCACAGTCACAGTCACACGCCTCGTCCCGGCAGCCCCAGCCCAAGCGCAAGGGCCTGATGACAATGAGTTCGTTGAGCGCGAGTGCAGGCCACGATCACGACGATGACGACGACGACGACGACAGCGACAGCGACGACGACGACAAGCGCAACCGTGGCGACCTGTTTGCGGGCGGCGAGAAGTCGGGCCTGGCCGTGCAGGACCCGACCATGGGCGGGTCTTCTAGTGATGCCCGCCGCGTCATGCGCGACATTGTCGCCAAGGCAAAGGCGTAAGCCTCCCCCCTCCTCTTCCCAGGACCCCAAACGAACCTCGCTGACCTCGCTGGCTGGTTAGGAACACAGGCAGAGACCCGCCGACGCAGCCGGCGCCGTCGCGCTTCCGCGGCTCGGCCAGACTCTGGGCGGCGAAGGCACGAGTCACGCACAATTCCTGGCCCGGCCTCTTCTTCGGCGGCCGCCTCGGCTGCCTCATCGGCTGCGCGCGCCCCTGCGGACGCCCCCGCCGAGGAACGCGTCCTGCACATCTGGCAGGACGGCTTCAGCATCGACGATGGCCCGCTGCACCGCTACGACGACCCGCAGAACGCGGCAGACCTGCAGATGATTCGCCAGGGCCGCGCGCCGCTGCACCTGATGAATGTGTCCTTCAACGCGGCCGTCGACATCAAGCTGCACGAGCACGACGAGAAGTGGCACCAGCTGCCGCGGGTGTACCGCCCGTTTGCAGGAGAGGGGAGACGGCTGGGCAGTCCTGTGCCGGGTGCGGGCGCCGGCGAAGCCGCCGCCACCATCGACCGTGCGACGGCAGCGCCAGCCGCCGCCGCCGCCGCCGCCTCCTCCGCGGCGTCTCCTCCGCCGGCCGCGGCGGTGGACGAAAGCCTGCCCGTGGTCAACTCCGCGTGCAGCTCCCCGACGGCACGCGCCTGCCTGCGCGCTTCAACACACCAGACGATTGGCGACGTCTACGACTTTGTCCAGCGCGCGCTGCCTGCCTCCTCCACACGGGGCCGCGCGTGGGTGCTGGCGACCACGTTTCCCAACAAGGAGCACACGGACAAGGCGCTGGTGCTGGGCGAGACGGACGAGTTCAAGCGGGCGGCGCGGCCGTCGTCAAGTGGGTGTAGTGGCGCGGCGGGGAGCACGGCGTGGTACGGAGAAGCTTGCCTCTTTGGGTAGCATGACATTTGACGTTGCGCTGCTTGCATACAAATAAAGGCTGTGTATTGATTCTGACGAAGGGAAGGCGAAATGCAAAGGTGCTATGAGGTGCTATGAGGTGGTATGCCGTGATCCTCGTTCGTGTCCAGCTCGTTCCCGTAACGTGTGCTCCTACTCATGATAAAATAACAGTCCATGTCCAAAACGCCGCATAGAGTCTCCTCGTCCCACTGGCTGGGTATCGTTCTTGTTCTTGCGGCTCCGTGGCCGTGATCGCCCCTCGCTACGCATATACGGCCCCGTGGCCACCGTATTGTTGCCGTTGCTGTTGTTGTTGTTGTTGACCTTGCCCTGTCCCTGCTTCTGCTGCCCCTGTCCCTGCCCCTGTCCCGGCTGCTGCTGCTGCTGCTGCTGCTCCTTGTTCGTGGTCACGCCCACCGGCACGTCCAGAAACTCAAACTGCTTGGCCGCAATCTGCGTGTTGAGCAGCGCCGCATTGAAGCGCGCCTCGCCGGCGGCAGCACCACCAGGATGTAGGTGTTGGTCGTAAACTTGCCAATGAAGAGGTTGAAGCGCACGCCAAAGCGCAGCTCAAACAGCTTGAACTGCTCGGCGTTGCGCGGCGTGCCGGTGTAGCGGGCGAGCGAGCTCTTGAAGCTCTTCAAAATGTTACTCATGCGCTCGAAGCGGTCCTCGCAGGGGTTGGCGGCGCCCTCGGCCGACGTCCAGTGCGAGACGACGAGGAAGGAGGTGCGCTCAAACAGCAGCATCTCCTCGGCCTCGACGAGCTGTCCGAGGTGGCCCAGGTCCCGCTCAATCAGGGCCAGGTTGGGCACCAGGTCGTGGATGATGCTGGCCAGGCCTTGTAGAGGGACTGGTCCCAGATGCTGGTGGCAAAGGGCGTCAGCTCGAGCTCGGCGACCTCGTCCGCGCCGCGCCGCCGTCGTTGCCGCCGTCCGACAGCAGCTCCCCGCGCGCATGGTCGCGCACCGTCTGCAGGTACTCGGCCGTCTTTTGCCGCACCAGCCGCACGCGCTCCTCAAAGACGGCCTCGCGCGACGCGCCACAATCAGGTCCATCTTGTGGATCAGCACAAACACCTTGGCGCCCGACGAGTACTGGGTGAGGGCGGAGATGACGGACACGTAGGTGGCCAGGTCCCGCTCGACGTCGCGCGACTTCAATGTCAAAGACGTAAGATGAGCACGCCGACGCTGGAAAAGACGTGCTGCCGCTGCTGCGACAGGTAGTTTTCGGTAAAGGCCTCCTGGCCGCCGCAGTCCCACAGGTTCAGCGTCAGGTTGCCCAGGAACTTAACCTGCGACAGGTCAATGTCAATGGTCGCGCCCAGGCGGCGCGTGTCGCGCGCGAGGTAGCTGCTGAAGATGATGCTGCGCATCGACGACTTGCCGAGCCGCTCTTGCCCATCAGCAGCACCTTGCGCTTCTTGGGCTTCTTGACCTCGCTGCGCACGTCGGCGCCAACAAAGGGGGTGCTGTCGGGCATGGTGAGCAGGCGGCGTGGCAGTCCGCTCGAGCGTCTGTGAGGACGAGGCGGGCGAGCTGGCTGGCCAGCTGCTTGTGGTCGCGCGGGCTGGCGGTGAAGAGTGTCGCTTTCCTGTCGTATCCTTTGGTCAGCCGGCCATGCAGATGGGCAGTCGTACTCCGTGGCGGTGCGTTGGTGTGTTGGTGCCGTGGTGTGGTGAGTGGTCGTGCAAGGCTGCCGTCTGTACAAAGTACTTTGTAGGTTGTCGAGGTTGAGGAGGTTGAGCTTGGGACTCGACGGCAACGGCGGGGATGACGACGGCCACTGTAGTGCAGTTTGCCCGTTTGGCCTAATAGCCCGTGCGTATCTGCCGTCCACTGGAGTTTAGCAGGTGGGGGCGCTGAGTGCAAGTAAAAGCCGCCGGGATAGGGCAGCTGCACGGGCTTGCTACAGTGGGTATGTTAGTGGGTTTGTACAAAGTAGCAGAGCCCCGCGCTAGCTGTAGCTGCCCCGTAGATAGGACGCTATCCACACGCTCTAGCGGTCTCGTCACCGCTTGGACAGCTAGAGGCCCATCGTATCGTTACGACGTACGGCGTAACATTCACAGTCCCGTCTTTGCTTGAGATTATGTAGATGTCGGAAGATGCTACTCGTATTCTGACACAAGGTGTATCTGGTCGTACACGCCTTTGTCGCTCGAAAGCAACGCCGAGGCGAGCTGACTCTGGACACAAGGACCGCAGCCGCCTGCTCCTTTTCTCTTCACGATCTTCGGCGCCACAACGGTGCCCCATGTCCAAGTCTCTCTTTTTCTCGTCGTCCAACCCAGACATCATCTCATCCCATCGACCTGTATTCACCCGAATGGACAGCCGCCTGTCCGCATTGTCCGCAGCGTTCCGTCTCGGCCGCCGTCTCGTCCTGGCCGACGCCCATGAGGCTGAACGGTCCAAGGTCGGACACCAGGAAGCCCTCTGGCAGATAGGTGCTGCCGCCTCTGGTCTTTGTTTGTTTTTGTTTCCGTGTCTCCTCCCGCTGGTCGGCCAGCGTCTGCTCCCTCGCATCTCCTGGCACAGCGCCGCCCACGAGGCGCGTCAGCAAGGCCATGGGCCCCCAGCGGTTCCACACCGTCGGCGCGTTGTACCACGGGTGCGTCAGGTACTCGTTGAGGCGCACGCGGCCCGTGACGGGGTCGGCCTGGGCACTGGCCACGCGGTAGACGCCAAAGCGCGGGAGGGCGAGGTGGCGCAGCGCGAACCGGCGGAGGGCGAGGGCGCCGTACGTGACCAGGCACGCAGCCAGGCCAGGCTCGGCATACGCAAACGCCTCGCGCATGCGGTCGCCCATGAGCACGGTCAGCGTCTCCACCAGAAACGGCGCCAGGGCCCCGGGCCAGCTGCAGCAGCATGGCCGTCAGGCGCCGGGCGGGCGGGATGTTGGCCGGGTGGAGGCGCATGGCCGAGCGCTCGTACTCGTGCGCCCACTCCGACAGCGCATCGACAAACTCGAGCCCGTCGCGCCAGCGCGGCCGCCCTTTTCGCCTTTTTCGCCTTTTTCGCCTTTCCGTCTATTTCGCCGCTTTCGCCCTTGTCATTCCTACCGCCTCCACGCAGACCTTCGGTCCCGGGCCCCGGTTCATCGGTCGGCCCGTACTCAATGCCCATGGCATCGCCCAGGCCCATCCAGAAGACGCCGAGTGCGCACCGCTCGAGATCGTTGAGGGCGCGCCACTCGTACCGCCCGATGAAGCGGATGGGCTCGGTCACGCAGGCCGCCAGCGTGTACAGCAGGTCGGCATTGCGGATTTGCCTCGCGGCCCGGTACTTGCTGTGCAGGTAGTTCATGCGCGCAATCGCCTGCAGAGCGCGGTCCGACGTGGGCGGGTTGACGCAAAACTCGCTGATGATGGCCAAGGTGTCGGCGGCGCGCTTGGCCGCAGGCAGGGGGTCGGTCACGACGCGCGTGGCGCCGACGACGCGCGAGATGGAGGGGATCCCGTACGTCTTGAAGATGCCAAACTCAATGGCCAGCGTGTGCATGCAGGGGAACTCGCGCTGCTGGATGGTGGCCAGGATGGCCTGGGCGTCGTTGGCCGTCATGCTGGCCAACGAAGCACGGTCGGTGTAGGTGTGGTCGTGCTGCCGGTACATGCTGGCTTCGCGGCGGAAGCGGAGCCGGCGGCAGACGGCGACGTAGACGGCGAGGCAGGCCAGCACCAGGACAAGACGCGGGCGGTCGACGGCTCCCGACAGAGGGCCCATGACGTGCGGGTGCAACACGCCGGCGGCTGCTGCTGCTGCACCGGTGGCTGCACCGGTGCCGACGGTCCGGTTGGTGTGTCCCATTGCGGGTTGCCGTGTGCGGATGGCCGTGGATGCTGTCGAGTGACGCAAAACCGCAGACGTAGAGCGGTGACTAGGATGGGCGAGAAAGGTGGAACAAGGAACAGGCTTCCGTTTCCGCTTCGTGTGATTGTGTGAAGCAGTGCCAATAGAACGAGTGGGAAAGGAGGAGGCAAACGACCCCTTGCGTCTGTCGCCTTGGCACCGTTGTTTCAGGAAGGCGTGCATCCACGACATCCACAAAGTGGCGTCTCTCTCAGAGAATTCTTTTCTCTTCCTTGACTCGTTCACAGACTGGTACCGACTTGTCAACGTAGGCTACGAGAGTGTGCAGGCGGGCATGGCCCGTTAATGGGCATATGTGAAGTAGGTTGTATGCATTCTGCAGCCTATATTCTCATTCTGCATCCTGCATCCTGCATCCTGCAGACTCTGTACTAAACCAGTAGCTGCCTGCAGTGACGATACAACCTTGGCCCGCCTCGGCTTCATTTTGGCATTGTTGCAGTCTTTTACTTGTTCTCGCCCACATGCCCGCAAGTCCCCTGCTCGTGCATCTGGTGCGACATGGACCAAGTCATTAATCACGCACCCTTTCCGTAAAGTATCGTGGATCCGTTGATGCGTCGTTGCGTCAGTGCGTTTTCACGCCCTTTCAATCGCTGTGTATGCTGCTCTTGATTGTCGGCATCTTCTGGCCGCGCCCAGACGACAGGGCCTCGACGGACCAGCTTCCCATTGACTGCGTTCCGGACGGATGTGACTCGGTGCAAAGTCACAAGCACGAGCACACCACCTCATGATCCGCACCAAGACACGCGGACCAAGCAAAAGTACTTGCATTGCGTCCATTGCGTGCATCGCGTGCATTGCACCGTCTTTGCTGCCTCGTCGTCGGACGCCTCTTCGTCGGGCGCCTTTGGGTTGGCTGCGTCTCTTTGGCATGCCCGACAGTCAGGTTCGTGGCACGGCAGACAAGCATCTCGATTTGTGCTGCCAACCGCCCAAGTCGGATCACACACGTCGAGCTGCGTAGAGCCGGCCGAGCCCAAGGAAACATGCTAGTCGTGGTTGGCGAGGCACATACTCTCACGTGGCGCCTCTTGGACGCAGACCTACGTCACTTGATATCGGCATTTCATGGCCTTTGTATCTCAGTCCTATTGCAGCACGTTGTGCATGTTGTGCATGTTATGATGTTTTGATCTTGTTTGATCTTGTTTGATCTTGTTTAATCTTGTTTTGTTGTCTTTGTAGCGTTTCTGTTTGCTTCCTTCTGCTTCCCATTCTTTGTACAATGTCAACACGCCCGTCTCCCAGGTCGCCAAGATCGCATCCGAAATCCATATAGAACAAATAAAACGCAGTGCGTATGCCGTGTACCTTTCCGTCTTGTCGTGCTGTCCTCGCTTCGCTCGAGGAGGCCTCACGCCATCAGCGTCCTCGCGCCGCTCGAGCTTCTCACTTTACGCAAGTTGCTCGAATGCTCAAGTTGCTCCCGTTGCGCCTTACCACAGCAGCGCCAGACCCAGGCTGCCCACCACGCTGACCGCCCAGATCGCATTCGTCGTCTTGGCAATCTCGGCCTTGGCGAAGCCCTTGACCACGGTGTCCCACACCAGGTGGCGCACGCCGTTGAGGCCGTGGAACAAGAAGGGGAAGGCAGCCAGCGTCTTCAGGCCCACCTTGGCGGCAACGGGCAGGCCGGCGGCAAAGGCCACGAGGCTGGCCGACTCCAGGTGCCAGCCCAGCAGCGGCGCCGTCAGGTACGCCAGGCTGCCCACGTACAGCGCGCCGGCGTAGGCCATGCCGGTGAAGCGCTGCATGATGGAGGCGCCGTACCAGATCTGGGAGCGGTCGTAGATGGTAATGTGCGGCGACACGGGGCGGTGGAGGCGCTGGGAGGCGAGGATCTTGACGCCCTCGTCTTGGGAGACCTTTTGGGTGGCGACGGCGCGGGACTGGACGGGGCCAGGAGGGCGGAGCGCACGACGAGACCGCGGGCGATGCTGGGCGAGACGAGAGCCATGGAGGGCTGGGCGGCAGCTGGACGACGGCACGGGTCAGTACATGTCGATCCACGGATGCAGCCAGCGATGCAGATGCAGCGTGCACCATGCGTGATTGGGAGCAGCAGCAAAGACAGCGTCATGCAAAAAGAAGCACGGTGAGCGTGCGGGTTCAACCTACCTCTCCGGAGCGCCATGATGCCTACCCGCTGGGAGTTCATGGTGATGTGTGTGTGTGGGTAGAGCGGAGATGGAGCAAGAAGACAAGAAGACAAAAAGACAAGAAACAGCCAAGGTTGCCTGTCGTCGTCGTTGGAGTCGCGTGTCGAGGAGCGAGAGTGGAAAAGGCGTATGTTGTTGCGGCGAGTCAAATTGGTGATGCTTGCGTTCCGACCGTCCATTGGCAATGCCATCCGGCCTGGGTTTTTCGGGCTTCCTCGGCTTTCACAAGCACTGTCTGGGGTGCTATTGGGGGCTTTGGGGGCCCTCTGGGGCCTGGCTCCAGGCGCCACCGATTCCGCCAATCACCGCGCCGCCGATTCTGTCCGTCTCGTCATCAATCTTCCCCACCTTTGGCCAGGACGAGCACGTGCCTGGACGGTAGTGCTTGACGGAACACCGGATCAACTTTTGGCCACTCCTTCCTCGCTGCCGCGTCACGTGCATGGTGGGCCCAGCGCGCAGCTCAAAACAAAGTAAATTTTCGCCGTCTTCCTCTTCGGCCTCCTTTCTTCTTCTCCTTCTTCTCCAGTAGAAAACGAGTGCTCTTGTGCACCCCTGGCCCGGGTCTTGTCCGCGGCCAACGGGTTCGCAGCAGAGACGGAAGAGGCATTCTGTCTCTTTTGTTTCTGTCGACGGGCGCTCGGAGAGAATGCGATCCTTCGTTAATCTCTGTCATCAGCCGTCCATCTGGTGATTGTTTCATTTTGAGATCTACATTACGATATGCTGCGATGCGTTGCCTGTTGTCCAATGTGACTGCTTTCTTGCCTCGAGGCGGCATACAACGCTAGCCTCCGCCTTGTTGCCCTGTTGCTGCTCGACAGACCGTCCGTCCAGTTCCCACCTCAACCGCGCTTGAACCTGAATCCATCTGAACCCAAGCATAAACCATCACCCCCTCTGGTTGAGGGTGTCGCCCTCTCGCTCGTCCTCTTGCTCGTCCTCTTCGCTCGCCCACACGTACATCTTTCGCCGCTTATGTCCGCTCCGTCGCCTAGTAAAACGCATTCATCGCTCCGTGGATGATGTTCTCGACGACCGCTCGCGCGCGGCTTTGAAGGAGGCTGCGTCGTCAGTACGCCGGCAGACAAACGTCAGGGGTGGGACTCACTCAGATCACGCAGGACAACCTCGCGCATGGCTTCCGGCAGCAGATCGACCCGCGCCGGCCCGCTGACGTCGCAAAACACGCCCTGCTCGTTGAGCCACCAGCGCTCCAAGAGCGTGCGCAGGACCGTGGCAAATAGCAGTCGGTCGCCGAGTGCTCGGGCAGTATAGAGGACGTAGGGCCAGTCGGCGGCGGCACGATGCGGCCGTCGAGGGTGCGGCGGCAGCGCGGGTGGGCGGTGACGGCGCGCATCCAGGTCTCGGCGCGGGAGCGGAACCTGCACTCGGTCGCGGGACGCGCAGGGCCGTTGACGAGGCGGTGGGCTCGCTTCGGGCGACCTGCGGCACCGCCCCCGGCAGCGTCTGCTGCTTGACCTCCAACACCCCCAGCTGGTGGGCAAACAGCGTGGCATACGCGAGCACACGTGCCGGCAGCTCGGGGGGATGGCTGGCGGCTCGACTGGTGTCGTGCTGGGCGTGAGGCCAGACCGGTGTCCGCGCTGTGCGTCGCCGTCGTGCCATGATAGAAGCCAAATTCGGGAGGCGTCTCCACCTCCATGTGCAGCACCTGCAGTAGCCAGTACATGCCGAGCACGGCGCCTCGTCCGTGGCCGTCACGTCGTAGTCGTTGGTGCCCTGCTGGCAGACGTGTGGCCAGTTGTGCGCCAGGGACTGCATGCGCCGGGCGGAGACGACGAGCGTCGTCGTGTGCGCCGACGGGCGGTCGAGGCGGTTGACGCGGTCGAGGCGGTTGAGGTGCACAATGACGCGGGCCGAGCCGCCAGGCTGGATGACCACCTCGGTCGAGGCGGCGGCGGCGTCCTCTTTTTCGTCTTTGTCTGCGTTGTCACTTGCCCGCTCGCTCTCACAGTGCTCAGAGGCCTTGTCGTCCGTGTCGTCTGTGTCGTCCGTGTCGCTGTTGTCGCCGTGGTCGCCGTGGTCGCCGTGGTCGCCGTGGTCGCTGGCCGTGACCGCCAGGTTCTCCAGACTCTGCACCACCCGGTCCCACGGCGGCATGGACGGCGTTGACTTGTTGGTCCTGGCCTTGGTCTTGGCCTTGCTCCCGTGCTTGTTCTTGCCACGACCGCTCCGGGCGCCCTTCTTCTCCTTCTTCGCCTCCTCCTCTTCCTGCCTCTGCCTCTGTCTCTCCCTCTCGTCCGCGGCGCCGGGCCAGTTGTTGAACAATGGCCCGCCGCTGCCTACACTACCAAACAGCCGTGGCTGTGGCTGTGGCTGTGGCTGCTGGTATGGGTGCTGCAGGGCGGCGGTAAACGGCGGGCTCGTCGCGATGGGCGCATAGAAGCCGCCCAGGTTCTGCGTCGTAAATACCCCGTCGAGCCCGGCGCGCCGTAACCCGGCGGCGGGGGGCCTGCATGTACGGCGGGAAAGGTAGGCCATCGTGGGCGGACGAGACGGAGACGCGTCGATTCTGTGTGAGACAATGGTGCGTTGGCCGTCCGTATGCAATGCAAAGGGCAAGGTAAGGCGCTTTGCCGTGAAGAGCTGTAGAGGAACGATGCAGTGACACGAGAAGAAGAGAAGAGAAGAGAAGAAGGAAGAAGGAAAGAAAATGGAGCAAGAGGTGATGGCAAGGACCGAGAAAGGAACGGGGTTGCAAACACAAAAGACGCGTGCATGGGAGCCCTGCTCACAGTCCGAGAGGCGAGTCGTCTCCAGAAGCACCGCTGCTTCGTCGAAACGTGCTGCCGTGTTGTTGTTTTGGCCGATCCCGGTGCAGCACAGCGCTTTGTGTTGCTGCTGTGCGTGCCGTTCAGGTGTTGGGAGAAGAAGGAGAGAGACGCGCTTCTAGTCTGTTTTGTAGGACAGACAAGAGCGGAAGAGCGGGTGCGAGGTGGGAAGCGGGAAGCGGAAGCAGAAACGAGGTGAGGAGGTGAGGAGGTGAGGAGAAGGTGAGGTGACGGTGACAACGAGAACGCTGCGGAGTGTGGACGTCACAATACTCTAAACGTGGGATGAGCCCGAGATGCCACGAGGACATGGTCCAAGATACGTACAAAGTAAGCCGAGGCCTCGACGGATCTCAATAGAAATGAGGGCTGCCTGTCCAACGATGCTATGACGAGGCATTTCTCGTTGGATTTGAGAGGATGGTGAGACTCGAAAGTCACCATCACACATAATATTGCTTATCAGCACGATGTCCTCCAACTGATCTTCCGGTTTACTTGGTAATTTGTATCACCAATAGCAAGTGTGTCAGTTTACAGTCAAAATTGATTAAAAATACCGACTTCGTTCTTTTTGATTCCGAACTTTGTATCTAGTGTCACTCAGCATTGGCATCTTTCCATACCCGTGATGCTTCATCCCATTTCCATTCCCATACCCATGGTGCTGTGTCTCCCATCGTGGCTGCAAGAAACAAAACAAACAACGCCTGCAAATACGCAAATCCCATCTTTTTTGTGTCGTGGCGACTTTTGGCCCCGCGGTGCCATGTTCTTGATGCCCATTCCCGTGTTTTCTCTGTTAACGCCTGTTGAATTGACCCGTATCCCATCAACGGTCGTTGAAGAAGAAAAATAATCCCGTAAGCATCCGCAAAAATCAAATGTAAAATAGGAAGAGAAGACGATGCGAGGCAGAATGAATATAAGAAAGAAATAGAAGTAGAAGAGAAGAAAAGAAAAAGCGACGGAAAGCAGCGAAAAGATGGATGCCAGATTGGCGGTCGTCATATTGAAACGTGAAATCGCGCCCTGTCCCATAAAATCAGCGAATATCAAAGGGCAAAGAAACAGAAAGCTCAAAGCTCGAAACCAGCGAGATTGCAAAGAAGAAGATGAAAGATTAGTTCACGCGCTGCAAGAGCGACAAGGGCGCAAAATCGGGACTGAGCCCGTTGCTCGCAAATGCGACCCGAAAATGCGCCAAAAGCTGGTCGTAGGGCTCTCTGTGGACGAGGACCAGCTCGCGCATATAAAACATGAGACCGGCGAGGTCGAAACTGTCATTTTTGAGAGCCGCAGGGCTCATGAAGCGGTATCTTGAGGGCGCACAAGAAATGGAAGCGCGTGACGTCGACAGGGTCCTGCCAGGTCGTCGTCAATGGCCTGCTCGACGACCTGGAGGATGTTGTGGACGATGCGGCGCCGGACGATACTGTTGGAGTCTGGACATGGGGGTTAGTGATGCAGTTTTGCACTTGCGACAAGGGCTTCACATACAAAGAGGACGATGCAGAATGTAAGGCAGATAGGGGGCCACGGTCTTCGTCTTCTTCAAGCAGCCGGCAACCTCTTCTCCGTGAAATTGAACGCCAGAAACGTTTGGAACATGGCGAAAAGGTCGTAGTTGACCGTTGTAGATGCCGACGCATGAAGTCCAAAAATGGTGTCCTCTAGGGACGTGACCTCGGCGTTGAGCAGCGCCCACCGAATAAACCCGTCGACGCGAGGGCCTGCTCCGCCGAGCTGCGTGACAATTTTCACGACACTGGAGAGAGTGCGCATGTCCAGGTACTCAATGGATGCCTCTGTCGCCGCGTAGTGGACCTGGTCAAAGAGCCATTTGGCTGCGTACTTTGCAGTCTCGAGATCCGACGCCACGTAAAATATTCATTGAGGTCGTGGGAATGGGGTACTCGTCCTTCTTGGCCGCCTCCCATCCTGGCAGGTGACTGGCCATGCTCTTCTCGCAGACCTGGAAATCGACGACGCCGCTGGAATCGACCGGGGAATATGTGCGGGCTGCCTTCGCAAGAGGCATCGTGGACGATTCGGAGCGGACACTGGCACAGCCGTAGTTGCCTGCACGCCGAGGCTCTGTGCACCGTGGGGTGCCAAAGGGATTGCCGGCGAACGTGAAGCATCTGGATTGTCGGTTAGCATGGAATGGAAGATGCGGATACAGAAAGAAACATACTGCATTGGCGCTGCTGTGCGCAGTTGGTGACCGTCTTCCCTGGTCCCCAATGATCTTTCGGGGAGCGGCAGATCAGGATTGAAGTCAGGCCAAAGAACAGTCGAACCTTCACGAGGGGTTCGAGTAAGGTGCTGTCCTCCTGCTAGGAAGTCTTCACAAGAAGTGCACTCCACGTCTGGGTCGCACCAGGAGTCAATGCCTGGCTGATCTGGCTGGTACCAGCTGTCGTGACTGGCTTGGGGCTGTTGGGCTAGATCACTCGGGGGGAATCAAGTTGTTTCTGCGTGTTGGTAGAGCCACTCTGGCTCGTCTGTGGAGTGTTTGGAAGGACGGTAGAAGGAAGGCGGTGTCGTCGAGCCGGAGAGCGTAGATACGCTCTTGTGCCTGGCGGAAGAGTGAGCCCAGCTTCTGCGCCGCGGTCTTCCAGGTTGCCTCCAAGTGCAAATCTGCCGACAGGCTTTGGCTTGATTAGGCGGTGGTGTGACTTTGTGGTCACTGCTGTCTGGTGTGCGAGCTTGTCGGGCGCGAGCTGAGGGGGTTTGCAGTGTTAGAATTTTGGCAGGAAGAGTAACTGCTTGTCGCCGAGTACATACCGTCGTCCCAGACTAGAGGCCCCTCTTCGAATGCGTCGAGCACCCAGTCTGAATCTGGCGTTATATATGTCTGGGCTCGACTGTGGCGACGGCGTTCTGAGCTGATCGTGACCCGTCATGTTGAACAGAAGAAAAGAGAGGCGAAAGACGAATAAGAATACGTAGAAGAGCGAATGAGAGACAGAAAACCCCCCGAGACGAAACGAAATCAAATCAAATCAAGTAAATTGGTACTGCAGAAATGAAGCAAATGTAACGCGAAACCGTAGACTGGTATGGCGAGAACGAGAGAGAAGACAAGAAGGGAAAAAGATCTGAGGAACACGATCTTGAAAAAGGGGGAAGAGTGACTCTAGTAGTGGAAAGACTAGGTGATGCACCGTGAGCGAGGATCGCGACAACTTGGCTGCAGTTGTTGACCGAGTGACAAGTGAGAGGAACTTGAGAGAAACTTGAGATGAATCTTGAAAAACTGCCGAAAAAGACGAAAAGAGCGAACAGAAACCCACAAAGACCAAGAGGCCTGAATAGATGAAAACCGAGATGAGGAACCCGAGAGCGATGGAACGACCAGCAAGCTATAGACGAAGATGCGGAAGGAGGTCTATGGGGACGATATCGGGGACGGAGCTGGAACAGATCTTGGCCGCGGGACAATTTGGACAAAGCGAAGGATGTAAACAATGAGCCGTAGTCTGTCCGAACAGCGAAACCCAAAACAACGAAACGCCGAACGAGGTCTAAAAGAGAGGGAAAGGGGAGAAGATGGGGACGCTGAAAAATACACGAGAAAAGCAGATGTGTAGAGTTGTATTGGGGATATTGGCAATGTAGGATTGGCCTTGTGCAAAGTATCGTGCTGGGACACCATGGATGATGGGCAAAGACTCGCAGATGGCCGAAGAAGATGAAGGCGATGAAGAGACGAGCAGAAGAGGAGGGAAAAGAAAGACAGAACGGGAAGAAGCAGCTTGAGCGGAAAAAGACGCGAGAAACGCGAGAAAAGGGGAAACGCGACAGTCACTTCTCTAGAAGCTGGTTTGAGAAGGTGCGCCTGGTGAAGTTGCCGTTTTGGGAAGTAAGTGAAGTGACCGCACGGTGGTTCTTTCCCGTTACAGTTCGCCAGAGGCACACGGCGCGAGAAGGTGTCATTCTCGCACGTGCCATTCTTGCACGTGTCACGCGTCTACACTGTAAATTGTATCTGCCCAAGAAGCTGCATCGTGACGAGACATTGCACCACGCGTCGTCGTGCGTTCCGGCATCGATGCATTGCAACGTGCTCCAAGTCATTGCCGGTGACGCAAGGGGCATCACGTGACAGTAAACACGTCGAAATCGGCACAGGAAGAGCTAGAAATGGCACGCCGCCAGCTTTATCATTGTCCTTTTTGCCAACTCGCCAAGACACAACCGACGACCGCCCATTGTGTCAAACTGTCTCACATCGCTGTCGAGCCGCTCTCGGACATGCCATTGCCTCGATTTTCCGGGCTTCGGCCGTCTTTTCTCGGCGTCGGCACCTTTGCCAGGCCGGCGGGCGTGCGCTTCACAACGCCATGGCGGCTCACAAACACCTTCCGACGCACCGTGCAGCCCCGTCCACCACGCACGCGCCACTACAGCACAGAGCCACCGGCCAGGCGGCGCCAACCGTCCGTCGCCTCCCCCGTCGGGCAGCGAGGCACGACAGGCCTCCGCCTGGACCGTGTCCTGGCGCGGCTGCCCCGGTTCCTGCAAAAGTACAACGCGGCGGCTCAAGGACGCGCCCGTGTCGCACGTCGTGGCCTTTCTGATCCTGCACGAGATGACGGCGCTCATTCCTCTCCTTGGCCTGTTTGGGCTCTTCCACTGGCCGGTGCGGGCTCGGGGGGCGGCGGAGGCGGCGTCCTCAGCAAGTTCGTCCCCTCGACTACATGATGCACTACTTTGGCGGGCTGGTGGTGTGAAAAGTACTTTCGGCGCAAGGGCTGGTTTGGCTTCAGCGGGGATGGTGACGACAAGGAGGACGCCGGCGAGGCGACCACAACCGACGCCGTGATGCGAAAGTGGGCGAGCGCGGAGAGCAAGTACCGGATGGTGGTGGAGGTGGGCCTGGCCTGGAGCATCACCAAGGTGCTGCTGCCGCTGCGGATTGCGGTGAGTCTGTGGGCGACGCCGTGGTTTGCAGGCCGTGCTGGTGCGGATGCGCGGGCGGAGGTGACCGCGTGTACGATATACGGCACGGCATCTACTTACGAGCGGGCACGGGGAGCGACAGGAGCGAAACAGGGTTGCCTTGATAGGCCATTTATTTGCTGCACGAAACAGCGCTCTATTTCCAATTTTGTGTTTTGTTTTTTGATTCGAGTCTCAAGTGGTTCGTGTGTCCGTCCAGCACGCCACGGGCGGGCGGCAGGTCACACGACAGCTGCGTCCAGAGACGACACGCTTATCGTAGATCCAGTCGTGCTGGGCCGACTTGTAGGAGACGACATCGCCCTCCTTGAACCCAGGGCAATCTCCTTCTTGGCGTTCTCGACCGAGTCGGAGCCGTGGCAGACGTTGCGGCCCGTGACGATGGCGAAGTCGCCGCGGATGGTGCCGGGCTGCGAGTTGAGCGGGTTGGTGGCGCCCAGCAGGACACGGCCGGTCTGACGGCGTCAAGGCCCTCCAGACCATGGCGACAATGGGGCCGCTCAGCATGTCTGTGTTGTGTTGTTAGTGGAGCTGTAACAGAAAAAAAAAGGGGGGGGTGGCTGGGCTTACAGCTGATGCAGGCTGGGGAAGAAGGGCTTGTCCTTCAG